>JARJHM010000326.1:0-340851 GCA_033356055.1 Carex pumila | reverse complement strand
AATGGTTTATGGATTCCATTATAAAACCCATCCCTCCAAAGACTATATTGTATATAGAAACCAATTAAAAATAATACAATGTAATAGATATAGCATCCATTTTTCCATCCCATGGAACCAATTCTTTGTTTTAATTTCTTTAGGATAATACAATTAACTAGCATCCATAACGTCACTATATGCTACATAAACAATAGATCGCTAAATACATAATATAGCAGCATATTTCAAGAAATTTGACACCAAATATAAAATTTAACCTTGCTTTGGTGCCCAGCATTTCCAACAAGCGAAAGACCTAATTTTCAAGGCTTGTTAAATTTTCAAAAAAAAATTTAACTTTTAAAATTCAATTTTTGATACATGCCTTCAAATAAAACCCGTCCCTTCAAAGACAAAATGTATTATATATAGAAACTAATTAAAAATACAAGGTATTAGATGGATAGCATCTATCTTTCCATCCCATGGAACCAATTCTTTGTTTTAATTCCTTTAGGATAATACAATTAACTAGCATCCATATAGGCATTACTACAATAAGCTACCTCTCTGGGTCTTCATGAATGATCATATTTTTATATATATGATTCGTTTCTGGATAGTAGAGCACCACTATCCAGACCGAGTAATGCGACAATTCAACTAATATCAAGTGGTCCCGCCTCCTGCACCTTTATTATGAGATGCCAACATTATACATAAAAAAAATGACACCAATGATTCTCATAATAAAGGTGCAGGAGGCGGAGCACATGATATCGGTCAAATTGCCACATTATTGCCTGGATAATGGTACTCAACCATCCAAAAATGAATCATGTATACACAAGTCATAGAAAGATACTCATCTGTGAAAACTCAAGAGAGGTAAATCATTGTTATAATACTAATATGGGCACCAGTTAATTGCATTATACGTGATTCGCCCGAAAGCATCCCAAAAATAACTTCTACCATCTACACGGACAGTATCATGTCACAGATGTAAGGTAATCCACTTCATGCCGAAAGCATGCATCTCTCCCTCTCTCCTCTATCTCTCAAATTAGCACTTATATTCTTGTCACCATTTTTTCTCTTCGATAAAGAGTCATAAGCTGCAACGTGCCACAGCTGATAAATTATATTCCTGAAAGAAAAAAATTAGATGAATTTTAAGTTAGATTTGATGTGATAATAAATAACCAGCAATGATTCAAATCCGGTATCTAATACCAAACATGGGCTGTATAAGGGATAACAATGGAGCAATCAGCATTGAAAACTAATATAAACTCACTTTTAACCCAAAAAGATTGAAACAAACCAGGAAAAATACAAAGGGCCATAAAGAGAAAAGAGGACACTGGTACAAACCAGGAAATATTAGTTCATAACAGCAGAATTATCAAAAGCTTGCTTCCCAGTTTAGTACTAGCTAGGTTTTGTATGGCAAACAAAATGCTCCGATGCATGTTTTTTTTTTAATATTGTCACAAGCACATTCATTGTTCAATAACATTCACATAAATAAACTTCTACAAGTAACTTACTTTCAGTCCAAACTAGGTACTTACAATAAAAACCAAACTTGCTTTCAGTCCAAACTAGGTACTTACAATAAAAACCAGTAGTAAAAAACAAACAAAAACCCTCCTAAATTAAAAGATTTTCTTAAACATAAAAAAGTACTAGAATTTTTTAACCTTACTGCAAGATCATCTCTCACGATTGCTTTTCCTGTCAGAAAATTGTGCAAACTAAATGCAATAATTTTTTTCTTTACTTGCTTTCATTTTGCAATCAGATCACAAATAATTAAAATTGGAATGGAACTCTTAGAATCAAAGAAAAGAAGTCAACAGATTTTCTTATACTTGTTCGAATTACTTTAGAGGGATTTCAGACCTCAACGAAACGAAATTTAAATAAAAAGAACGAAAAGTGTACCCAGACGAGGCTCGCATTCAGATCTCGACTTCACCCCCGCCGACGCGACGGCGCACCTCTCCTCTTTCCGAGGGTTCGACGCCTCCGTCTAAAACCTAGCTAGGGTTTTGAATCTCGCGTTCTGGCCGTAGATATATATATATATTGTACAAAACTAAAAACAAGGGTTTCATAAGTCGCTTTCTCTGCATTAACGCACTTTTTGAGTTTAGCTTTCAACCGTGTGTAGTGCACCGGCACCTTTTAATATTCGCGTGGATTAAAATCGGACAGTTTATTTCTTACCTCAAAATTTGTGTTAATTCGGAGGATACGAAATCATAAAACCCTAATTCGGATCCCTTAAGATAACACAGATATTGAGTTTGGATCCGATCCCTTCGATCTGCTCTGATCTGGACTGGATTGATTCGAATTCTGATCGGACAGTCCCAATCGTTAATCAAAATTAGAGATCTGGACCCGTGTATGTAGTGTATTTATACTCGGGTGGGTACGGGTATCCCGGGTATACCCGAGTCGGGTACGGGTATACTCGGGTACAAGAGTATCTTGGGTATATTTTTCAAAATCCATATCCTACCCGTCTTATACCCGTATCGTGTACCCTTGACGGATAGGGCGGGTACGGATACGGGTGTTTTTTTTTTCTGTTTTTTCTGTTTTTTTCTGTTTCTACTTTTTGTTGATTTTTTTTTGCTGTTTTTTTGTTTCTGTTTTTTAATTTCTGTTTTTTAGATTTATTTTTGTAAATATTAGATTTATTTTTGAAAATGTTAAATTTATTTAAAAAACAGAAATTAAATCTAATCTATTCAAAATAAATCTAACATTTTCAAAAATAAATCTAACCTATTCAAAATAAATCTAACATTTACAAAAATAAATCTAAAAAATAGAAAAAAAACAGAAACAAAAAAATAGAAACAAAAAACAGAAATTAAAAAACAGAAATTAAAAAACAGAAATAAAAAAACAGAAACAAAAAAACAGAAATTAAATCATGGCATTGGGTGGGGGGGAAAAACTGAATTTTGAATTTTGAATTCGGATGAACAGTACTCGGATATCGGGTACTAGGGTACGGGTATAGTCGGGTACGGGTAAATTTAGGTAGAGTATGATCGGGTATTGGTCAAAAAAATTGGATCCGGCCCCATTTTTGCCCATACCCGCGTACCTGAGTACTCGACCCATACCCTAGCTCGGGTACGGATACCCTAGGCAGCAGGTACGGGCGGGTACGGGTGGGTATACCCGTTAAGGATATTGTTAATACTCTACGTGTATGAGAGCGGTAATTGGTTTTTGTGATTTGGATGGAGGACTGGAGAGGGCAATTCTAGTTGGGCATTTCGACTCGCATAGTATTCTCTATAAATTGACACCAATCTTAAAGAGAAATTTTATTTAGAAAAATAAATACAATTTCATGTATGCGGATACCTTTAGGGGTGTCAATGGCATCCTTTTATTTGTTTATGTGATTCGTATAATATCTGAAAATGCAGATAAGAGTAATATTTTTTTTTATAAATAAAGATGACTAATTGATTGATTTATTCTTTCATAAATATAAATCATTGCATAGAGATTAATACTTGCAAATTCAACATAAATACTTTAATGCTTCAAATTAAACACTAACAGTTTATTAACAGCTTATTTATGATTGAGCGGTCCCCAGTGACAGCCAAAATTTAAATCAAACATAGACGAAAATTGGATTCGGATTCGATTACATCAAATATACTCATAATAAATATAAAAAAAAAATTAGAATAATACAAGTGTACATCAAATATATTAGCTACTAGTTTCCAACAATAAAATGAAACTTCAAGGTTATTGAGTCGCCAAAATTATTAATAAGAGCTGTAGTTTTCAAACTATGTTGGTTCTACTTTGCGTTCAAACGACAGTTGCTTAATTTGAAGTTCAATACTTCAAAAAGATTTAGAATTAAAAAAATATATATATGAAATAGTTCAGAAAGCTATTTGTCCTTTTCTATTTTCCTCTTAAGCGGTTACAAATTATTCTTGAGATACTTATATATATATATATAGAGATGGGCTTAGCTGAGCCGTGGCGTAAAATGAAATTTTACTTCACTATTTCTGTCCGTTGAATACGCTATAAAATTCGTGCGGATCTCATCTTTTATTAGCGATAAAATAGGTTGCAATTTGGCTCCAGTTAATGGAGGTATCCATTTCATCTAACCTCTCCCCTCCCCTAGCGAAATTGAAAAAGAAACAGAAAAAAGAAAGAGGTCTCCTCTCTCCAGCGACGTGCTCTCCGTCGACTCCTCTCACTTGTTGCGCCTCAGCTGTGCCTTGAAGAAAACCTAAATCGCGCCTCAACCTCTGCTCTCCGTCGCCTCAGCCATGCCAAAACCCCTCTCGGCCGCACCCTTCTCACTTGTCACCTAAGCCTTGCCCCTCTTAATCGCTCTCTTGCTCGATCCACTTGGTAAGCTTGCCCGCCCTTCTCACAAATTTTGGAAGAATTGATCTTGGCCAGACTCAAATGCTATTTTTGCTGTTGAATTTTGCAAGAAAATCTTACTAATAAATAGCCTAGTTCGTTCTCTCTCTACACTTGATAATTCTAGAAAATTTGAAAATCATGAAACCATTCCATTGCAAATATGAGTGCTAATATACCATTTAGTTTCATAGCAATGTGTGATCAGTTCATTTAAATGTTTCTTCTATTAATTTTTTTTTAATCAGGATGACAACAATCATCATTTGATTTGTATAATAATAAACATTTCAGTTGGTCAAGCTTATTCTAGGTCTCTGTTGCAACTTGATATAGGAATCTTGGTTATTTTTGATATGAATCTAGGTTTGTTGCAACTAGATATAGACTTATAAAGTATTAAGCCTCCAGTTGGTCAAATTTATTATTCAATTATCAAATTAATAGATTTGACTTGTATCATGAGAGCAATTATTATACCAAATTTTTACAAGTGTAACAACGTCTTCTTTCTTTTGATAGGGATTGAAATCTAGAAAAATGTCATCTTGTGTCAATAAAGATGAGATTCCTATTGATGGTGATGAGATTAGTGACAAATTGCAGTTGCAGGTAATATTTTATTCTTCTGTCGTTGTGTTACCATTTCCACTTTCATCGTAGAAAAAAATATATTGTGATCGATGTTTCTTATATTGTATAGTTGGATATCACCGATCCTTATACCTACTGCATGAACCCATTAGAAGTTGAAGAGTCATCACAAGATAGAGCAATTAAGCCAAATATCGGCATGGAATTCTGTACGAGCGAGGAGGCATACACACACTACAATAATTATGCATGTCGTGTGGGATTTGGTGTCCGCATAGGAGGTAATGGAAAGAATAAGCATGGTGTATCTAACATTAGGTTCGTATGTAATAAAGAAGGCTTTACAAAGTTGAAAAAAAAAATGGAAATGCCGATAGGAAGCTCGGCAGAACCTAGTACACCTAAGAAGCAGAAGGCGATGACAAGGAGCGGTTGTAAGGCCTCATGCAGGATCAGACGTGTAGAAGGTGGGATTTGGAGGGTAAGCCGTTTTAATGAAAATCACAACCATGCTTTAATCAAGAGCCCCTCGAAGAAGAGAAATTTGAGATCCCACAAATGCATGACAGAATGTGATAAGGAATTCATACGTGGCTTGGGTGCTCATAATGTAGGATCTACGCAGATACTGGAAATTATAGCTGACCAAAATGGGGGTAAGAAAAATGTCCGATTCAAGAAGAAAGATGTAAGCAATTTGATAGCAGCTGAAAGGAGAAAGCTCAATGGGATAGATGTTCAATTGACTTTGATGTTCTTTCAGAAGAAGCAAGAGGAGGATTCTGAATTTTTTTATAGCATAGATGCTGGTGAGAGTGGTGTTGTAAAGAATATATTTTGGGTTGATGGCCGAGCAAGACGAGCATACCAAGAATTCGGTGATGTCGTGACATTCGACACAACATACCAAACAAACTCATACAACTTGCCATTTGCATCGTTCATTGGAGTTAACCACCATAGACACTCTATCTTATTTGGCATGGCTCTCCTTAAATGTGAGACGGCTGAAAATTTTTGTTGGCTATTCAAAACATGGCTGGTTGCAATGTATGGCAAACACCCAATGGCAATTATTACAGATCAAGATCCCGCAATGAAGAAGGCGATTGAGATAATATTTCCAAATACTAGGCATAGATGTTGTCAATGGCATGTTATGAGAAAGGCAAGAGACCATTTCGCAAAGCTATACAATGAAATTCCACAGTTTCGTGAAGACCTAGCTCATGTCATCAACCGTAGTTATACGGTTTCAGATTTTGAGAGGAGGTGGGCAGCTATGGTTGACAAGTTCAAATTGCATGACAATAACTATCTCAAGGTGATATATCAAAATCGGGTCCAATGGGTGCCGGCTTACTTTCGAGATATTTTTTTTGCCGAGATGCGCACTACACAAAGGAGTGAGAGCATGAATGCTCTTTTCAAGTTGTTGGTGAACAACCATACATCTATTTACCACTTTGTTGTGCAAATTGATAAGATGATTGAGGGCATATGGCACAAGGAGAGTGATGAAGATCTGAAAACCATGAATGAGACACCCCATCTGTGGTCAAACTACTTAATGGAGGTCAAGGCGCGACAGGTTTACACCCGAAAAGTCTTCTCACTTTTCCAAAAAATAGTGAAAGATAGCAACCTTGGTTTTGTAACTGAAATTGAAAAAGATGTTTCTTATCAAGTCAACATCACAGCTCATCCAAATATTCAGAATTGGGTACCCGAGTCGTACATGCTTCAAGTAGATAAAGAAGGATATAGGATTTCGTGTGATTGCAAAGGATTTGAGGTTAGTGGGATTCTTTGTGCTCATGCTATTAAAGTCATGATTCATATTGGTATGGGACACCTCCCCGACCATTATGTTATGAAACGATGGACTAAGGGTGCTAATGAAAATGTCAAAAGATCTACTAGTGAGAGAAGTATGGATCCGGGAAACTCGTTGGAGTTGAAAATGCTAAGGTTTTCGGCTACAAAATCAGATTTGATGGAGATTGGCAAGATAGGTTCACTAAGTCCAGAGGCATTTAGATGTTTAAAAGAGTTGATTCCTGGTGTCAAGGAGAAGCTGCTGGCTATAGTACAAAAGGTAGGAGCTAATGAGGAGTTGATGGATCAGATTCATGGTGTCAAGATAGGAGTACCAAATATTGCATCTGATAAAGAGAAAATTGGAAAAGATTTGATGGATTTTACCGTGCCCATGTATCTTGATCCACCGCAAGCGCAATGCAAGGGTAGGAAGAAGAACCCTACACGATTTGTACCTGCTTCTTTCAAGAAGACAAAAAAGATGAGAACTTGTAGTAGATGCAATAAAAAAGTGGGTCATAATTCAAGGACTTGTCAAGAGGTTATTATTTTCTTGTATTATTTAGTTTTGCTTCTTCTTAATAACTTCTTCTAACTAACGATATCTTCACATAATTTATAGAGTCAAGAAGGTTCTGGAAAGGGTAAGCAGAAGGCTTACGATAGTGAGGACTACAATGAAGTTGATGATGAAGTAGATGATGGAGAATCTGAGTAGTGTTGTTAGAGTAATTATGCACTTCTTTTGTTATTAGTAAGCAAAAGACTTACTTTTTTGTTATGGATCTTTACTATGGTTAAAGAATGTAAATTATGAATTACTGTTTCTTTTATAACTCAAGGTTAAAGCAAAAGGCTTACTTTTCTCTTGTAATTTCTTTCTTCAATATGATAACCTGATATAGCATGTAAGTTGTTGGTTTTTGTGCACTGCCAATTTGATGTTAGTTGTTGTTTTTAGTTTTTGTTTTACTATTATGCTAATTGTGTGTATTTTCTATAGCCTTAGGAGCTATGTGTCATTTTAGTTACTTTGCAAATATAATTTTGGTTACTTTTCTATAGCCAAGAGGCGGTTGACAATAACTTAGATGGAACTGCTTGAATTGAAGTTTGTAGGGACTTTTATGTTTTTTTTTGTTTGTTTGTAGTTTTTGTATGGCAATAACTTGGATGCAACATGTATAGAAATTATATTTTAGATTGATATATGTGTTAGTTTGTGTAGGGCAGATTATTTTGGTCATGTAGGTACCAATGGTGGTACCAAGATTATTTCTTGAGCTGTTGGTACCAATGGTAGAGTAAACAAAGTGGTACAACTGTTGGTACCATCTAGAGTTTCTTGAGCTCAAGTTACTTTCAATCATTCAAATTATTTCTAGCTCAAGTTACTTCCAATCATTCAAATTCAAGCGCAAGACAACTTAAAAAGTAACGGCAATTGCTCTAAAATAATAGTAACCAGAATGAAAGAAAATAATAGAATCATTTAACAAACTAGTTTTTACTAATAAATAGAGCACAGTGCAATACAAGTTTACAACAATTAATAACAACTTTAACAGAAATATATGTGTACATTGCATAACTAGTATCACAAAGTTCATAACAAAAATAGAAAGTGAAGAGCAACAGCCTTGCATCACTAGTACAACATAAATTTAACAACCTAAAAAAATCCAACAACAATGATAAAAAAAAAAATTCAAAAAGTTCACGGTTGCGATCATCCGTTGACATGAATGTCAATTGAGCATAACTTTGTATTACTAGAAAAAACACATGATGACATCGGAATGGAGATCAGTGCCTATCAAAAATAAATATCAATTAGTACATACAAAAACACTCCTTACTGGTTTTGTTTTAGTTTGAAGTGCAACCCAGTATCGACCATATTTGTCAGAAATACAAAGTTATTCTAGTGTCCCATATTTGTCAGAATAAAGCACTTGCACCGATTGTATCAGTGTGGAGTGCATCAATCAACAAGATAGAGATAGCAATGATTGGTACAGTGCAATTTAGGCTTGGTAATGAAAGATTTTCAGGGTTTTGAGCTAGAAACCAAAATTGACAATACAATCACACAAATAAGGGATCCAACGGGGCAATTCAATCCTCTTTTTTAATAAAATAAGGGACTCACAAACACCAGCTATTTATTAGTAAGATTTTCTTGCAAAATTCAACAGCAAAAATAGCATTTGAGTCTGGCCAAGATCAATTATTCCAAAATTTGTGAGAAGGGCGGGCAAGCTTACCAAGTGGATCGAGCAAGAGAGCGATTAAGAGGGGCAAGGCTTAGGTGACAAGTGAGAAGGGTGCGGCCGAGAGGGGTTTTGGCATGGCTGAGGCGACGGAGAGCAGAGGTTGAGGCGCGATTTAGGTTTTCTTCAAGGCACAGCTGAGGCGCAACAAGTGAGAGAGGAGTCGACGGAGAGCACGTCGCTGGAGAGAGAAGACCTCTTTCTTTTTTCTGTTTCTTTTTCAATTTCGCTAGGGGAGGGGAGAGGTTAGATGAAATGGATACCTCCATTAACTGGAGCCAAATTGCAACCTATTTTATCGCTAATAAAAGATGAGATCCGCACGAATTTTATAGCGTATTCAACGGACAGAAATAGTGAAGTAAAATTTCATTTTACGCCACGGCTCAGCTAAGCCCATCTATATATATATATATATATATTTAATAACCAGTTTGGTCTTAAATTAACAAATCCAGAGAGTTGCCAATCAAACAAAATTTTCTGTTAAAAAAAAAATCAGAAGAATACTTGGAGCAACAAAAAATATATATATTATTAAAAAAAAACCAAAATTTGTATTTCTCTAGACTGAATTTCTAATATAAACTATCTAATTATTTGATTAAAACCTGCTCAACCGCTTCTGAAGACTATTAAGTTGTAAAAATTCAAATAAAATCTCACATTATTAATACCTAGGCTAGAATCCAAGATTAAATGAAGGGAAATCAATGTTGTCAGAATCCGCAAATAATACTTCAACAGTGCCTGCTGTTCCGTCTGCCTTCTCCAAATCCTGCTAGAACAAAAAATCAAAATAATACATGCATCAATCAGCACATAATACTTCAACAGGTCTTGAAAGGTTCTTGATTTTAAAATTTAGTTCAGATCCCGTACCATCGATCAGTTCGTGTTTAGTCCATGAGATATTGAACTGCATGGAATGGACCTTGATCGGAAAATGGGGAAGCGGTGGGGCGGTGGAGCAGGGATGATATTGGTTCACTGTCAGTGGGGTCCTCATCGTCATCCTCTTCATCAGCCTCATTATCTTCGTCTTTGTCGGAGCCATGCTGGGTTTCTAGTTTCTACAGAAGCGACGGAGCGAGAAGGTGTGGGCAGGTGCATCAACTATCATTCTATCAAGTGGGGATTGGAGATGGATACAAAGTGTTTGATGAATGCCTGAGTGAAAATGTGGATTGCATATGCCTGTACAACAAATAGAAAATAACAAAGATGAAGTACACAAGCCCAAATGCTAATTAAAATAGCACAAAATACAGAAAAAAAGTTTAAAAAAAAATAATACAATCACACTACTTCATGAAACATATGAATATGAATCGACATTAGATGGTCTAAAACCTCAATTCATTGATGAAAGATCATTCAATAGATTATCAGTTACAAGGAATTAATAAACCTCAGGCAACTCAGCAAAAGGGGCGATGGCTAGTAGTGATTATCGATCATAAATTTATTGATACTTCCTTTCTTTGAACTCATATCTAGTGAAGAATTTCAAAGCCGTCAATGTGAAGATAGTAAATGAGATACACATGACTCTCAGCTGAAATTGAGCACCTTGCTGAACTGGTGCCATGCCAGTACCAGCCACTCAACCAGAACCTAGAGTAATCTAAATTCGACTTAGCTGGTAGATATTTTTTAGTCCAAAATTAGATCTGCATTTACAAATTCGAAGGTTTCTACCATCTAATGATATCAGTGAAAAATGACATCTTGGAATTTCTAATCTCATAATAATCTAACCTCATTGATCTCGTCATCTTGACTAGAACTGCATTTCAGCCCCCTTTGTGGCAGTTTTGCACTTCTTTCCTCTGAACTTGAGCACTGTATAAAATTTAGTTGGATGCATTAATGAAGGGAAGACATTAAGAGTCCTCAAAGATGTCCAATTCGAAAGTTTGGTAAAGATTTAGTGATGGAAATTACCTTAAGCTAAAACAGCTCGGTGATGGTCCATCGTACATAATAATATATGGTATTATATTAAATTCATTCAACAAGAGAGGTCAATTGGTGTATAGAAGATTAAATGGTAATTGTTTTAACTTTTTTAAACTGATTAGTGACAAGGTTTTCACCGGCATGCCCCTCAAGAGAATGGTGGAATTGAGTAACAAATACTATGACACAGTCCTGATTGAAGTATGGTTTGACGATCAAGTTTTTGAATCATATTAAACATTAATTGTATCACAATCCTGATTGAAAGTTTGAAACCCAACCACAGAAACGACATTGCAGATTAGTATGGTCTCCATTTTCAGTAAAAAAAATTAGCAGGTGATAGAATTGACACCTAGCCCCCTCTCATTTGAATTTGTTGCATCATCTGGTACAGGTAAGGTACCAGTATAGTAAGATATGCATTTTAGTTCAGGAATGAACTGGAACAACATACTTTCTTATCCACGTAGAGACAGAACATCACACAGAGAGCCCAAAGAAGCTGCCTCAACTGGAACCAAAGGTCCAAGATACACTAATGGCACAAAAACCAAAGAAGGTACTGCCCACCTACAGCACTTAAAAGAAAGAAAAAAAATTTAAAAAGACAAAAGAAAAGAACGGCCATGTAATATCTTGTATTAGACACTTTAACATGGAATTTAGGCAAACTAGTCCCTGATAGAGTGGAACTTGTTAGAAATGCAGTTTGGACAGAATTTTCTGCATGTTAGTTGAAACAATAAAATTTTGTTTTTTGTATATAAAAAAAATAAAATAAACTTGCAAGCTAGTTTCAGTTGTTCGGTCTTTTTGGCAAATATTCTTGGTGTTATCATTTTTAATTTGAATTGCTATTCATCTAATTTACACTTTTCAAATTCTTTTTTTGTTAACCCTCCTCCATTTATCCAGGCTTGGGACCAGTTATATCGTTTAGACATAGGCACAGTTAAATGTTTGAAAATGTGTTAGTATCTCTTAATTTCAAATAAATGAAGTAAACTATATTATATATAGCTTGGAAAAAAGGAGAGCTACATACCTGCTGACCTGCATGATGGAAGGCCACTGTATTATTTATTTGGCATACAAGTGTTCGAACTATTTCTTGTGCTTAATCGCATGGAACTTGTGTGTATTACAATCCCCTATTCCTATCAGCTATCAAGCCTGAGTCAGCAGTCAGCACTTAATTTTGTGGGGGCATTACTAATTATTTCTGTAGGCATAAATCAAAAGAAAACAAAAAAAAAATTACAGAAGTTAAAGTTTGAGACAATGATAGATCGAAATGAGAGTATTGTTAGCTGATGAATAACAGATTCTAATCTGTTCAAAGAGCCTTTCTTGAATTTAGAAATTGGAAAGAAACTACCTTGCGAATACAGAGTTGTCGAATAATGAAGCATTATCCCACTTTTTTTTTTCTTCGACATGATCAACTATGAAAGCAGTGTCTTTATGAGTCAGAGCTTCCGACCACCATGGCCTCTAATGTTCTTACGATATAAAGAAGCAGGTAACTTCGGGACCTCCAGCAAATCGGCATATAGGTCTATATATTCAAGGGCAGTGAGACTCGCCATTGTACTAGGCAACGATTTCAGGGAACTTGCACCCTGAATAGTCAAGCTCCTTAAAGAAGTAGGGAACTCCGGAAGCTCCTCTAGCAATTTAGCATTCCAGATTTTAAGAACTTCAAGCACAGTGAGCCTCTCCATTGTAGTAGGCAATGACTTCAGAGAGTTTGCATCCCATATAGATATTTCCCTGAGTGTATTGTTGTTTTCCAGCAGCCAATGCTCCGGTAAGGCTTCCATAGCTGAACAATTGTCGACTGTCAGTGTTCTTACAAATCTTAGGCTTCTTAGTGGTTTGATAAGAAGGAGAGAGAGGGAATCAATTTCAAGATTGGAAACATTTAAAAATGCCAAGTTGCTCCACTGGTCAACACCATTTTCTGAGGTGGGAATATGGGAAATGTTTTCACAGTTATTGATCGAAAGATCAGTGAGAGTAGAAATGTTTGATGCTGATTCCAGGAGTGGCACCTCAAGTTCACCGCAGTTTTCAATTTCAAGTATTTTTAGTTTTGAAGGAAGAAGGTTTCTCAGGTCATTAACTATTGCCAGCATTGGGCAATTTACTATAATTAATTCTCTTAGTGAAACAAATTTCACAAAAGCACCTACTGGAAGATGTACAAGATTCCAGCACCATTTGATTTCTATCCTCTCAATGGACTGACAATCTATGTTGTCTTGTTGCATAAATCCATTCAATGCTTGTAATTGTTGGCAGTATCCTATCTCCACTTCCCTGAGTGATGATTTTAGTGATGATGGGCCGCCCCATGATGAGTCAGAACTTTGGTAATATTCTGGAAGAGCCCTCAAATCCCCATCATATACTTTAAAATAAGTAACAGAAAGGGGCAGACTTGACAATCTGTCTGGACAATCCGTATCCAGCACAGTGAGATTAGTGAGACCAGATGAAGCCTCGATTAGTGATACATTAATTTCACCGCAGTTTTTCATCGTAAGTTATTCGAGTTTTGTTGGTAGGAGGTAACCTTGAAAATCCATTGCCACCAATTTTGGGCTATCTCTTAAAGTTAATTCCATTAAAGACGGCAAGTGCCCAAACCCATGAGTTGGCAGGTGTTCCAATATCTCACAGCCATCGATGGTTAATTCCTCAATAGCTTGTAGATCTAAATTGCCCTGCTGCAGAAATCCATCCAAGGATATTAAGTTGGGGCATATTCCTATCTCAACTACTTTTAGTGATGATTTTAGGAATAATGGTGCAGGAGTGTTATTACGAGAAGGTTGGTACAAATTTGGAAGAGAAGTTAGACCCACATTATAAACTCGAAATTCATTTAGAGAAATTGGCATATCGGGTAACTTCTCCAGGTTTATACAATCACATATATCAAGAATTTTTAGATATGGCATTTGCCAAGAAAACAATTGGTTTTTCCAAACACGACAATTAATTATTTTTAGGGATGACAAGTTTAAAAGGGGCAATTCCTCCATCCAACTAGGAGATCTTCGGCCATTATAATTCTCAACTGTCAATTCTATGAGATTTTTAGGGGGTTGAAGGTAATCAATGATTTGCTTGGAATTATCAGGATTGCTCTTTGAGGTCCATCCCAAGGTGAGCGATATGAGATTATTCTTCCCTAATAGGTTGGCACTCTTAGCTTCAGTAGGGTCCCCTATATTCTCAAGTTTTTTAATGGAAAGGTGTCGAAGATTGTTTAGTGTGGCCAGTTCATTTACATGATAACCAATCTCCTGTCCAATAAAAAAGGCTAACTCTTGAAGGGATGTCAGCTTATGGATTGCACAAACGGTTTGCATTGTCTCTTCGAGAAGCCTCATGTAGTGTAACCTAAGTAGATTGGTCATTCCGGCTGTTTCAATTCCCAAATAGGATGAACCATGAGTAGTTGCTGTAAACTCTATTACATGCAAATGGTAAAGTTTGTAAATTGAAGCAAGGAATGAGTACTTAATTGGTTGACTCCTAGTATTTACTTTGATAGATAGGTAGCGAAGGTGTACCAAGCAACTTATTTCTTCTGGCAATTCAAAGATACGATATGCCGTTATCTTCAATAAACGTAAAGTTTTTTTCATTAAATTATTCGGTAGAACAAATGAGATCACATCAATAATAACAACCAAACTACGTAAATTCTCAAGATGGGAGACCTTGTCAATTTGACTTGCATGTACTGACACATGTCGTACAGTGCTAGGTATAGTACCTATGCTTTCAGTGGATTTTACTCTACAACATTCTCCATTTGAAACATTTTGGGCCAATTCATGCATCAAATCATGCATAATATACCATTCTCTCCCTCCATATGAATGTGAATATTCAAAGAATGATTTCTTCAATAGGTTATTGAAGTAATCTTCTCTGATATCTTCCAGCTTTTCTTCTTGACTTAATCGTTGCCAGATGAATCCAGAAGCAATCCACATTTCGATTAAATCAATTTTATCAAATTTATGATCTTGAGGAAAGTATGCTACAAAACCTAAAGCATACCTGCAAATTTGCTAGTAAATGGTAGTAGCTCAACTTCAAAACCTCCATCACATAATTTGCTTGATGTGAATTAAATAGGGATCCATGATCTAAAGTTCTTTTCCAATGGTGATAGTCCATTTGAGAATTCAGTAAGCCTCCGATGACCTTTGCTACTAATGGACTACCTCGAAGCATTTTAAGTATTTGATCACCTAATGTTTGCAAAGCGCTATAATTGTTAGGGTTTAAACCATAAAATGCATAGTTGTTAAAAAGCAATCGCAACTCTTGCTCACACAAGCCTTTTAAAGTTAGAGATTCATGCTCCGTACTTATCACACTAGCAAGTAAGTTTGCTACTGATTTCATCTTAGTCGTAAATAGGATTTTACTCCCTTCTCGTACAAACCTCAAAGGAGCAACCAATTGCTCCCAATCGCTCCTTTTCTCATCATCCCATACATCATCTAGAATGAGAAGAATTTTCTTTAAATGTATCTTTTTCTTCAAGATCTCCTGAAGTGCATTTAACGGCTTACCACAACAACTATTTTCACCTAGTTCACCGAGCATCTTTCTTGTTATATCATCAACCCTGAAGTTATTAGAAACACAAATCCAAATTGTTTTGTTGAAATGTTTCAATCTGCTCATCTCTTGATATGCAAATTGGACAAGGGTGGTCTTACCAAGTCCACCCACCCCAACAATACCAAAAGAAGAGAGCCGAGCATCAGTTGGTCGCTTCAGACAACAAATTATCTTGTCCTTCTCAACTTGCAGGCCAAACACCTCTCTTTCAGCTAGAAAGGAAGTAGTTTCACGCCATAAATTTTTACTGAATTATTGCTATGATTCAGAAAGACCATGAATACGTAGCACAGTGGCAAGTTGTAGGAGATGCTCTACACCAGCAACAGCCTGGTCCAACATTGTTACAGCCTTCTTCAACCTCTCCAATGTATCATTATTGATAGTACATGACTTTCTCTTCTTTGAACTATAAATGGATCTACCTGCCTCATCTCGGTTTTTTACCATATCCTCCGGCTCTTTGTACTCCAACTCATCAAGCACATCCTCACATGCTTCAACAGCATGCCTAAACTGCTCGACCCATTCGCTAGTATTTGGGTCCTTCATCTTCAGAGCTTCAGCAATGCCCATGACAAATCTAATATGGGGAAGAGCTGCCTGTAGCCTCTTTAGCTCGGTTTCGCTGTTGGCTGGCAGCATATGGTCATGCAAGTACAAAAAACCCATCTTGACAAGGTTCTCAACAACAGAGGACCCTGCCCAGGTGGCAATGGTCGAAACAGCGGGACCCGCTCAGCTTGCAATGGTTGAAAGAGCCATCTATTTTTAATATTTGTTTGTACTCCTTTTTTTTGGATAGTGTTTCTTTGGAATGACAAAGAAGAAGTAGCAAATTGTTGGTTGAGAAATGAAGATACCAAAAGGCAGCTTCTTTCAATGATAAAATAAATGGACTCAAAATAGGGGCAGTAAAGAAGATAGCAAGACACAGATGTGGGTTGATTAATAAGAAATGAACAGATCATTTAAGGGAGAAATTTGAGAAATAGAAAAGATTTATCGAAGGTGAGCGATCGAGACAGACGGAGTGATATGATAAACAGAGATTACTTGATTGAATTTAGTCGTGAAGAACATGAATAAAGCACAAGCTTTTGAAATATCCAAGTCTACTACATTGTTGTAGATCATCGAGATGCTATGTGGCACGCATAGTGTAAGACCGTGTTATGCAAAAAAAATTAAATGGCAAGTTAATCTTCATGAGAAACAGATTGGAAGCATGGTGACAAATGATGGATTCGGTTCGGTGAGGTAAAAAATTCGTGATTTGAGAATGATTTGAATTTTTTTAGATCAGAAATCTTAGTTCTACAATAGAACAAAAAAAACAAAAAAGATATTTCTAAAAAAATTTGGAAAAAATGCACAAATAATTCAGAAAATTCAGAAAATATTGTAAAATTCACGAATTATTTGAATTTAATTTGGTCAAAATTCGGTCAACTGAATAATTCAGCGTTCAATTTAGCATCATAAAATAAACAAATTATTTGGATTTAATTCAAATTTAATTTGCGAATCTTGTGACTATGATTAGAAGTATCAGCAGCGACACGTTACATTGTTATCAAATGCTG
The DNA here is from genome assembly GCA_033356055.1 of Carex pumila. Classification (NCBI taxonomy): domain Eukaryota; kingdom Viridiplantae; phylum Streptophyta; class Magnoliopsida; order Poales; family Cyperaceae; genus Carex; species Carex pumila. The sequence continues at coordinate 323,537 of JARJHM010000326.1, read as the reverse complement.
TAATGAGCAAAGAGGATTCTGAATTATTAATGTCAACTCCTCCTGAAGTCACTTCTATATAATCTAGAAAATATTATAATCCTTCTAGGACATTTAATTTATAAAAAGTTGTATCTATTTTGAGAATTCTTTTTGAATAACAATTATTAAATAACTTAAAGTTTTTATTTTTTTTTCAAAAATAGATACAACTTTTTATAAATTAAATGTCCTAGAAGGATTATAATATTTTCTAGATTACATAGAAGTGACTTTTGAACCGGGATCAATAACTCGGAATCTAAGTATTTTTATTTTTGTCCAATAACACATAAAGAGATATATTAATTTTTCTTACAGCCGCGAAAAATCAGGCCTGAAAAATATTGATCCGGGTTATTTGTTGCAGTCTTTCTAATAAATCAAATTATATTGTATTTCATCTATTTTTAAAGAAATATATTCAACATTTCTAATATTTCAATAAAAAAAATAAAAAAATTCTGTTTAAAAAAAAAATTAAATTTTTTTTAAAAAAAAAAAAAAAAACCAGACCGCCCAATCCAAGGGCGGTTCTTTTTTTTTTGAATTTTTTTTAAACATAAATTTTTATTTTTTTATTTTTTGTATTGAAATATTAGAAATGTTGAATATATTTCTTTAAAAATAGATGGAATACAATATAATTTGATTTATTAGAAAGACTGCAACAAATAATCCGGATCAATATTTTTCAGGCCGAATTTTTCGCGGCTGTAAGAAAAATTAATATATCTCTTTATGTGTTATTGGACAAAAATAAAAATGCTTAGATTCCGAGTTATTGATCCCGGTTCAAAAGTCACTTCTATGTAATCTAGAAAATATTATAATCCTTCTAGGACATTTAATTTATAAAAAGTTGTATCTATTTTTGAAAAAAAATAAAAACTTTAAGTTATTTAGTAATTGTTATTCAAAAAGAATTCTCAAAATAGATACAACTTTTTATAAATTAAATGTCCTAGAAGGATTATAATATTTTCTAGATTACATAGAAGTGACTTTTGAACCGGGATCAATAACTCGGATTTCTTCCTGTAATGTACAAAATTATTTTAAATAGTATTGTAGTTGTGGGAACCAACAGCTAATTTAAATAAATGAAATATTATAAGAAGATAAAACTTTTTAAATGTTAGGCAGATCCGATCAAAGTTTTAATGTAAAATTCCATACTAATATATAATTTATGATGACAGTCATGAACCTTCCTGGAAATCCAGTTATAAATATAAAAATAAAGATGTCACCATTGGTTATAATTTATGATGACAGTCATGAACCTTCCGATCAAAGATTTACATGTTTGTGCACAAAGTTTTGGATCTTAATCCAACGTTGAGCATATATGTAATATAATTATGAATTATTTATTGTCATATATGATTGTTACAATTAAAGTGACATAATATAGAACTAAGATATTAGACAATATATGTATTTAATAGGATGTGGTTCACAAATGTGTAGAACAATTTATGCAAAGATCAAATTATTGATGGACTAATTATGAGATTTGCAATTAAGAAAACTGTTATTTTAACCCTGAGCGCGGACGCACTTAGTACTTAGTCAAATTTTGAAAACTTCAGGAAAAAGTTCGAGCCTAGTGCGGACGCACTCAGGACTTAGGTGATTTTTTGAAGTTCAGTGCAGAAAAAAAATATGGGCCTAGTGCAGACGCACTGGATCCAGTGCAGATGCACTTTGGACTTAGACGATTTTCTGAAGTCCAGTGCAGAAATGCAAAAAAAATCTGAACGTAATGTGGACATACTGGAGTCCAGTGCAAACGCACTCAGGACTTAGGAAAAGTTCAAGGCTAAAAAAAAACAATCATTTGGACATGTCTCGACCCAATGCGGACGCACTGAATCCAGTGCGTCCCAATGCACTCGCACTTGTCCTGCCAGATGTGCAAACCTATATAAATATGGGTCCCCAAGGCACAAGATAATTAACTCATCTCAGAATTCTGAAAGAGGTTATTCTTAGACAGAATTTTGAGAGTCTTCTTCCTTTTTTTCACCATCAAATAATTGAGAGGAGAAATCCATTAGAAATTTAAAAATGATTTCTCAAAGACGATCTTGTTGCTTTGGAAGACCTAATCTAAGATTCAACCAAAAAGGCGTGAGGGAATAGCTAAGCATCTAGAGTCTTGTCTCGCGCTCACGGAGACGATTGCTGCTCCACCATTGGCTTTCATATTCCACGGCAAACTTCACTACCAAGCAATTTAAAAAAAAAAAAGATATTCCATGGCAAATGACATGAAATCAGGTATTATGTTCCGTACTAAAGATTATGTTTTGAGTCTCTTTGGCATAGGTGGTGTAAGTGTTTGATTCCTAGATGAGATATAATTATTTGATTTTTAAATAAGACGTAATTGTTTGGCCTTTATAATTCCCAATACAGAGAACTAAATAGGTCAAATACAAATGTACGGAGTCTTGTATTGTATATATGAATTGAATTATTTTCTTCGTCACTACTCTTTTTGCAAATTCAGCTTATCAAGGGGTGTTGCTGCACTTCAAGGGAAATAACCGTTTTGCAAATTCCTTTTTACAAAAGGTTGTTGTAAAATTTAAAAAAATTACAAAGAAACAAAAAACTTACAACAACGAAGCCCTGTATTTCAAGTATACTAATAATCTATCCACAACACAAGCAAAACACCTAATTTTTCAACCCTTGTAAAATTTAGAAATTTTTTCAATTAAGAACTGTTAACACTCAATTCTTTTTACTTGCTTTTAAAAACTAAAAACCAGGGTTTCATAAGGCCGCTTTCTCTGCATCAACGCACCCTTTGAGTTTAGCTTTCAACCGTCTGTAGTGTGCAGGGACCTTTTTAATATTCGTGTGGATTAAAATCGGACAGTTTAGGTCTAACTTCAAAATTTGTGTTAATTCGGAGAATACGAACTCATGAAAACCTAATTCGGATCCCTTAAGATAACACAAATATTGAGTTTGGATCCGATCCCTTTGATCTGCTGGGGTCTGGACTGGATTAATTCGAATTCTGATCGGACAGTCTGAATCGTTAATCAAAATTTGAGTTACTTTATAGATCTGGACCCGTGTATGAGAGGGGAGAGGGGGGTTTCCGATAGGCATCGGACCAAATCCTGTTTGATGGGGGGTTTAAACCGTCAAATTTGCTTTAGGATTCGTGTGTACGGATTTTAAAGCAAATGCGAAATTGCAGGTGCGAATCCTAAAACAGATCTGATGATTTAAATAGCCCATCAAACAAAATTTGGTCCGATGCCCATCGGACACCCCCCTCTCCCTGTATGAGAGCGGTAATTGGTTTTTGTGATTTGGATGGACTGGAGTGGGCAATTGGTTTCTTTTGCCAAGCATCCTAGTTGCCAGTTGGGCATTTCGACTCGCATAGGATTCTCTATAAATTGATCCGAATCATAAAGGAAATTTTTTTGGAAAAATAAATATAATTTCATGTATGCAGATACCTTTAGGGGTGTCAATGACACCCTTTTACCTAGTTATCTAATTCGTATTATATCTGAAAAGTAATATTCTTTTTGTTAACTTATCAGGTACGAGTAAGGTTAATGATTTTTTCAGTTATCATAATTGTTTTTGTATAAAATAATTTTTAAAAATAGAATTATATATATATAGGAACATGCTAGCGTGCTATGCATAGCATAGAACCCCTCTATGTAACGGTTTGGATTTTGAGTTTTCAAAATCCTAATGGTCAATCCAAACCATTCATCTTGTTCTCCATATTAATATGTGTTTGGAGACCAAATTTTACATTTTTTGGAATTTTTTTACTATTTCTTTAGATTTATTGAAAATCGCTGTTTTTTTATGGTACAGATTTGCTGAAAACAGCGATTTTCAATAAATCTAAAGAAATAGTAAAAAACTTTCAAAAAATATAAAATTTGGTCTCCAAACACATATTAATATAGAGAACAAGATGAACGGTTCGGATCGACCATTAGGATTTTGAAAACTCGAAATCCAAGCCGTTGCATGGAGGGGTTCTATGTTATGCATAGCATGCTAGCATATTCCTATATATATATATATATAGAGTTGGGCTATGGTGCTTCGCGAAGTAAAAGTAGTGTTTTACTTCACACTCATATTTTGCAATTTTAAAGTTCAAAATGTTGATCCAAACCATTCAAGTTGATCTCCATATTAAATTGTGCTTGCAGACCAAATTTTACATTTCTTGGAAATTTTTTACTATTTCTTTAGAATTTTTGAAAATCGTTGGTTTGGATGGTCCAGAATTTTCTGAAAAACAGTGATTTTCAAAAATTCTAAATAAATAGTAAAAAATTTCCAAAACATATAAAATTTGGTCTGCAAGAACAATTTAATATAGAGATCAACTTGAACGGTTCGGATCGACATTTTGAACTTTGTAATTGAAGATATAGACGTGAAGTAAAACACTCGTTTTACTTCGTGAAGTACCGTAGCCCAACTCTATATATATATATAGTATTTATATTTGTATGAATATGATACATGATAAATAGAGTTTTGTATTTTATTAAATTGTTATATACAAATTAGTTGTATTCATTATTTTTTTTTGGTTTTGAAAAATATTTAAGGTAAATTTTACTGTAGTCACTAAACTTTGTTATTTGTCACGAATTGGTCACTCAAGTTTGATTTCTCTTTTGAGTCACTCAACTTTGTTATTTGTCCCAATCAAGTCTCTCTATACTTTTTCATCTAAAATTTTAACGGAATATACTCATTTCATCCAAAATATTAACAGAATAAGCATATTACATTCAAAATACTAATAGAATTAGCATATTTCGTTAAAGTTTTGGATGAAAAAATATAGAGGGACTTGATTGAGACAAATAATAAAGTTGAGTGACTCAAAAGAGACAAATAACAAAGTTTAATGACCTACAGCGAAATTTATCCAATATTTTATCAAAAACACAAATTTAAATGTCAATAGTACTTTTTATCCGTTTATCTGGCTTGTACCATATTCAAAAAGACAAATAAAAATCAAGATTTTTTTCATTATCATAACAGATACAGATATGAAAATACCTCCACCCGACTTGTATCGTACCTGTTGACACCCCTAGATACATTGCCTAATAATTCATATATATTAAATATATACAAATAGTACATATACAAATAATACTTATATATACACCCCTGGACAGTAGCGGAGCCAGCTGTTTTCAGGGGTGCGCAGTTGCCTACTCCTGGAAATTATTTTTTTTTGGATCGGATATAGCATTTTCAGCCTTTGCCTACCTCTAAATTATTTGTTGCCTCCCTCTAACCTCTCCAGCCCATAACTCTTGGCGTGGCCCAATTAATTCCTACCTCTAATTTAGGAATATAATAATTCCAATCAAGTGCAAGAAGCCCAATTATCCTTGGCGTGGCCCGTTCAAAGAAAAGAAGAGAGGTGAGATTTTTAGGTCCTTATCAGTAGAAAGAAGCAGAGGCGCGGCCTATTCAACTCTTCGCTGATTCAAAAGAAAGAAGCAGGGCTGCAGCAGCGATTCAAAGCAAAGGTTTACGGAGGTGATTCAAAGCGAATCATGGAGGCGATTTAGAATTCGTCGATTTTATCTAGTAAAATTAGCTTATCCCTTGGTTTACAAATTAGTGAAATTAGCTTTGATATTGCTGGTGGCTACCGCAAGTGTTGAGAGGGTATTTTCGGCAATAAATGTGGTGAAAAGTCACTTAAGGAATAAAATAGGAGATCAATGGATAAATGATTATTTGATTATTTATATTGAAAAGGATGTACTTGCCCATGTGGATAATGAGAAAATTATGCAAAGATTTCAGAAGATGAAGAATTGTAGAGGATTGCTCGCTTCAATGTCATTGGCTTGAAAATTTAATAACTATTGTTGGATTGTTGAAGTTATTAGATCAATAGATGAATTGTTGAATTTTTTTGAAATTTTCATATTTCTTGGTGAATTGTAGGATTTATCCGATCATTGTATAAATCGTTGAATTTGTTGAAAATTTTGTATCTATTGTTGAATTATTCTGCCCACCTCTGACTCAAATCCTGACTACGCCACTGCCCCTAGATGTTGATTTTACAAATAATATCTTTTCCATTTTACACCCTCTAGTTTATAATTAAATTCTTGTTTTTTTTTAAATAAAGAGAAACTTCAAGTTTATTGAGTCACCAAAATTATTAATAAAAGTTTGGAATTGCAAATGATGGAAAACTATAAATAAGAGTTGTAATTTTCAAACTATGTTGGCTCTACTTTGCGTTGAAACATAAAACGGCAAGATAAACAGTTGCTTAATTTGAAGTTCAATACATCAAAAAGATTTAGAATTAATATATATATATATATATATATATATATATATATATGAAATAGTTCAAAAAACTATTTGTCCCTTTTCTATTTTCCTCTTCAAAGATTACAAATTACTCTGGAGATCTTATTTATTTTTCAATATCCATTCCGTTCTTAAATCAACAAATCCAGAGAGTTGCCAATCAAATAAAATTCTGTTAAAATAAAAATCAGAATTATACTTGGATCAACAACATAAAACAACTATTTGTATTTCTCTAGAGTGTAGACTGAATTTCTAATATAAACTTCTAATTTTTTTATTAAAACATTTTCATCTATTTCTGAAGACTCAACAAGTTACAAAAATTCAAATAAAATCCCACATTATTAATACCTAGAACCCAAGATCAAATGAAGGGATATCAATGTTGTCAGCATCAGGAATTAATACTTCACCAGTGCCTGCTGTCCTGTCTGCCTTCTTCAAATCCTGCTAAAACGAAATTTAAATTATACATGCAACAATCTGATACAATGTGAAAGTATTTATTATCTTAGGATATTATGTTTCATACCAAGTTTATGCCTTCGCATATGCCCTCGTATTATTAAAAAAAGAAGCAAAATTTGTATTTCTCTAGACTGAATTTCTAACATAAACTAAACAATTCTTTGATTAAAACATGGTCATCCATTTCTGAAGACTCAACAAATTACAAAAATTCAATATGTATAAAGTAGTCATTTACATATGTATGAATTTCTCTAATTTGATGAATTGAGAAAATAGTCAAAATACAATTGAGCAGTTTTCAGAAATCTGTTTAAGTTAACCAGCAGTTTTCTGTTTTCAGCATTTCTCTGTACCAGTATGTACCAGAAAAGTCTGCTGTATACAGCCCCGTTTCCAACAGCTTTGCTAGGATTCAATTAAAAAGCTGCATAAATCAAAATAATGGGCACATTAAATGAATGAGAGAAAATTCAAACTAGCCTAAAAATCACAGCGCACACATCATAACTCAGGCTAATTGAATTAGGCACCAAACATCAATTCACACAAAGTAGTTCAGTTTAGAAGTGTGAATTACCTTGTACATTAATCACATGATCTTGTTGTAGACATTATACATTCTGTATATAAAAATTAATTTCTGTAGTATTCTCATACAAAAATAGAAGATAATGAGATGACCCAACCTGCATGATAGATCTTCTGGAAACAATAATATGTCTTGTAGTTTCACACTTTTATTGGTACAGGGGGTACTGGTTTAGGGTTGGGCAGTACCAGGTTTCTGTCAGTGTTTAACTGATTCTGTTATTATATTGCAGTTTTTGTGTAGTGTTTTTAGTTTGTAAACTCTGATTAGCTAAGTAGATGCTGTAGTAGGTAACGAAAAGAGTTAATTTACTGAGAGAAAAATTTGATGATCAGATGACTGTACCTCTTGTTGAAAACTACATTGGATTGGATGGACGTTGTATCAATTCCTGTGTTGTCGTCAAATAGCATAAGCTAAGATTGAAAGGAGAAGAAAGGCCAACAATGGAGGAAGTAGAGGCCGTACCATCCTTCATCGTTGGCCATTCTTCTCCTTTCAATCTCTATGGCACATTTCTGCAAGGCCTCATCTGGGTACATTTCAGAGGAATTTCTTCAGAGGGATTTCAGATCTCGACTACACCAGCGCCGACGCGATGGCGCAAAGGGATTGTTAAAACCTAGGGTTTCATAATTTCCCAACCTCTGTATTAACACACCGTTTGAGTTTATCTTTCAACCGTCCGATCAGAATTCAATCGGGTTTTGTGATTTGAAGAGGAGACTGGAGAGGGCAAATTGGTTTTTGCCAAGTATCCTCGTTGGGCATTTCGGTTCGCATAGGGTTCTCTAATCTCTATAATTTGGCACGAATCTTAAAACATATCTATGAATATTTCAAATGCGAATACGGATATTTAAACGGGTGTCAACATTTTGAAATTATACCGTTGCTAATACGAATCTATGAGAGTATGAATGCGGCCATAAATACTAATAGTTCGGATCAGCAAATCATTTGGAGCTATAAATTTTATATATTTGATCTGCATCATCATTACCTTGCCTAATAATTTATGTATATTTTTATATATATATACAATTATATTGCATGAACGCGGAGACGAGTATCCTATCAGTTACGATATGTATCTATTACATAGAGGTTGGTTATTTATTTTCATAAGCATATGTTGACATATACGACTTGTTTTTGTGTTTTCAATGTTCAAATGATTAATTTGAAGTGTTCAATATATTCTTAATATGTGCTTGGAGACGAAATTTTATATTTTTTAGAATATTTTTACTATTTTTTTCATAATTTTTCAAAACATTCATAAAAAATATTAAAAAAATAATAAAAAATAATGAAAAACCTTTGTTTTGAAAAATTATAAAAAAATAGTAAAAATTTTTAAAAAATGTAAGATTTGGTCTCCAAATACATATTAATATGGAGAATATGTTGAGCGCTTCGAATCAATCATTTTGACATTGAAAACACAAAAAAAAATTATAAATATTTGCTCTCATACACTTATGAAAGTAGAATGACCAACTTCCTATCACACACACACACATATATATATATTGGCCATTTTTATTAATATTCCTAAAAAAATAAAAATTTTACAAATGCCCCTGCCCCCAATTTTTTTTAAATATGTCTTGACCGCCTGGACCTGGGGTGCCCCAAATAACCTGTGAGGGGCGGCCCACAAGCCAAGTGAGACGCCACACCCTAGAGCGCCTCATGTTTTTTTTTTTATTATTAGAGAAATCTTAGTATTTTGATTTGAATAATTTTGTGAAAAAAAACTTTTCTTATTTAGAGTGTATGCCAAAAAATAAAATATTTGATATATTTACGAAGTGATGTCGTAAATTTTTATAACTTTAATTTTTTAATTTTTATTTTTTTGGTGAACTTTGATTTTATTTGTCATTTGGATATCACAAGTCTAAATATAACACTAATTAAGGACTTGCATTTATTATGGTTTTTATAATATATGTATAATATACACATATACACGTATACATATACTAGTATTTTGATTTAAATAAATTTTGTGAAGAAAAAGTTTTCTTGTTTAGAGTGTATGCCAAAAAATAAAATATTTGATATATTTATGAAGTGATGTCGTAACTCTTTATAACTATGATTTTTTATTTTTTCAGTGAACTTTGATTTTATTTATCAGTTAGATATCACAAGTCTAAATATAACATTAATTAAGGACTTGGTCTTTATTATGGTTTTTATAATATATGTATAATGAGGAGGGATCAAATGACACCGTTTTTTGGTGACATCGGATGACACCGTCCATTTTCAAAGTCCAAACAGTTGATCTAAACCATTCAACTTGATGGATATGTTAAAATGTGCTTGCAGATCAAATTTTACATTTTTTTGAATTTTTTTTGGGTTTATTCAGAGGGGTTCAAACATTTAACGGTCTGAATATAGCGATTTTGTTAAATACTTAATAAATAGTAAAAATATTCAGAAAAATGTAAAATTTTATTTCCAAGTTACTCTTAATATATCCATCATATTGAACGGTTTGGATCGACTATTTGGATTTTAAAATTTCAAAAATGGACATTGTCACCCGATGTCACCCAAAATGAGGTGTAATCCGATCCCTCCTCATGTATAATATACACATATACACATATACATACACACACACAAACATACACACACACACATACACATACACATATACATAATAAAAAATAAAAATTCTCAGCTAAAATTTTCTGATGCAATATGATCCTGTGCATGCTTCACTAAAATGGGCGTAACTTTTGATCCGTTCGTCGGATCCTGCTGAAATTTTGACAAGAACTCCACAGCCTAAAACTGGATCAGAAACCAATCTATGATTGGTTTCACCCATTTTCGGGCTCAGATTTGCGATCCGAGTCTTCCTTCATGGACTTTTGGACCTTTCTTTAGAATTTTAGAGTTTTTAGGGTCTTTTATGTATCGTTTATGCATTTTCTGTTTTTAGGGTTTATATTTAAATAGATGTCATGTCTTTTGGCGGAAGTTAGTTTTTGATGTATCAGTTTTATCAAAGAATTGAGAATCTGTGTGTTTCCATTACTTTTTCCAATTTCTTAAGTGTTCGTGCATCATTTTCGTTCAAAATTATAAGAAAATATTTATACATAAAATTAATTGAATCTATATAACTTTTATATGAACCACTGAAAATCAATTTCGTAAAAAAAAAATTATTACATATTATATGAATTTACGACATCACTTCATAAATATATCCAAATGTTTTATTTTTTGGCATACACTCTAAACAAGAAAACATTTTCTTCACAAAATTATTTAAATCAAATACTAGTATATGTATATGTGTATATGTCTGTATGTGTATGTGTATGTATATGTATATGTATATGTATATGTATATGTATATGTATATGTATATGTATATATTATGCATATATTATAAAAATTATAATAAAGCTCAAGTCCTTAATTAGTGTTATATTTCGACTTGTGATATCCAAATAACAAATAAAATCAAAATTCACCAAAACAATAAAAATAAAAAAATTAAAGTTATAAAAATTTACGACATCACTTCGTAAATATATCAAATATTTTATTTTTTGGCATACACTCTAAATAAGAAAACTTTTTTTTTCACAAAATTATTCAAATCAAAATACTAAGATTTTTCTATTAAAAAAAAAAAACATGAGGCGCCCCAAGGTGTGGCACCTCACTTGGCTTGTGGCCCGCTCCAGCCTAGGGCACCTCACAGGTTATTTGGGGCGCCCCAGGTCCAGGCGGTCAGAGCATATTTAAAAAAAAATTGGGGACAGGGACATTTGTAAAATTTTCATTTTTTAGGGATATTAATAAAAATGGCCGTATATATATATATATATATATATATATATATATAGATAGAGAGAGAGAGAGAGAGAGAGAGAGATGGACTTGGGTGAGACGCAGTGTATACGCGTTTATACTTCACGCCGTATTTTCATTTTGAAAGTCCAAACGACCGATCCGAACCGTTAGATGTTAATCCATATTGAAATGTGCTTGGAGACTAAATTTTACATTTTTCAGAAATTTTTTACTATTTATTAAGCATTTTTAAAAGTTGTTGTTTTGTTGTAAACAGTAAAAAACAGTAAAATTTTCTGGACCATCAGATCAGCAACTCTCAAAATTGCTTAATAAATAGTAAAAAAATTTCAAAAAATGTAAAATTTGGTCTCCAAGCACATTTCAATATGGAGATCATGTTGAGCGGTTTGGATCGGTTGTTTGAATTATCAAAATGGCTAAACTGTACCATGGAACACCAAACGCGTATACTCCGCATCTTACCCAAGTCCATCTATATATATATATATATATACACACATTTTTATATTATTAATTTAACACTCGTAATAAATAAATAAAAAATTAGGATAGTACAACTATACATATCAAATATATTAGCTACTAGTTTCTAACAATAAAATTGATCTAGCGCTGTGGTTGTTGCCACATGACCCGCCTGCGATTCTCCAAGGCGCTAGAAAATTGTTTTCGCATGGTCAATATAGCAATAGTTCAAAAAGCTACTTGTCCTTTCCTATTTTCCTCTTAAAAGGTCACAAATTACTCTGGAGATCTTTTCTTTTTTCTTTTCAATAACCATTCCGTTCTTAATCAACAAATCCAGAGAGTTGCCAATCAAACAAAATTCTGTTAAACTAAAATTCAGAATTATACTTGGATCAAAATAAAAAAAAACACACTATTTGTATTTCTCTAGAGTCTGGACTGAATTTCTAATATTAACTATCTAATTCTTTGATTAAAACATGTTATCCATTTCTGAAGACTCAACAAGTTACAAAAATTCAAATAAAATCTCACATTATTAATACCTAGAATCCAAGATCAAATGAAGGGAAATCAAAGTTGTCAGAATCAGCAAATAATACTTCCACAGTGCCTGCTGTTCCATCTGCCTTCTCCAAATCCTGCTAGAACAAAAATCAAAATAATATATGTATCAATCTGATACAATGTGAAAGTATTTTTATCTTAGGATATTAGGTTTCATACCAAGTTTACGCCTTCACATCCGCCCTCGTATGAAGCTGAGATGGTAATATCACTTAAAACTGCAAATTATTTGATATTCATGAAAATAAAGAAAAACATAAAGTTGAAGGCATTAGTGCTAATTAAACTACATAATCTCATTTGTCGACATGCTAACCTGATGAACTGTTGTGCATGCCGGAACTGGTACAATTCTCTTTGACCCTCATTTGCATTTCCGAAGCTTGGGTTCCTGATTCCCTATATCCAACAAAAAATAAAAACATAACATAATGTTAGGTAATCTACACTAATCTAAATGGTACTATGTATGGTGCAGATTGGTCCCTTTCTCCCTAACTAAAAAAATAGTAAAAAAATTCTGAAAAATGTAAAATTTGATCTACAACTACATTTTCATATGGAGATCATGCTGAACGGTTTTGATCAATTGTTTTTACTTTGAAAATGAAGATATTGATCCATAGTATGGACTAATATGTGCTATGCATAGTACCATAGCCTCACTCTTTTTCTGTTTATCTCACAGAGCCTGCAATTAATATCGTGTCAATGATATTTCTCAAATAAAACAGCCTGCCTTCTGCACAAAAAAACTGATTGAGTATGCTTCAATTGTTCGCTGATGGCATAAAAACTGCTAAGTTTTCTTATTTTTTTTTTTTTAAACCTTGGCAGAAGCAAAAACTGCTAAGTTTTCACATGAGCAAATATAGAAAAAAGAGACATGAAGCTTATTACATAAAAGGTAGAGAAGTCAAGGAGTGGTGATAAGCATTCTGATCTTTATCATACGACCCTTGTACTGTTGGACGCTTCTCTTCACCTATACTGTAATCAATTTGTATAAGGTGTGAAGAGAGATGAGCCTTCTTCACTACTTGCACTGTCTCTCTCTCTGGCACTGCTGTTGGTTTCTTTAGCACTGACAGTATCTGACGAGCTGTAAAAGTGTATAAATAGTCAGTATTTAGTATTTACTAAAGACTTCACAAAGTAGTTGTTTCATCCTTGGTATATAGGTTAATCACACAGACCCATAAACCCTAAAAAAATATGACAATGTCATGTAATAAGTAAAGGAAGAACACACCGTCTCGTCGAGCAACAGTGACGCACTCCTTAGTGTTCGTTGATTTTTTCATCTCCATGCTGTTACTGGTCTCTATGCTCATATTCTTTACTTGTTCTTTCTTTGTTCCATACTCTACACCATCTTTTTTTTTAAAAAAAATTTATGGATAATGAGCCTGATGACTTCACAAAAGTTGTTATTTCCAAAATGAACTGATACCAACAGTATACGAAACATCATGATATTAACAAAATAAGTAAAGGAAGCACACCGTCTCGCCGAGCAACAGTGACACACTCCTTAGTGTTTGTTGATTTTTTCAACTCCGAGCTGTTACCGGTCTGTGTGCTTGTACTATTTACTTGTTCTTTCCTTGTTCCATAGTCTACACCATCTTATAAAAAAAAAAGGTTCTTAAACATTCTCTTTGGTAACTTTAAGACACGAATTGATACAAACAGAATACGAAAACATCATGATACTAACAGAAGAGTGAAACTATGGTCCTATGCATAGTAAAAAAATTCTTAAAAATGTAAAATTTGATCAACAAGTATATTTTCATATGAAAATCATGTTGAATGGTTCAGATTGACTGTTTGAACTTTGAAAATGGACAAATTGATCCATAGTACGGACCAATATGCACTATGCATAGTACCATAGCCTCACTCCTAACAGAATATGAAAACATCATGTGATCAAGAAAACACACCATCTTGTCTAGCAACAGTGACACAATCCTCAGTGTTTGTTGATTTTTTCATCTCTGTGCTGTTACCAGTCTGTGTGCTCATGCTCTTTACTTGTTCTTTTTTTGTTCCATAGTCAAAACTATCTTTAAAATAAAACACATACAATAAAGGTTCTTTAAAATCCTTTTTGGGCTTTTACTTGTTCTTTCTTTATTCCATAGTCTACACCATCTTTAAAAAAACATGCATACAATAAAGGTTGTTAAATATCATTTTTGGTAATTTTTCTGACTGATCAAACAGAAAAAAAAAATATATATTTTCCTTCTCACTTGTAGATGTGTTTTTCATCAATGTCTTTGACTTCACAAATTGCTTCAAAGGGCTCCTTTGATTAGAACCTGCATATCCTACCCCATTTAAAGACTTATGCTTCAAAGCCAGAATCACTTTTTTGGTCCTATTTGATAAAAAAACAAGGGAAGTTTTACCCATTTTACTTGGGGACAAATTAACATTCGACAAATGAGCTGTTTAAAATGACTGTTCCACACTTCCACCTATACTTTATTTCTAGTATGCTTGAAGTAAGACCGATACATATTTCAAATGAAAATAGAATGAAGAGATAGAAATGACCTTCTTGACAGACACGAAGGTCATAAACTTGAACCATATATCCAGGTAGTTCGCACTCAGCACCGCTTTCTATACATTCAAATGACTTCATATGTCGACTACCTAATATTTGACTATCTTCACTTGCTAAGGTGATCTAAAAAGAAAAGGGTTAAAATAGCTTAAGGCAACTAAGACATTCATTTACCATAAAGAAGAATTTAATTCATACTAAATTCACAACAGCAACCTGTTTTGTGAGTGAATTTGTAGCTTGGGAAAGTCGCAAGATGCCGTCATGATATGTCTTAGCCTTCTTATTTAGTTGGGTCGTGTACAAAACATTCCATTCTGCACTCATTCAAGTACAATTCTGTGATAAGTCTATCCTCCATTGAAACAGTAAAAGTGGGTGCCTCATGAGAGATGGCGATCAGAAGTAGAATACACAGATCTGTTTTTGTATGTATGGAACATAAAACTCATCAAATCAGTAGGAGGCATTTATGTTAGAGTAGGGTTAAAATGCCCCATTGTTTTTGTGCCCCCTATGCCTCATATCCTTATCTCCGTTTTCAAAGTCTGAACCGCTCAACATGATCTCCATATTAAAATTTGCTTGGAGACCAAATTTTATATTTTTTTGTAATTTTTTTACTATTTGTTTAGAAGGTACAAAATCACAGCTTTTCGGAAGATTCTAGACCATTCAAAAACAGTGAATTTGTACCTATTTAAACAAATTTACAAAAAAAAATATAATCGGTCTCCAAGCACATTTTAGTACGGAGATCTTGTTCAGCAGTTCAGATCGACTGTTTGGACTTTTAAAACGGAGATAAAGATGCGAGGCAAGATTGGGGCACAAAAACAATGGGGCTTATTAACCCTACTCATCAGTGGGTGGAAAGAAGTTGGATGATACTGATTACTTCTAACAAAACAACACATGCAGTGATGTACAAGAAATTACAAGGGATATTAACCTTTCAAAATGGAATTGGCTCCTGGTCTACTAGGCTCAACAGATGCTGCCTCCTTCCTGGCTGCACCGTAAACATATGTCAGTATATAAGAAGAACTTTATCAAGAAGCTCTTAACCAAAAAAATAGTGTAAAAATGAAACAAAGAGATTAGTACTGTCAACAAAACTGTGGATAGGAGAAGCGGGTTTCTGAAATGGTTTTCTGACGGATGAGACTGAGCAGTTCTCTTTCCCGACTTTAATTGTAGAGAGACTGATGTTGACAAGATGAGCTTGCATGACAAGAGTTTGGCCAGACTCGAGCACGTCATCTTTTCCTAAGACCTTGCTTTCTAGAAGCCTCTCATTTTCATCATATAGCTGCACCTGCTCCATTGCTACCCATTTATTAGAAGAATCATCAAACAAGATTGATTAGGACCCCTAACAGAAGTTAGTTAGCTAGTTAGGCTATTGTAATTGTGTAACCCTGTGTCTAAAATAGACAGTATCTTGTACAACAGAAATCAATCAATGAAAATACAAAAGTATCATTTAGTCAATTTATCTTCTCTCTGTATCTCTACACTGTACCAGTATGCATTTTGCATCATTGAATGGAAGAAACTATACAATCCACCACAGTTTTAACTCACATTTGAAAAAAAATTGCCCAGCAAAATTTTAACCTGTTTTGTGTGGGAACCAAGTTGGGAAAGTCGCAATGTGCCGTCATGGTACTTCTTTGCCTTTTGTGTTAGTTGGGTTGTATACAACACGCTCCACTCTACATTAAATGAAAAACCATGATGGATAAATGAAATGCAACAGAACATGATTTAAAGGAAAAGAAAGATAAACAGAAAAGGAGGAAGTTATAGAACCTTCAGGAAGCAACTGTGGAAAAGATGAGTTGCTTGATGGCGCACCAGTGGTACAAGGTTCAGCCTTCTTTCCTGCCAATATTCAAAATAAAAAAATAAAAAATATATAAAAGAAAACAAGAAACATATACGGGTGATGATATTTACTGACCATTGGTGTTGCTTTCCACCATGTTAGAGGCCTTGTGCAATGGTTTCCTATGGAAAGAGTTCCTCTTGTTTCCTGCGAATTTTGGATTTTATACCAGTGAGCGCTAGCATGTTATCACCTTTAGAGAATGAATGACACAACCCGAAGAAGAAAAAATGAAGATTACCATTTTGCTGTGCAAGGGGAGTAACAGTAGGATTAGATGAAAGGTTGACAGCATCGGCAATGTCAACAAGATGAGAATTCATGGTGAAGGATTTGCCGCACTCAACTGAGTCAGCTTTGCCTAGGATTTTGATCTCTATCTGGTTCTCGCTCTCATCATACAACCGTACCTAAATGAGTGAATCCACAATTCAAGCACTCAATTGACTGTACTATGCATAGATACATAGATGGAAGAGTGAGGCTATGGTACTATGCATAGCATATATTGGTCCGTACTATGGATCAATATCTACATTTTAAGAGTTCAAACAATTTATATGAGCCGTTCAACATGATCTCCATACGAAAATGTACTTGTAAATCAAATTTTACATTTTTTAGAATTTTTTTTAGATGGAAATACTAAATGGTAGATGAAAGCAATACTGCCTACCTTGTCACCAGATGCACTAATCTCGAGAAAACCATCATGATAAACCTTTCTTTTCTGTTTTAAATGTTTTGTGTAAGTCACTCTCCATCTCCGTCCATTGGTGTCTACTTCCATGCTCCTCCTACAACAATCACAGGCAAACATATATGTGCAAGAAAAATATATGAATACAAATACCATTTGATTTTTGACAGAAAGTAATTGCTACAGTAATTAAGGACGCTAAAACCTCATCTCACCATTTGATTTGTGTCATTGTGCTTTCTGGAAATATACGGTCAATTTGTTTATATGAAATTCCACCATTCCGTTTCAATTTTATTATTAATCGATCCTCTTTTACTGGGATTTCGATTAAAGGAGGAGGAAGAGATGGAGTAACACTAGAAATTACGAAGAAGGGAGTAAGCTGTAACTGAGACACTGAGATCGATCGATCCCGTCTATTAGCAAGGAATTTAATATAGGCTCACCTCTCAATCGCCGCCGCGCTCCGCCACCCTCTTCCCTCGCCCTCACTCTCTCTCGTCGCTTCCCTCGCTTTCTCTTTCGGTTCTTAATTTTGTTTTTTAATTTTGAAAAAAAACGCTCTCACCTGAAGAATCCATATCCTCTGAGGTAACACAATATTTGTTATTGAATCTACACCGTCCGATCAGAATCCAGTCCGATTCGATTCGAGATGGAACGTACAAGGATTCTTTAATATCCGTGCCACATCTACTCGGATGATTCGGATCTAAACTCAAATAATGAGTTAACTCAGAGAATATGAATTCTTCACTGGCAGCTAGGACTGGCAAAAAAAGCTCGTGGCTCGTGACTCTCTTGGTATTCGACCGTGACTCGATCGGTAACAGCTCGTTCGTTAGTGGATCGAGTTAAAATTAGCTCGCTCGCTACATATACGAGCCAGAATTAATGAGTTTGAGTTTGGCCTGGCTCGGTCGTTAACGAGCTATTTAATATACATAGTTTAATAGTTTAATCGGATCTGTTCACTTCAGATTGGGGATATTATGGCCTGTGAATGTTATAGCCAATGTTATGCCAATTGCACTTTGGACTGTGTTTAAGTTGATTGGTAATTTTGTATGGAATATGTGTGAATTAATTATAAGCAATTAAGTTAATTTGTATGAAGTTGTTTGATTTGGTATGCATGAATTTATTATGTGAATATATTTGTATGAATTTAGGATTTTGATGTATTTGTATGTATGAATTTAGCTGTAAAGTTAATTTATAGTAATTGATTTGCTTAATTATAATTGAATTAAGAGTATTTCTCAGTAATTAGTTATATAAATATTATTTTGTTTTAGCCATAATTGATAAGATGTGTGATGAAAATTTAAGATATAGTAGGAAATAAAATATACAAATTTATTAATTTGCCAAACTAGTAACGAGCTAGCTCAGCTCGCTCGGACAAACCACGAGTCGGTCTTAAGCAATAATTTAGTTCGGAACCTAAAATTTAAACTCGTTTGTTCAACTTAATACACCAACAAACTGAGTACAAATGTGATCTAGCTCGCTCTTTAACATCTCGTTGCCACCCTACTGGCAGCTTCTAAGTGAATAACGATCAAGTTGGAGTGTTTCCTGGGCCTGATTTGGCCCAATATAAACCTTCCGCACATTATCTATTGCCAAATCGCCTAAGCATTTTCTTTACTGCACCCGGTGCACAACAAACTGACATTTTATAAAAAATAAAAAATAACATAACAAAAAATAAAGGCAAATTCTGGAATGGATCAAAAATATTTTGGACCATTCATTTAGTCAAGATGGAACGGTTCAGATTACTTACAAGGTCCAAAACCCTCCGTTAAATTTAACAGAATATTTTTTCGAAAGGGTAAAATCGGTATTTAAAATATGAAACTCTTCGTTAGTCTCCGTTAGTGTCGCTCCCTTGGCTCTTTTTCCCCACCTCCCGCCGTGAGAGAAATCTCTCTCTCGCTCTCTTTTCTGTTATCGTCTGTGCTTGCTATCACCAAAACCCTAGGGTTTTTGGTTGTGCCTTTTGCTTGAACCAGTTTGAATTTGCTCCCTTTTTGTCTGATCGAGGTTAAGTTCTACTCTAATTTCAGTTATTTATCGATTCAATTTCGGTGATTTCGTCATTAACCTTTTGTCCTTTCTGTTTTTGAGCAGTAATTGTGATATTGAGCTGGTCGTTCTGTTCTCAGGTACTGTGCATCATTTAATTTCAATGAATTATAGTTTTGTTTATAATGCATTTGTATATTGTACTGTACTATAGTTCTGTTTATTGATTCGGTGGTAACCACATTACTTCATTCGCTGTTTTTTTCCTTCTTGTTCCAATTGGTGGTTCAATTGCAGAAATAAATCGATATTGTTTTGATTTTCAGGTCTCCTGGAAAAGACTTGTTTTGATTCTCCAAACCAGTGAAATTTATAAATTATAAATGTCTAAAGGGGACATGGAGCTTGTGCAACTCAAAACTGGTCTCAAAGGCATACACTAGTCTTACTTCAAAACAGCGTGCCCTTAAAATTTTACTTGTATCTGGTAACTGTATTTTGGTCGGCCTCTAGGTTAGTTCTAAATTATGAAGCTTATTTCTTTTTTCTGATCTTGGATCCTAAAGATAGGGGAAAAAAAAACACAACTTTATGAGCAAAAAGCAAATTACTGATCTACTAGAAATTTGGTACCTACTTGCACTGGCTGAAGTTCAGGCCTTATCAGTACCTCAATGGAGACTATTAATAGGAGCTTACTAGAAGTAGCTTCCATATTTAAAACCCAAAAATGGTAACTTACAATACTGATACTGTTTCTGTTGTAACCATATTATTAATCCTCCAATGTTTAGTTTACCAGTTCTGCCTGAAGTGAATTTGGTATAAAAATAAATGGTGATGTTCCATCTGCAATTAATTGACAAATTCGACCTCATTAAAGAGAGTTATTATTTGACATGTAGATGTCTGACATATTTATTCTCTGTGCTTACTTTCAGCCTATTTTAGTATATGTGTCAAAAGTTAATGGGAAATTCAATTTTAGTCCAGTTAGTGTGAATTTTTTTGATGGAAATTACAAAAGTTCTTTTTGCAATCATCATGCTTCTATTCCAGGTCTATAATAACATTTTTTTTCTAAATTGTTTCTAATTTGTTAAGTTTTGTACTAATTTTACCCAAGCAAGGTATGTTTATGTTAGGATTAGATTAATTCTGGTACGCCGATATTGGTAACCATCAGAGTATAGGCTATATTCTCGTATTCGCAGGACATCATAGAATAGGCCGTCCAGTTAAGTGTGTGCTTGTAAATTGACAACACAAAAGGAGCTAGAGAAAACTGCAAATCTAGAGATTCATATAAGGTAAGTGTGTGCTTGTAAATACCAGAAGTTAAAGGAGTTTTTTGCAAATATGAACAATTGATAGTTATTTTTTGTAGAATAAACTTTTTATTTCAATTTGATAGTTACAATTTTAGAGTACTTGTACAAGTTTAAATCACTGGCCAGGTCATATTTCTATGATTGTAGTTAATTCAAATCGCTTTTATGGTAATAGAGATTCTTTGTTTTGTGAAGTATACGTACTGTTCAGCTATTATCAACATGAACCTCATATCCATTCATAATTTTAACAGAGATTAAGTCAAAGGGATAACAATGATGGCACTCCTAGTGAAGTCAACTGCAATGGCACTAACATGGTATTTTGTGGTGAACTCAAGCTGCAGAAATGGGATTGACATGGTATTCATTGTAGGTTTTCGTAACTACTGACAGCATCCCTTGCCTGATATATATTTATTCATATAGGGGTTTTATTGGAATATTGTCTGGATTATCAGTCTACATGATATTAAGAACTCTTGCAACAACCTGGAGGTAATAATTTAATTTGTCATTTTGTTCAAGTAATTTTTTATTTTATTTTGTAAGTACACACCTGGCAATTTCTAGCTTGCAACAATCTGCAAGACTGCAACTAACGAATTCCTAATTTTACAAGAGAGATGTTGAAATATTTTCTTAATTAAGAAAGATAATGTCATTTTTTTAATGTGAAACAAGTCTTCAAAATTATCAGAATGCCCTTGATGATCACGCTTTTATCTTTTGTGAATTACTGACCCAAACTCCATTGCAACCCAAGAATACTGTTAGTGCCATTCCAAATAGCCTAAAGGGTGAAATTTGGGTAAATTTTAGGTCATATTTACAAATAAAAATTTGGTTTTCTTCTGACTTGGTTTATCTTTGATTAAACAAAAGTTTGGTTTGCTGAAATTGTTGAAGTTACACCTGTAAATTTGTAACTTGCCTCATCAGGTTCAAACCTGATCATCACTTGTACCTCTCATTTACCTCTTTTGATGGTTGTACCTAGCGGGAATTTGCACCTTACCAGCTAGCTAGGAGTACTAGTACGAATTTTGAATGTGCCAGGGACTATTTTGTAAATATTTTAAGTAAAGGGGCTGACTTTTTAGTATATGTGAATGTATTAAATTTATCTTATCAGAGGTACTACATTGCAAAAAGGCTTGAGCCTTTCAGTTGTCTGGAAATCAAATGAAAACTAAATTGCATGTAAACTTCAGTTTAAGCCAAAATTTGCTTGAATTGACCTCAATTGTGCAATCAAACTGTACTGAGATCCAGATTTCCAATGGCAACAGTCATAACCTGAGTATGTTCTGACTTCTTCAAACCATTTTAAGGCAGGGAGTGTTTCTAAAATTTGAATTTTGTTGATTGGCCAGGGTCCTTTAGGATCAGTTCACTTGAGGAGACTTTCTGATGGAAAGCTCTTTGCAGTAAAAGTGCGTTCTTACGAAACACAACCTTGTGCCGATTCATTTGTTAATGATGTCAGTTAGAGTACTGGTCTAAAACTAGCAATTTTGCCTAGCATTTTGTTTTGTGTATGTTCCTTGTTTATTAGGCCGTTGTGCTCACGGTCTAATAGATATTCCATTATTTTCCTTGCTTATCATTTTAGGGGAGGATTTTATCTTCAGATTAGGCATCAATATCTAGTAGCTCTAGACGGTTTTCATTATGAGTAAATGAAACAGATCTTGGTGTACGAGTACTTGCATTAGCATGGTGGATAATTGGCTGAAATTTTTGTATAGTTGGTTGGTTATTCAAATTTGTAAATTTTGAACGTATTATGATGAAGTGGCAAATCATTTTCTAAAATTGGTGATTATTAAATACATGTGTGACACTTCGGATGAAAAAATGATGTTTTTAACAAACACTTAGTATGCAAAAGATTTAAAATTCATACATAAGATCAAGGGATTGAAAAGTGATTATCGTGTTACGGTGGAAAGACTAAGAACACTGTAAGATAGATGGTCATTAAATTGAGACGTCTGTTGATACTCATGACAACACATTACTTATCGGATGGCTCAGATTTATATATGTACAAATTAGGTAATGCATGTACGTATGAAACAAAATTTTAAAAAATATTTTTAATTTTTTTATAGGCTCTATAGTTAAATCAAAATCATACTTACAAAAATACCCATTCCGGAACAAACCTCTAAAACTAGAAAAAAAATTTCCATAATCTCTATTCTGTTTCCGAAAAAAAATTTTCCGGTTTTAGAATCCGGAAATTTTTTTTAGACTACGCATAACAATAGAAAGAAGAAGAAATAAGAATAGAAAGAGTAAAGGCAATTAAAAGTTCGGAAATTTTTTTTTCGAAATCGCAGTGAATTTGTTTATAAAAACCGCAGAGTGTTTGTCTCTTCTTTTCACTCAACACGTTAGCTCTCTCACAGTAAGTTTAATTTATAATTTAAATATATAATTATTTAATTTAAATTTATTTAAAATTAGAAGTATTTAATTTTTAATTACTTAAATATATAATTATTTAAATTTTATATTTTTAATTTTAATTTATTTAAATTTACAAGTATTTAATTTTTAATTACTTAAATATGAGGAGAGATCAAGTTACAACAATTTTTGTGTTACAACAAGTTACAATAAGCATTTTCTACATTTTCAAAGTCCAAATCGTCCATCCAAACCGTTAGATGTGATCTTTACAATAAAATGTGCTTAGAGACCAAATTTTACATTTTTTGGAATTTTTGTACTATTTATTAAGATGGGTACAAAAACTAGTCAAATTCAGACCATTGAATTTTGTACCCATCTTAATAAATAGTAAAAAAATTCCAACAAATGTAAAATTTGGTCTCCAAGCACATTTTATTGTAGAGATCACATCTAACAGTTTGGATCAACGATTTGGACTTTAAAAATGTAGAAAATACTTGTTGTAACTTGATCCCTCCTCCTTAAATATATAATTATTTAATTTTAAATTATTAAAATTTTGAGTATTGTCATATGAATTAAAAAAAATCAAAATGGTGTACAATAATTGTATTAATTCTAAAATGATTTAGAATTGTTGTAGAAACCTTTTTCCTTTTCGGATCCCTTACGGAGTTCTAATTGTTTGATCGATCGGTTCTTACATTGAGGTAATTTTATTTTCTTTATGTTATTTTCTACACCATTTTGGTATTTTCTAAATTATTCTAGGCTATTTTGGCATTTTCTAAATTATTCTACATAATTTTAGTATTTTCTAAATTATCCTACACCAGTTTAAAAATTTCTAAATTAATAAGACAATATTCTAAACCATTTAAAATGAACTAATTAATTATATTTTAAATTAAAATTAAAATAATATAAATATAAAAACCTGAATCGCAGATCTGATCGATCAGACGGTCAGAGCTCCGAAAGAGACTCAAAAAGAAAAGAGATTCCTAAAAAATATTCTAAATTAATCGAATAATTTTCTACATTAATAAGATAATTTTCTACACCATTTGGTATTTTCTAAACTATTCTGAACCATTTTCGTGTTTTCTAAATTATTCTAAACTATTTTGGTATTTTCTAAATTATTGTAGACCATTTGGTATTTTCTAAAATATTCTAGATTATTTTGGTATTTTCTAAATTATTCTACACTATTTTGGTATTTTCTAAATATTCGAGACTATTTTGGTTGCTATTTTGGTATTTTCAAAATTATTCTAAACCATTTTGGTATTTTCTAAATTATTCTACACTATTTTGGTATTTTTTAAATTATTCTACACCATTTTGGAATTTTCTAATTTATTCTAGACCATTTGATATTTCCTAAATTATTCTACACAATTTTCTAAATTTCTAAATTATTCGGACATTATTCTACACCATCTAAAATTAAATATTTAAATAAATTATAAATTAAAAAAAAAATTACCTTCAAGAAGGATGAAGATGGAGGCCCTGAATGGGAGATGGAGGCATTCACCGTGCAGCTATTTGTAGGCAAATTTTGATTCTGGAAAAAAAAATTTCTGATTTTTTTCCGGAATCTAATACCGGATAAAAATTTTCTGGATTTAGCAGAGGGATTCGAGAAAATTTTTTTCCGATTTTAGAGGTTTGTTCCGGAATTTTTTTTTTTCCTGGAATGAGTATTTTTGGAAAAACAAAGCCAAATTGGTTATTTTCTGAAATTTAATATAAATTTTGGATAATAAAAAAAAATCGGTAAACAAACATATGAAGCATATAACATTAACCGAGGAGCAAGCCATATTAATTTGTACAACAATAAATATTCTTGCTAAAAATTTTCTTACAAAAAACATTCACTTTTGGCTTCCCTCTCTCCTAATTTTTCACTCCTCCCGCTAGAAAAGACATTTCCGTCAAAACCTTAGCAATATTACTCAAATCAGTCCAATATATTTTTAATCGATCCAATCCCGCCATATTTGACCATCAGATTGGATTCATACTCCAACACCAGAGTTATTTTACCTATATGCTATTATTCTATTGTTAATTTGATTATTTTCTCTTTATCAATATCCAAAATGTGGTCGAAAAATCAAGTTGAAATCTTGATCTAAATAGAAATATTATGCTACCTCGTATAATATGGACCCCGGCCCATAACCAGTGAAATGAAGATCTTTTGATATGCAAATATATATATTGGATGATAATTGTCTTAAAATATGTTTCCTACAATAAAACACAAATAATGTAGCAATAATCGATTTCTCATAAAAAATAAACAAAAGGGTGAGATTTCTAAGTAAATCCTAAACCAAAAAACTCTATAATTTTGTGATACGCTCGAGCGTGATCAATGACATATACATAGGATATGAGTTGTTAAGACAGCATGCATATAGTGATATGCTATTTCACGTGTCAAAATAATTTATTAATGCAATAAGCACGTTCTAGCATTCTTGTGTCATGCTCGAGAATGAATTTCTTCTACTCTCTCTTGCATGAGTTGTCCCTCATCACCATTAGATACTTCTCATTTTAGCTATTAGATATTGTCATTTTCCTTATTTTCATTTTTTTAGTTGTTTTTTCCTCCCAATATTTCTTCAGATTATTTCATATTCTCAAATAACATTTTCTTTTGTGAACCATTGAAAAAGTAAAAGGGAAGATAAATTATCTGTTATTTCCCTAAATAATATAAAATTTCTATCTACTTTTTATGGAAAGGAAGTTAGTCTTGCATAAATGCAAGCACAATATACAGGATGGTACACAAATCAATTAATATATAGAACCATCATTTTTTTCCTGTCTATGATTAGACAATCTTCATTTCCTGTTGTGTTCTTTAGTCTCTATTCCGCCTTCTCCACCTGTACACAACCAATCAAGTAGTACTTTAATTAGATGCTTCTAGCACCAAATTAGATGTAGTTTAGACTCCTGTCTATGGTATATTATCATGCATCATTTCTCCAAATCTCAAAGAATTTGGAATGCTTAACTTATAGCCGAGGATTCTTGTTTCAGCCAGGTTACAGTCGGTAAATGAACATATCAGCAAAATCCTGCAACTCTCCACCTTCATAGAAAAAATAAGATAAGAAGAAAGAAAAACATATCAGCAAAAAGTAAATAGTATTATGCATCCTGGAAGGAAAGTAAAAAAATAAGATATCAGACGAAATATTTTGCTTTGCTCGTTTAATCGGGTTCAAAGGACATTTTGTTCAAAATTTGTTATAAGAATTCGAAACATAATTTTGATGATAAACCACAAGTGGACAGAACCAAGAAAAAAAACTGTGTCAAAAATTAAATCAAGAAAATTTCACCATACTTCAGTATTATTGGTCTACAAGAAGCCCACATTATTATTGTTGATCAAGGATTTCGATATACTGGTACCAAAACAGTGACTTACTGTAACAGTGCCAGAACTTTAACTTATCTGGATTTCATCTCAGAGAACAAAGGGCCCCAAAAGGGAGATCTGAAGTGCCAAACTTACAGCGCCCTTTAATTCTCAATTGAGACATAACTTAAATTCAAAATTTAATAAGTAAAACCCATTTGTAAAACAAAACTTGACACGGTAAATCAAAGGATGTGCCAGAAACCGATGCTTCAAACAGAGAAAGAATAAGTTACCTACTTTGGCGTCGCTCTTATGAGAGGGTCCTGTGTGTGCGTGAGAGAGAGAGACTGACGAGAGGATACAAAGCGACTGGAGAGAACGAAGGAGTGGGAGATACGGAGCAAAGGGAGAAAGGGCAACAGAGGGTAAACAGAGCAAAGGAGAGGGGGCGACGGATGGGAGGGAGAGAGAGTTCAGAGATGCGAATTCACCAGAGGGGTGATCTACGAGAGGAAGAGACGGGAGGAAAGGGACGGAGATCTAACGGAAAGATTAATGGAAATATTATTAAATGATGTTATTCCAATTTTGCCCTTTTGAAATTAACGGCTGTGATTAATTCGGACAAAAATCTGAAAAAAAATTCCGATCCATAACAGCATCACTCAAAAATAAAAATTGACAAATAAAAACATAACAAAAATAACAAAGACATATAATAAATAGAGGCATTGTGACCTCTCCTATTTAGCCCGTCAAACTTTTCATGTTACAATTATAAAATTTCCGAAATTTTTAAACGTACCTCTGTAAAAAAAAATAATAATAACATTTTATTTTGAAGAATTCGAAAAATATCCAGATTGCAATGATAATTAATTGGTGGTTCTATTCTTGGGGGGCTGTCATTTATCGTTGCGGTCCCACAAATTTTTCAAAATCCAACATAATAAGTTGGATTTTTGAGTTTTTGTGGGGCCGCAATAACAATTTGCAACTCTAAAAAATGGGACTGCCAATTGTTATTGCGGCCCGAGTATTTTTCGAATACCTTGTAATAATAAGTTTTTTTTTTTTGAAAGGTATAAATAAAAATTTCTGATCAAATTCACTTGAGATTGCCTTTTTCTCATTTCAAGGAACAATTTTAAGATTTTTATCCAAATACTCAATTGCAACTGCAGCATGCAAGGCGGCACCTATAGGTAAGCTTTTCTCATCAGCAAAGAAGTATGGGGAGTGAAGTGATTGGACTTGGTCCACAGTCTCACTTCTTACACCAATACTAAACATGGCAGCTGGGATCTTCTGTGAAAAGAAGCTGAAATCCTCTGCACCCATTGACGGCGTTATGATCAGCTGGACGTTGGACCCACCAAGCAGTCTCTCTCCTACTGCTTTTGCGTGGTCGTACATCGTTACATCGTTTATCATTGGAGGGTATGGTATGAGTGTACTTTCCATGAAGTCTACACTTGCAGTGCACCGATGTACAGTTGCTTGTGTCTCTATGATCTTCAAAAGAAAGATAAGTTGGTTAATTTAACATCAAACTTCTAAAATTGGTAGCAAAATGATTTAAAAAACATTTTGTTTCGGATTATTTTTATACTGATATATAATTAAGTGATATTTTTTTTAATTTGAGTAGGTTAAAGTGCCTTATTATATATATATTTTTGGGAACCAACCATGTCTCATATTTTATCTCTATCTTCAAATTAAGTCCAAACAGTTGATCTGAATCACTCAATATAACCTCTGTATTATAATGTGCTTAAGACAAAAATCTATAGATTTAAAAAAAAGTAAACTTTCTTTTTAGATAAATACAAAATCATTGTTTTTCATATGATCTATCTAGAAAGATAGTAAAAAGTTTCTAAAAAATATAAAATTTGGTATTCAAATATATTCATATTTGAATATAAGATCATGTTGAGCGGTTCGAATCGACTATTTAGACATTGAAAATATAAATAAGAATATGAGATATAATTGGATTCAAAAACAATTAATGACAATTTTAACCTTATTGAATTTTTTAGTTATCATTGTCGTTCTTATCTTAGTTGGGCCTGGGCCTGGTCTTGAAAATTAAATTTGTTTATTGCTTAGTTGAATAAAGGAGATAAAGATAAATTATGGAACAATACCTCTTTGATTCTCTGTTTAAGGTAGGAGAAACCTTCAGTTGTGAGGCTCCTAAATGTGCCCCCAAGTGTAGCGGTCTCAGGAATTACATTGTATGCTCCTTCTCCTCCTGCTTTTACAAACCCGATCGACACTACCTGAGCATGAAACACAGGTAAAAGTTAATATGCTCCATATATATATATTTGTAATCAGAGGCTGAGTCAGACTTTCAAATGACGAGATCAAACACACATTATAAGTTAATCATATAAAATTTTAATGCTAAGTATAGGATCAATTTTATAATATCCACAACATTTTTCTCTATATTATATATATAGCAAAATTAAGGATAAGCATTATAATTTGGAAAATAATTGAGGATCAATTGACCCCTCTTCCCTCCATTTAGATCAGACCTTGTGTTAATAAGCAAAAACCAATTTAATAAACTTACTCTACTATCAAGCGGGTCAGATTCTCTGGAAACAAGTTGCTGCAAAGCAAGGATTACAAAAGAGGCCGCTATTATTGGGTCGATGGTTTGTTGAGGTATAGCCCCATGGCCACCCTTTCCCTTAATTGTAACATGAAACCTCCCGGAAGCTGCGAGCAATGGGCCCGGCTTTGAGCTGATGGTGCCCACAGGGGTAAGAGGGTCCACATGCAATGCAAATATGGCTTCCACGTCTTGCAAAGCACCTTCTTGTATCATGTGGTATGCGCCGGCATGACCTTCCTCTCCTGGTTGAAAGAAGAGCTTCACCATTCCCTTCACAATTCAAAAATAAAATCAGGTAATATCATATATATGATGATGATTATAGCATAAAATTGCATTCATGATAATAACATAAAATTTTGATCTACAAGTAACTTTTCTTATAGAAATAATGTTAAACAGTTCAGATAGACTATTTGGACTCAAAAAATAAAATATTTATTCATAGTACGAACCAATATGTGCCATACATATTACCATAGTCTCACTTAACACAAAAACTACTTTAGAGTTTCAACTATAGTAGGAATTATCGGTATCAGGATTGGAATCGATCCTGGCTGATACCGATATGGGACCGGTGTATTGGCCGGTATCAACCGATTCGGATCGGAATATCGGACTTTTTTTGCTAGAAGCTTGCTTTATACTAAAAAATAGAAAAACAACTGATAAAAAAATAATTTGTCAATAATTTATGTTTAGATAAATTATTACAATCAAATAATCTATTAATACAATCAGTATTTTAAAATGCGGCCCCATATGCCTATGCAATAGTCAGTCGTGCTCATAATGACCATGCAGTCCTCCCATGTAGTTTTGAGCATGCGGCCGCATATACTATTCGAATATGCAGCTATGCGAACTGAAAACAGTCATGCAATCCGAATATGCAGTATATGCGGCCATGTAGTTTTGTATTGTTTGCTTATTGGCTTGTTGCCTTATCATACTTTTTAAGTTTAACTAGTGTTGTCAACTTGTTATGAACTTTATATTTAACATGATGTTTGTGTTAAACTAAATTTATGCATAATCTGGTTGTAATTGGCTTATTTGTTTGTGCTTGATTAATTTGATAATTTGATTGTATTTTAATTAGAATTTATGTGAAAAAATTATTGTTGGTTATGTCATTATATGGAAATAAATTCAAATATATGAATATGAATATATATATAGAGAGAGTGATTAATATGCTTTCAATAGAATATTGGCCGAAGTGCTACTAGTCCAAATTTAAAATTTCAAAATCCAAAAAGTTGATATGAATCATTAGATGTGATCTCTATATTGAAATGTTCTTGGAGACCAAATTTTATATTTTTTTTTACTATTTATTAAGCCACTTTGAAAATCATTGATCCAACGGTAACTTAACAAACAGTAAAATCAGAAGCTTTTCAAAGTGGCTTAATAAATAGCAAAAAAAATTCATAAAAAATATAAAATTTGGTCTCCAAGCACATTTCAATATAGAGATCACATCTAACGATTCAGATTGACTTTTTGGATTTTAAAATTTTACATTTGAACCGGTAGCACTTCGGCCCATATGCTACCGAAAGCATATTAGTCACTCTCTCTCTCTACACACACACACGTGAATTTTTATTTAAAATCCGCATATGCAGTATGCAGTGGCCTTCTGCATGTATGAACATAACCGCATTTTAAAACACTGAATACAATATAATACAAGCATTAAAACTATAAACACTCTTTCACTACCAGAAACTATGTCGTGCTGGCTGGATTACTTTATCGTCGTCTGTATTATGATAAAAATGGAGATATTATTGTCCGAAACCTAAAAAAGAAGACATTGTAGACTCAAATGAAGAATTGTTAACATCTTCATATCCATATGTATATGGTGGCTAATTATACTTCCCACTAAACCTTGATGTACTCAACATCTTATCATAAGAACTAACATTTTGACGTCTTGTTAGTTCATTAATATTTTTAAATTGTTCTAGTTTCTTTCTACGATGGAAGAATGAGAAAAGTGAGACAAAACTTGAATTGTTGAATTGACACTGGTAGCATGTGTATATATAGTTGACATATATAGTTGGTAGCATGTGCTTATATAATTCTATTTAATCACGGGTTGGCCAGCATAGTTGGCTCTTGGCACTTAGCAGCACATGTTCTATTTAGTTGGCAGTATGTTAATAACGAGTTCAAAGTTGGCCGCGTGTTCAATTTAAAGTTTGGATGCATAGTTTGGCAGCAAGCATGCTAATCACGGGTTCAAAGTTTGGATGTGACGGGTTCTCAGCATAATACGTTGATACTTGGTACTCTATTTAATTAATGAATGTGATGAGTTTTCAGTATGTGTATAGTTTATATTCTATTTAATCAATCACAAGTTCAAATTTTCAGACAAATAATGACTAGAATTGGACCAAAATAATAGAAATTGGACGAAAAACAGAAAATCTGTGAGTATTGATCAGCTCAGTATTGGATCGATAATTCCTACTATGGTTTCAACAATATATTTCAAAGACCAAAAATATTGTTGTTTCAACTTGTCTCCCATTAATAACAAAAATAAAAGAATTGTCAAAGACTGATCACTAAGCATTCATTAGAATCAACTGCCCCAGAACAGTTTTAATTAAACAGTTGCCTAAATTGTCAAAGGCTGATCATCTAATTAGCATTTATTAGAATCAGAAGTACCTTGAGTTGATCCTTGTGTTGGAGGAGAAGGCGAGCAGCACCTAGAAGCATGGTAACATGTAAATCATGGCCACATGCATGCATCTTCCCATCAACCTTGATCTTATACTCCCATTCTACCATTTCCTTTGTTCAATTAAGAGAAGTTGTATCAAGCATGCATGTCAGCTTTCACGTAATGGTATTATATGCATATTGCGTTTTGGTCCATACTGGATTAATATATTTGATTCTAAAGTTTAAATAATCAATCTATGCTGTTCAACATGATTCTCGAATAAATTTTATTTTCTTTACAATTTCTTTACATTTTTTTAAAATAGATAGAAACCATTTCTTTTGAATGGTTTAGAAGTTTTAGATCAAGTAATTTTCTACCTATTTACAAAAATAGCAAAAAAAATATAAAAAATGTAAAATTGAATCTACAAAAACATTTTCATACAAATATCATGTTGAATGGTTTATGTCGATTGTTTGAACTTCAAAAATAGAGATATTGATCTATAGTACGAATCAATCCATGCTATGGAAAATATCATAACCTCACTCTAATTAAACAAGAGAAAAAGAGTAACATTTTAAATTTCTAAGTTTTTGTTAATTTCTTTTCAGAAAGGAATTTCAAACTATTCACATATCAAGGACAGCAATTTCTCATAACAAAGACCCTTTTGCAAAAGAAGCTTTGCGTTTAGAATAGTGAGAAATTTCAGGGGCTTAAATGCAAGTTGCTTGCAGTAAGAGAAGAATACAGTTGGATCAAAACTGCAAAATGTACCACAAATTTATACGGAGAAAGATCAAAATAAGTAAATAACCACTAAATTAACGAGCAACCTGCAAAGGAAGCGCATCCATGTCAGCTCGGAGCCCGAAAACCGGGCCTGGACCGGACCCGATCGTCGCCACCAGACCGGTCTTAGCAATAGGCCACGTGTATTCAATCCCTAATCGGTCTAGTTCGGACCGGATCAACTCGCTGGTTTTCACCTCAAAAAGCCAACTCTGGCCATTGATGGAGTCTTCTCCGAATAGATATCAACCAATCCGTGAACTCAGTGTTGTGCGCCAAGTCTAACAAGGAAGTCGACATTGATTTGGAGAGAGAAGATGTGAGAGTTGGGAGGAAGGAAGGAGAGAGAGGGAATGATCAATGGAGTGCGCATCCTCTGAGATATCTCAACTTTTGCGTGACCGACGTGTCCGGTGCCTATTCGAGGGTGATGTAGGGGTCAGTATTATGTGTGCTTTGAGATTCGTGCAAAGAGTATTGAAACGGATGGGATTTTCCATAAAGTCACGCAAAGTTTGAGATATCTCAGAGGATACGATTCGATGATCAATGATGGGTACATATATCATGAATTCACATCCAGTGCAATATCTGATGTGCAATGAGTTAGATCGGGACCGTTTATTTATCCTTACACGAATCTCGAAACGAACCCATATTTTAATTGTATCTCTCCTATAGCTGAAGTGCACTGGATTAAAGTCTGGTCTGACTGAGACTAATCTGGTCCGTCCATATTTTAATTGTATCTCTCTTATATCTGAGGGGGCACGCACGCTACATTAATTAGTAATCATGAGGTTCGGGAGAAACAAAATAAAAAAGAAGAAATGAATAAATTTGTTAGCAAAGGCAATATCTTTTTTATTATTTTGATAAAAAGATAATAAATTGAATAAATTTGTGAGTTTTTTAAATTTAGAAGGATAAGTATGATATTATAAATTTTAGAAGAGAAAAAGGTAATTTTGAAGGACATGAAATCTGAAAAAAAGAAATTAGTTGTTAAAATGTAAAAAGACGATATTTTCGATCGATATGACAATTTTAAAAAAATATTATAAATTAAGTACTTTGTTAATTTGAAATACAAAATTGTAATTGGCAATTACAAACTAATTGTAAGTCGATCGATATGATAGTTTTATATATATAGATTATTAGTTAAACATGTTACAAAATTAATAATTATTTTACCTATATCCAGACAATTAAAATTGTAATAACTTAATCAGCTTTTACAATTACTTTACTAATGAGAAAAGAAATGTTTCAAAGAAAACTTATGACAAAGCTCAATGATAAAAAAAAAAAAAATTTTGATTGGTTCTTATACGCCCATTCTACCTTTTTCTTTATTTAATAAAGAGATGTTGTATCAATCATTCCGGTTGTCCTCATAATTTCAGAGTAATTAAAACCATTGATGGATGGAGCTATCTCTTCATAGTAATTAAAGTCATTTGACATTAATTTGGAGAGATTTAGATTTGGGAGGAGGGAGAGAATTATATAAAATCAGGTGCAGATGCAGGATTTCTCTCGGAAAGAAGGGATTTAACAAGGGATAAATTCATTTCAGAAAAAACTAACATTAAATTTTTTGAAATTTTTTCACTAAAATAAAAAAGTCGAAATTCAGAGGAAGCAGCTGCCTTCCGTGGATGAATGTGGGTCCGCCCTATCATAGAGTACAAAGGAAATTTATATCACCTAAAGTAACTCAAAGTTTGAGTATAGTTTCGGACCATCAGATTTGCTCTGGTACGAATATTAAAGAGACCACGTGCATTTCACCTCGGTCAAATTGGTCCAGAATCTAACTAGACAATCTGGATCCAAACTCAAAATTTGAGATACTTCGTAGCAGTGCTGTAAAAAACGTCCATTTAGATCGATTAATCGGCCGATTAGTTGTTGGCGATGACCAAACCATTATGAATTTTTCTGAGTAATCGGATGATTATTCCTAATTAACCGCTTAGCGGTACCTTGTCATCCGACAACTACATATTGTTAGTCACAACACTGCTTCGTAGTATTCAGACTCATACAAAGGTAGGTAAATATATCAACAGAGTAGATTTGCCTTCATGCAGCGTATCAATATATATTTTGATTTGACAATGTTGTTCCTATCAAGTTAAGTCAGCTCCGTCCATTTCTTTACCTTAGAAAGGCAGACAAGCAGGTAAGGCAACAAAGTGGAGAACAGGGTTTAATATAGTAACTTGATTGTGTACATTATACTAATGAGGTTAATTTATACAAAGAAAGAAAGAAACAAATTTATGTGGTGAAAAGTAAAAGTTGATGTGTTGGTACTTGATGAATGATTTGATTAGAGCACTTTCGTTTCAGAAATTTACCAAAGATGATTAATTTGTGATAGCAGTTATTATAGCAATTACTCTTAATTAAATTTTATATTATGCTTATTTTTTGCAATTGATTTTAATTTTAAATTTAGTCCTAATTTTGTAATTTAAAATTTTACATTATAATTGTACGTCGAATGATACTTAAACAAGTTACAAAACTAATAATTATTTTGTATTTAGACAATTAAAATTATAATCATCATATCAGCTTTTACAATTATTTTATGAGTGAGTCTATGGTACTATGCATATCACGGGTTGGTCCGTGCTACGGCTCAATATTCGAGTTTTTAAAATCCTAACAGTCGATCCGAACCGTTCATCTTGTTCTCCATATTAATATGTGTTTGGAGACAAAATTTTATATTTTTTGAATTTTTTTACTATTTTCTTAGATTTATTAAAAATTCCTGTTTTTGAATGGTCCAGAATTTTCAGATCAAGTAATTTTCTAAAATATAATTTTTAAATAAAAAACACTTAATTTGTATGATAGCTTTCGTTATAACTATGCTATTCACAATAGTTTTTTTTAGCCTTTCCATTATGACGCGATAATCGCTATGTAAAACCTTGCTATTTATTACATATTTTACAAAACTATTGATTTTAAATAATTTTAGACCACCGAAAAACAATAATTTTGTAAAATACTTAATAAAAAGTAAAGACAATTCATAAAAATGAAAAATTTGATTTCAAAGCACATTTTAATATAAAGATCATGTTGAACAGTTTTGGTCGACTATTTGGACTTTGAAAATTGCAAAATCGAATTGTTATAAGATATTGTAACTTACAAATGTTGCAAGTGAATCCCTTATATTAAATAGGCATGTAATATATGTAATGGTGTAGTAATAAATTTTGTATATCTATTTATTTATGGACCATCAAGTTATTTTCCCTTTAATGCTGAAGAAACTCTACTGATGCGAAGAGATTTATCTAAGTTAGCCTGCACCGTTTGATTGTGTGAAATGTGAGATTTGAATTCAAGTCTTCAACAACTACAATGTAGAATTCTAGTCTAGTAGAGATTAAACTATATAAAAATTTAAAAGAAAAAAATCAATTAAATATCAATATATATAATTAAAAATTTCAAAACCATAAGGATAGCTAAGTACCTTTGAATTGTATTAAGATCCGCCATAACCTTTAAATATGTTGCGAGTTGTGAACCATCAGATATGATCTGAAAGACACACAACTGTGTTAATAAAACAAAATGATGATGAATATTAAGGTAATATCTCAAGACAAATATTCAAACCATTTAAATATTATTCCAAGAGAATAGATTACTTAATACTGATTTATTTAATAACTTTAACAATAATATATTCTCACATTAATATAATTGGATATACAAATAATACAAAAATCAAATTTCATACAATTTAAATATTATTTGATGAGGTACGATACAATAAAATATATTAATTTCATATCATTAAAAAAATTAAATCACTTGATTAATATTTAAACATGTACCAGTTTGACAGTGATTATAAGGTACAATAGAATATATAGAAATTTTTTTTTTTTGATGAAAACCCATAGACATACTCTATTAATAAAAACGAAAGTCTTACTGGAATTACATTATCATAGCATAAAAACTAAAAATCGAAATTGCAAATGATATTAAAAACTAGAAAGCTGACAACTTCAAAACTAAAAAGCGACCCCTCATCTAACCCGCCTATTCCTTTTCCGTAAAACTAAAACAAATGGAGGGGTTCCTTGTAACTTTCCTTTAACTCTCTGACAAGCTTCCTTCTTACCAGTAACTCCGTATTTTGCCCTGGCGTCGCCTCCTAAAGCTCTGATCTCGTACCAGTAGTCATACCTCCATGAATCTTGCAAGCCGAGCTCTTCCATGAATCTTGAACTCGGTTGTCCATTAAAATTAAATCTCCTGATTCTTGCCCAATTCACCTAGTTCCTCCCTTTGTGTTTGACATTTACTTTGTTTCGCCAAGAGGGAACCTTATCCAGCGATTTGTTGGAGATGGCCTAATTGGAGTCCGATATCACCTGGTAAGTACATTCCTGACTTGTGTATCCCCTGTTCTTTATCTGTTCAAGGATCTGATTCAAGGCCACTGCCTCCACTTGCAATGCAATTAAATGGCTGCCTTGTGTGCTATCGCATGCAAGCTCTATAGCTTATGTGCTCAATTTACACAGCTACCAGCTTACCATTGTCAAATTACATGACATATGTTACATATTTATCTATACGACAATACAATACAACACAACACAATCACTTAATTATAATTTTCAATCCAATGTTGTTTTCCACAAGGCCTCACGGCTCGTCGATACCTTAGCCTAATTACTATACCTGGTCAAATGAGTCCTGGACTGATAAAATTACAGGTTCTTGTTCCAGAACCTGTTAGATTGCATGCTGAGTACAAAAAATATGTATGGTTTGACCGGCATACTTGTTAGAATTAGAGTGTTAGAGATGAAACAAAATAAACTGAATCTGGTAAATGTGACAAACATGGCAAAACTTCCCATTATATGAATAGATAAATTTTACTTATAAATACACCAGAGTTACATAATTATTTGGGGTACATTAAAACAACATGACATGACAATGCCTGATATCTTTGATCAAATGAAAATAGAAGAGGAACTCAATGTGTTGAATCAAAATGGTGGTTCAGATGCGAACGCAGGTGCAGGTGCTAAAATGGAGCATGATGGTAGTGGATTTCCACAAAGGCATGCATTGTTAGCGAAAAACGCCGCATTAAATCGCCACATGTTACCACCCTGAGGTAGCTCCCCACAGAGCTTGTTGAATGATAGATTTGGAAAATATAATCCAGCAGCTGTAGCAAGTGAGTTCGGCACTTTCCCATATATTTTATTGTGGCTTAGATCAAACTCGTATAAATTATTCGAGAATTCTACGTGACTCAAATCGAACTCCAAGTCATTATTAGCCAGATCAATTTTACCTGTCATCTTATCTTTTCCAAATAAAACAGAAGCATCACCACTGAGTCGGTTGTTTGCCAAGAGAATTATCCAGAAATCTACCAATCCGTAACATTTTGGTATTTCACCAGTTAAGCTATTGTTGGAAAGGTCAAGTGTGTGAGACGACTTATGAAAAATCCCAGGTGGTATGGTACCTGTGAGATAATTTGATGGAAGTTCCAAGTAAGCTAAGTTTGGTAAGGTAGAGAGGGATGGTGGAATAGTACCAGATAGATGGTTACGTGCTAGATAGATGCCTATCATATTGGTATGGTTGTAAAAACTGGGCACAGGGCCAGAGAGAGATGTGTCAAATATATTCAAAGTACGAAGATTGGAAAGTTTGGTAATGCATGATGGAATCGAACCATAAAATCCAGGAATATTACTAATCTGTAAAAAATCTATTTCGGTTAAGCTACAAATGGCATCAGGAAAGGAGGTGGTGACGGCTAAGTTTTCAAACTGAAGAGTTCTAACACGACCTGTGCTGGTACATGTTATAAATGAGTTTTGCGGTACTTCATTGGCATTGATATCACAGAAGTCGAATCCTTTGACCCACCAACGGAGACCATCGGGGTTGCCTAGTTGCTTCTTGATTTTGAGTAGCGCAATTTCATCATCTTTAGTAGACAACACAGAAGAGGCAGTAAAAGAGAGGAGGAACAGCAGGAAGAAAATTGAAGACATGTATATATCTATTTTTGTTCTTTTGGGTTTATGTATAGATGCTGTTTTACAAGTGTACCACCGTGAAAGATATATATAAATCACAAACAATTTTTGTTTAAAAAATGTATGCATTTAATTTTGTCATTTTTAATTTGTACTAATGTTAATGCACAAAATATAGTAATAAGGAGATGGGAAGACTTTCAGAGGACAATTAGTGCACTTGCAGTTAATTAAACTGCTTCACGTGTCATGCTGAAATTTTGCGTTAATTATAATTTGGAAGTATTTAATAGGGCACGTTATGAAACCAAAAAAAAAATTGAAGTGGTTTAGTTTTTCACTTTTTTCGTATATGATCTGAAGTTACAAATCCATACTATAACATCCGATTGAAACTTCAAATGCTCTTAGAAGATATTTTATTCCATGTACATTTCAGCCATAACTGAGTTTGAATATTTTTAATTTAATTTTTTATATGTTATTTCTGTGTTTTTTACTTACCATGCCATAAGAAAAGCTGAAGAGCTATTCACATTTAAAATGATTAATGTCAATTCTAAACTGGAAAGTCAAAAAGAAAAACTATATATTTGGTAGATCCAAGAAGCACAGAGTTTGATGAAGGTTAATTAAAGAGATAACAACTTCAATGTCAACTATCAACTGAAAAATAAACATATTTTAATATTCAAGAAGCACAAAAATTGTTATGAAGGCTAAAGAGAGAGATAATAAGTTGGTATCGATCATTAAGATTTAAGAGTACATGTCTTGTTAATTAGCGTACTAATTAATTAGAAGGCATAAAAGTCACTAACTTTCAAAAAGAAAAATTCTAATTTGTAGATGAATTTAGAAGAGATTTTATTCCATGTACATCTCATGCCATAACTGAGTTTGAATATTATTTCTAATTTTGTTTCTGAATGTTATTTCTGAGTCATTATCATCGATTTACCATACCATAATTAAGAACACCTGGAGAGCTATTCAAATTTAAAATGCTAAATGTCAACTCTAAACTGGAAAGAAAAAAAAGAAAAACTATTTGGTAGATCCAAGAAGCACAGAGTTTTAGGAAGGCTAAAGAGATAGCAACTTAAATGTCAACTCTCAACTGAAAAATAAATATATTTAGACATTCAAGAAGCACAAAAATTGTCGTGAAGGCTAAACAGAGATAATAAGTTTGTATTCATTAAGAGTACATGTCTTGTTAGCGTACTAATTAACCGTAGTACAAACTGTCTAATAAAAGTTAATATGGAATGTAATTGGTGTTTAATTTATAAATGAAATACATATGTATCAAGCTTCTTAATTATTAATGCGACGATAGAAAAAGTGTGATACCCAATGAAATACACGATATCTCATCGAGCCTGATTAATTATTCTGGATCCGATCTGATCGAACAATCAGAAGATGGGTTATCTGACAATTATATTAACCTTTTATGTTATCAGAAACTCTATTAACAAACGCTAATAAATAATATTTGTATCCATTGGTAGCCTTAATAATTTACTACCAAAGGCATGTTAACTAACAATAAACACCGTTCATCACCATATCTAGTTTGTTTAACAATTACAACAAATTTGTTTTCACACCTAATACAAAAGCATATGCATTACCAGCACATATATAATTTGTACAACACACATGAGCTAGCATTCCAGATGCATATATTAATTAGCATTGAGGCTTTTGGAAATTACACCTAATTTGCTACTTTCGGAAGTAATTAACAAACTGTAACCACTATTTATGTCTTACCTACTTGTGATTGAAATGAACTATCATGGTCAGAATCCCCCGTTTATCTTGCTTTCTTAGTTCAAAAAGGCAAAGATCCCCTTGTTTCAGTCCATTTATCTGTGCAAATTTGTGCCAACCTTTACCTATGCATCTCTTGGTACTTCTATTCTTGCAGTAGTAGTTTCCAGTACATCTCTTGCCTCTCTTATCTGAATCGGCAGGTAACAAAGTAACCTTCTTCTTCTTGCTTTGAAGAATTTTGCATGCAAATCCTCTTGGTAAATTCTAGTACATAGTAACATAGGACAAGAAGATAGTAAGATTGATTGCATATATATGTACTTGGTATATATATATCATGCATTATGTAATTTGTCTTGCTTCCAGCATTGTAACTTTTAGTAACAGTAACAATATAAAAATGCTTACGTACCAGTGTACAACCATTATGTGTATGAATATTCATTGGAGTTAAGATTTTGACGAACAAGTCACTACCCTTTTGTGTTTTTCTGGCCATCCGATTAGCAATCTCTTTTTGAGCTTGTGTCAGATGGGTCCTGCGGGGTACAACATATAGCCTGGAAGCTTTCTTTGCTCTATTCTCCTTTGTTTTTCTTTTTATGACAGTTCCATGCTTTCTTTCGTCACTCTCGCTCTCGCTTGATTCTTGAACAAAATCTGCAAAACACTTGTTTTATTTTTATTTTTTTTCTCTTTCATAATAAGCTTGACTGTATATGCAGAAATGTTTGTGCAAAAATACATCATTTTTACTGGGGATGCTTGGTATATATAATTGGATATCTGTGGTTAATTGATTTTAAGAGGATGCTAGTCCTCCTCTATCACAGGTAACAGAAATTTCCAGTACTATTATATGATAAATGTTCTTAGAAGAATTAATCACATTCCTTAACGAAATAGAATCCATGATGCATAAAAGATTAAAAAGTTCAAAAATAATGAATAAGAACAAGATATATATACCTACCTATTTGTTTTCTCTTACCAGAAACCCTTTCCCCAGTGGTGTATGCTCGAGCGACACCTGATGAAATATCACCAGAAGAATCATCATTTTCACTACTACCAGAGGATATAGATATGATCTCTTTGTTAACCTCAAAATGAGGTGCAGACTCCATCTCCGTCTCCGTCTTTTTTGCAAAGAAAGGAGAGGCTTTTTGGCATCCACTTGGATCAAAGATTAGCACTTTAAAAGAGGAAGTACCATTGTATGTAAATACTAAAATATCATTTTTATCTATACTATTAGCAGTTACAAAGTCTTTCCAACCGGATCGTAGAGCAAATATGTTGTTACCCCTCATCATTTTCACATGCCAAGTAATTCCACTAGGACCTTCAAGTTCAATGATTTCTCTCATGGATCCTTTCAACATTCTTGCAAACTTCTTTGGAATAATCTGCAACATTATAAACAAGGAGATAAACAGTTTTTTTTTTGTCAGTGGCAACTAAGAAGTGACACCGATACAATATAATGAATTTTGAATGATATGTATAACTTACCATTGTATGCATAAAGGAAGCATCCATCTCCACAAAAAAATTATTCATTCTTGAACCCAATTTGCCACCTCCTTTATTGATCTCTCTCTCTCTCTCTCTCTCTCTTGTTCTTCCCCTGGATCTTTTCATGAAACTCAAGAAAGTTTCATTGATTATTCAACTACCGTATTTATTTTGTACAGTGAAGTACGTTTGCTTCAGAAAAGAAAAAAGAAAAAAGAAAAAAGAAAGAAAACTTGTATCCATCTAGTATCCTATTAAGTCCTTTTCTGTTGGTAGGTAATAAAGCACCCTCTTTATTACTCAAGGATCATAGAAAGTTGTATACAGGCCTACGTACCTAGCTTATTCTATGTCTCTGACAATATTAATATTAGACAACTGTTAAAATATTTTTTAAAAAATGTAACAAATTTATATTCTTTTGGTTGAGATTGGGCACTTTCATAAAATTAAAATGTTAACAAAACATTTTTTTTTCTCTTTGACGCATAGTTAATAATTAAGTAATTTAAATATTTACTAATTTTATTGTCATCAAATGAATTCTTCTCGGTGGAACTGTGGAAGCATTCTTTCCAATCTGAAAATTTAATTCTATTGTAGTAATATCTTTATTGAATTGAATTGAAATCATCTGCTTCTTGATTCCGATCAGCGATTAAATGAGAAGAACATATCATTTGAAGTCGGTTCTTCTCAATTAAAAAGAAAAGAAGGAATACACGATATCTGAACTAAACGCTCAAGGCATAGATTTCGCAAAATAGAATTATTGGGATTGACATCGTTTCTAGAGGGATACGTATATTACAATTCCATGTATATATTTTTTGTCTCTAATTTTTACAACATACAATACTTCTTATGACTCTTTTGTTTTTGAATTGCAGAATTGAACTTGTTACTGGTTGTGTTTCTTGAAGTTATTTGGTCTCACAGTTAATGGTTGAGCAGAGTATTATTTGGTCTCACAGTTACTGGTTGTGTTTCTTGAAATAAACTGTACATTAATGGTTGAGCAGAGTATTATTTTCTCACAATGTATTATTTGAAGTATTTATATGAAACAGTCTTTCTCATAAAATGTTAAATGTGTGTTTATAACTCATGTTATTTTCACTTTCTAATATACATTTTTTTATATATTTTATATTTTAGTTTTAATCTAAGTTTTTTTAGTTCTGCACTATCTAATATACATTTTTTTATATATTTTATATTTTAGTTTTAATCTAAGTTTTTTTAGTTCTGCACTATCTACATGCAAACCTCTGTATATTATGGGACTCTGCATTGACTGATCCAAAGATGTATATTGAAACTCTGTTCTTCCTATATATATCGGAATTAAATCTGGTGTGATTCTTCAGGAATCACAGGACCCTGCTATTCCAAATTCATTCCTTCATTTATTTCGAGATTTGTGCACAGAAAATTACTGATTTTGAAATTTGTACATTTCATAAAGTAAAGGGTTGGATTTGGAAAAACAGTCTCAGGAATCACAGCAGATTATTGATAACCAACCGGGTATACAAGTTATGAACGAATTCCCAATTCTCTGTATATAGAAATAAAATGATATTGAAGGTGTTTTTTTTAGCGTGACATTATAATTAATGGGCTTTAATCAAATCGTGGCCTTTGATTATGTGAAATTTTTTGTACCCATCTAAACTTAATGTTCAAAGTAAATATTTTGTTGGACAATACAAATGTCATGATAACTCAATGAATTTGTTGTGTTCGTTTACTTTAAATACATAAGTATACTGTTCAACAATTAAGTAAACTCCTTTTTTTTTTTCAAAATTTAATCACTAACACTTTTAAAATCAGATGTAAAGTATATGATATTAAATAATGTACATAGCGATCAAGTATGATATTTGAGAAAATCAATTGTAAAATATATGTATTTATTAGTTTAATAGTTATTAATTTTTAATACAT
The DNA here is from genome assembly GCA_033356055.1 of Carex pumila. Classification (NCBI taxonomy): domain Eukaryota; kingdom Viridiplantae; phylum Streptophyta; class Magnoliopsida; order Poales; family Cyperaceae; genus Carex; species Carex pumila. The sequence goes on along the minus strand of JARJHM010000326.1, from coordinate 279,366 downwards.
TAAAATAATTTTTAAGTGAAAAAAAAAATGAACATGATACTTGCAATAAGTACCAACTTGTAAAAATATATTATACAACAACTTTTGAAAAATCACACACAAGATATATGTTGCGGAGGTGGTGAACTAACAAATATTATGTGTTTTGATTTTCATGTAGGAATAATCTCTTATTGGAACAGTGAGATTTTACTTATATTAATTTTCTTAATTTTTCGGTTTTTATTAACTTTTGTCTGACAAGTTAATTATGTTATTATATTGTCATATCAACCTGAAACACCAACTTATACTTCAGGTCTAGAAATGAGATAAGAATAAAGAATAGAAGGAATTATACTGTTGTAATAAAATTTTGATTAAAAATAATTATAATATTTATTTGTAAATCAAGACAAACTTTATATAGAACTCGTTTTTGTTATTGGATATTAAATTTTCTAATTTTAGTTGATTTATTGACATTCATTTTTATGATATTGTAATTATTAATAGCTAGAGGTGGGTTGTGGTTATTTTACTTTTTTCATATATCTTTATTTGTAAAGTTCAAATGATTAATATAAAATGTTCAATATGATTTTCATATTAATATGTGTTTGGAGACCAAATTTCACATATTTTTTTTTATAATTTTTGACAATCATTGTTTTTCAAATATTAAAACAATGATTTTCAAAGATTCTAAAAAAATAAAACAATGGTTTTATTCTAAGGAACAAAAAAAATTAAGGAGCATTTTTGTTGTTTTATGATGAGGGTAAATAAGTAATTTTATGGATATTGTAATAGCTTAATTGAAAAGAAATAAATAAAATACTAGTATATTCACAATTTAAAATAAATAATAAGTTATTTTAGTGTTCAAATGAAATTTTAATAAAATTCCATTAACATGGTTTGACTTGCGACATTGGCCATCAAGTACTTGTCAGTTGAGAAACTTCAAAAGATTCCATATCCCATTGAGGTAACAGAATATTTATGTTTAGATCTGAACCGTCCGATCAGAATTCGGACCAATCTGATCCTAAGCTGAAATATATCACGACGACTCTTTAGTATTCATGTGAATTCTGATCGGACGGTCCAGCTTTAAACATAAATATTATGCTACCTTAGGTGATATAAATTTCTTTTGAAGTACCTTTATTTGTTTATGAATTCAGATCTCCTAAAATGACTAAAATCCACATGCATATCAAATGTTTTTTTTTTTTTGTGAATTTTAACTTAGATCGTATTGTCCGGATTGAATCCAAACTCAAAATTTAAGTTAGTTTTGGGGATCCATCGCCTTTGTTTATTAGGAATCTATAAACAAATTGGCAGCTAAAAAATTAACTATATAATAATTAATCACCATATATAAATAAAAAAAAAAGGGGAAACAAAATTGTACTTTGAACATTCATATTGAATCAATTAAATCACTCTTAATTACAGATCGGTACAAAAAGAGTAGAAAACATTGTAAATTCCAACATTTTTTATCTCTAACAAAATAAGAGTAATTACATTTTTTTATAGATTCAATTGCAGGAGAAAAATGATTAGCACCACTCTAGACCTAAATACCCTTCAACACATACGCAACATATAAGCTAGGTAACAAGATCTGATCTTTCGTTATGTCTCAGCACAAATTTTAAAGCGACTTTGTAGATCTAAACATGTATGAATTCCTTGTCCGACTCGATCGACTGCTAGCTAATTATATGACCGTGGAGAATGAGCACTCGCATTGACATTGAAGACAAGGTCAAGATCATATGGCAAATTCAGATTGAGGGTGGTGTTTATTCAGTGTGACATTATTTCTAGAAAATTAATAGATGCCCTCGCCAGGTGATCATGGCCTTTGAGTCTTAGGGTGTTTGCAATAATTATGTGAAAACACTTTGGGTACGTTTGGATGAGAGTTAGAATATCTAAAATAGCGAAATTTGAGAATAGTAAATAAGAATATATAGAGAAAAAATAGTGATTTTTAGATTAGTGTGAAAATTTGGTGCTATCTGGATTAGTAAAAATGTAGTTTGGATTGTACATTTAGAATAGTGAATAGTTGTAACCGATAAATAATAATATTAACAATATGCTAATTAAGAGAACATATAGGCAAATGGGGTTTTAAACGAATTGTCACAACGTGGAGACAACATAAAGTAGTGTTAATTTTGTCATTTCGAAAGTGTGTTGACGAAAATTTGAGAAAAAAATGATTTTTCTTTCTCTCGTCACATTTTCAAATAGTAGCTATTTCAACATTTATAAAGAATAGAGAATAGCAGCTATTCTAACTATTTTGAATAGCAAAAATATTGTTTGAATGTACATTGCTATGATGGTTCAATGAATATATTGTGTTGGCTTGTGTGTGTGTGTGTGTGTGTATGAATATTTCAAATGTCAATAGTTCTAACAAAAAACAAATACATATATGAGTGGAGTTAAAATGCACCCTCCTTTTTGTGCTCCAAACGTGCACTCTTTCCTCATTTCTTCATTTTTAAAGTTCAAATAGTTGATTTGAATCTACCAATGTGTTCTACATATTAAAATGTGCTTGGAGACCAAATTTTACATTTTTTGGAAATTTTTTACTATTTTTTCAGATTTTTTTATTAAACTAAACAATAATAAAAAATTCAGCACAGTGATAATTTTCAAAAATTCTGAAAAAGTAGTAAAATTTTTTCAAAAAATGTAAAATTTGGTCTTCAAGCACATTTTAATATGTAGAACACGTTGGTAGATTCAAATCAACTATTTGAATTTTAAAAATAAAAAAAAGAGGGAAAGGTGCACGTTTGGAGCACAAAAAAGAGGGTGCATTTTAACCCCACTCTACATATATATATATATATATATATGAAAATATATTTTTCAACAAATAAGCTCTTATATGTTTATGTTCCTAAATTATTTAATTAGTAACACTTTTATAATAATAAATAAAATATACATAATGATTAACTATGATATTTGAGAAAACCAATATTAAAAGACACTTTAACGTCTTATCAAGATTGAGGGAGGGGACAAATATTAAAACACACTTTAACCAATATTCGAGTTTCTATTCTGATGCTGTAGTTTCTATTTCTATTTCTATTTCACATATGTAAAACAACTTTTAATTTGAAAAGATTTCTTAATAATAAATCACTTTCTAAAAATTACACTATAGCACATATCCAAACATTTAAAAATATTTTTACAAGAGAAGAGATTACTTAATAATGATTTACTTAATAATTTTTCAATTTATTCTCAAATTCATTCAAATAAGATTGCCAAACTAGTCATAAATTTAGATGTATATTGTTTATAATTGAATATACAAATAGTTCAAAAATCAAAATTCATACAATTTAAATATTCTTTGATTAGGTACCGATATATGAAAATAAATTGATATACGCTATTTTTACCAATTTACGCTAATCAACATATGAAAATAGATTTAGTTTCTCTCACAGCTGGAAAATATCGTTCTCTCTTTCTTTGTGTCAATTTGCTCTAATCCACATAGAATGAAAAAATAGAAAGGGTTTTAAGGCCCATGGGCCATCGATCTGCATATAGATACTCAGTTTGAACGGTTAAGATTTTATTGACCTAGCCTTTTCTTGAAACATTTCTGAAACATAAACTGTGCAGTTTTCGGTGTAGCGGATACTAAAAAAGGTTGTTAACATAGTGACAAATGAATAATTTGGGTTCGGTTCGGACGGATCAAAAATTCATGATTCGGGTATAATTCGGAAATAGTTCGTTTTGGAATTTTAAATTATTTAATTCTATTTAACAAAGTAACAACAAATTATAAATGATTAGATTACTTATATACAAAAATTACATGGAATATTTCACATTGCATCCTGCATTTTTCTTTTTTTTGAAAAGTTACTGTTAACAGTACAAAAGTTACTGTCAACGTTCACGTGATAACCCCACCCACATATGAAAATTTTGAGTTTTGGGCACTTTCTTCTAGGAGGGAATGTGTTGAATGATGGACAGTCACGAATTCTATTGTAAAAAACGCGTATAAAACGGAAAAATTTGTCAAATACGTGATTAATTTGCGAATTAACTGTTTAATACTCGAATCGTCGTATTAAACGCGAATCAATTCGTTAGTAGCTCCAAAACGTTTAATTCGCGAATAATTCACGAATTAAACCCGAACCCTGTTACTATGGTTGTTAATAGTCTATAGTCACAAGATTCATGTATTATTCGCAAATAATTTGTTTTTTTAATGATGCGAATCAAATGCCAAATTATTCGGTTGACCGAACTTTGACCAAATTATCTGTGAATTTTACGAATTATTTGATGTTCTTTCTAACTCGACACGAATCTCAAAGCCCAATAATAATGCTTCCTATTGTAGCCTGAATCCCAAACCGGTTGAGATTTAATCTCAAAGCGTAAAATGAGAGTAATCCTCAACAATACCTGAGAGGATATGAATCCTGTAGCCTGTGGGACTGAAAACTCCGGTCTAAATAATTTTGAATTATTATTAAATTATATTTAAATTATTCCGAATCATGAAATTTTGATTCTATCAAACCAAATTCAAATAATTAATTTGATCAATACAAAAGAAAAGCTACAGTATTCAGATGATCACGCGAGCAGAGAGATGCCGTGGAATTAGCAGAATATGGTCTATGAAGTTCGTTTAGTCTTCGATATAAAAAGCTCCTTATATATAACACTCCATGCAAAAAGTGATATACGTTAATACTGAGAGATGCTTATTCCCACGAATTTTTTTTCTAAGTTTTATTTATATATATTACAATTTAATTAAATTACTTTTTAGAGTATATATATGGATCAACATTTTTCATAAAATATTAAATACGTACTTGTAACTTTACAGTTATATATAGAAACTTAAATTTCAATTTCAACTATCACATATTATATATTTTATATTTTCTTTCTCTAATCTTTTCTTTTTTTTAAACTCTGGACACTCCATGCAAATCTCTGCATATTGTAGGACCCTGCATTGATTGATCCAAACATGTATATATATTTAAACTAGATCTGTTCTTGATGAGGAGGATTCAAATGTCTCCACGATGCCTTCATTTTTTTAAACTTTAATAACTCAAAATTTAAAACTTAAAAGTTAAAATAAAACCATTAGATGTGATCTATGTTATTTTCTCTCTGTGCTCATAAAAAATTATCACATTTCAATTTTGTTTTTATGTTAATCAATAAGTTCAAAAATTAATGTCTAGAAATCATTCACATTAGCACTTTTTTACAAGCTCTTAATGACAATTAAAATAAAATTAAAATATCATAATTTTTTACATGTGCATAAATAAAATGATGTATATTATATCCAATAGTTTTATTTTGACTTTTAAGTTTTAAATTTTGAGTTATTAAAGTTTTAAAAATTAGAGACATTGTGGAGGCACAAAAAATAGAGGCATTTGAACCCTCCTCTATATATATACTAGTATCGTACCCGTGCGATGCAACGGACTATATTATAAGAAAACAAAAACATATTTTTATTAAAGAAACATTTCAATGAAAATAGTAATTATTTTGTTAAAAAATAATGATATGATATAATTGTCTGAAATAGAATTTGACATGATAGAAAGGGGATGCAAACATTACAAAATCTAATAGCATACATAACACAAGCAATATGAAGGAAAACCGGCACTAATCAACAGAGAGTTTTTTCTAACATCCCTCAAGGATAGATGGCACAAATCTTGCTTAGAACAACAAATTTTATGCAGTTTCGTCAGACGGCTTTGTGTCTTCCAGCTTTATCTTGGCAGTGGACTCTGTACCCAACTCTGATTGAGGTCGTTGACGCTCTTAGTATTGCATCACTCATCATAGCATTTGGCAACCTATTAAAAACACTGGTATTGTAATGAAATTCTAAAAATAAAAATAACTATGTTTAATGAAATTGATTTTGTCCAATAAATGATAAATTAAATCTAACTTCTATAGAAAGATATGATTCTATTTCAGAAAGTAAATGAGATACATAATTATGGTTATTTTGTCACGACATTAGTTTCATTCCTTTATAAATTCATGGGAAGGCAGGGCCTACATTTTAAATTTTCCAAGAAGGTAGGGTCTTCTTGGCAATTATGAAAAGGTACGGATTTTGTATTTTATGGATAACACAGGAATTCATTTCACCAATTAAAAGCATGTTGCTGCAATCCAAGACTAATGAATGGATTAGATGCGGACCTGTCATAGGTCTCAGCTCTAGTATATGCTTTTATTACCCAATTATAGCTCTCTGTATCAGGTTTCATACTGTCTGTAAGAAGTACAATTAATTGAAGCTTAGTAAGGTTCCCATTCTACAAAGCATAACAGCACAGCATATATGTGGTATAAGAACAAAGAAAGCTATTTTGAAATAAATTTGTAAAGAAATCAATTATCCGGTACGTGCAATCTCTCATCTAGACAAAATGAAAGAACTCGTATGCAGATAACAAAAATTATGGCCATACCTTCACCCGAATATTCCATATTTTCAAATGTTTCAAGTGCTATTTTTGGCATTTGACATGTAGCCTGCATGAAATAACCAAATTAATAGCTATTGGCCAAATTAGGAAATATTTAAGCTTGGTTGACAATAATAATGAATGTAAGAATAAAAAATCTGGGTTTTACCTGAACACTAAGAAGACAAACCTAATCGCCTTAGACCCGCGACTCATCGCCTATATTTTGGCAATCCATAGAAGCAACAACTACTTGTTCGTAAAGAGTCCATTCTACATGAACAAAGAAATAAGCAAATCTCAGTTCTCTCAAATTTCAGTTTTTATAAAACCAATCTCATTGGAGATCAATGAAAATTTTACATCCAATTCTTCAAATTGTTTCATGTGCTATGAGAACTGCCTTCAAAACAACTTATGCAAATTAAAAAAGAGAGGAAAAAGTGGATTGTTTATATGGACAATTAGACCAATCGATGTCTTCCAAGAGCAATCAGAGATGACGGGACTTGAATGATATATCTATTCCGGCTTTACTGACTAAACGGATCAATACCAATTTGAACTTTGTTTATAATCCCGATTCGTGTTCCAGTTTTTAATTCCCATTATCACAAAACCTAAAAATAGAATGGATTCATATCATGATACAATTACAAGGAATTCTGACAACATCACTTAATAACTATGCGTAATTTGTCTATGGTCTTCTTTTCTTTCTAAAATAAGCCTTAATAAGAATCAAATTTCAAGAATTACGTAAACTAATGGATAGAAAATATCAAATTTAGTGGTTAACTACAGAGTAAGGTGCTCGAGATCTAAAGCGAACTACAAATAACAAATGCTTAGACCGGATTAAATAAATGATGTAATCAAATATTTGTTGAACACTTACATAGAGAATAAGCTGAGAGAACCTGCCCAGATGCCATTTTGGAAATACTGGTATTATAAAATCTAATTTACCTATTTGAGAGAAGACGCTGAGATCTGCTTTCTTATAACTTGATTTTTGGCTTCTATTAATGCTAAATTTTCTTGGAGGCTGTAATACATGCATAAACAATACATTAGATGCTTCAGAGTTACAAAGTTGAATTGCACAATATCCACACTGTAAGAAAACTGAATATATTTTGGTCACTTGAATTTGTGTTGGATCTCTGTCACAAAAGCTAACCTAAACACGAAATCAACCACCGGTGAGAACAGAATGGATCAAAACTGTGATATTTACCCGAGAATCTGTTGGGCATCTGAAATTACAATTAATAATTTGCATTGTAAAATGTGATTTGACAAAAATATAATTAAAAAATAAAACAAAGAGGAATTTGGGCATCTGACTAAGCAATTGACTTCGAAAAATACCCCAAAATTTAATTAAGAAGATTAAGGGAAATCAGACCTTAGATTTCACGGAGAAATGAAAATGCCCAATCGACCAGCTTCTTCTATATTTGAACGAAATCACTACCGATCAAGCGTCCGTGTCGCTATTTTCGTGGTCAACGAAGAGAATCGTCGTTCCGATCAGATCCGTAGGGAGTAGGGAGAAGGGAGAGGGGAGAAGTCACTATCCTTCTTCCCCTTCTCTCTCCATCTCTAGATTCGTAGTGCTTTGAGAGAGACGGTGAAGGAAGGCGGAGTGGCGCCGGTCTGAGGTGATTAGGGTTTTTTCTTTTTTCTTTGGAAGAAGCGATCAGAGAGGGATGGGGGCAAAAAACTAATTTGCTTGGGGAGAGGCGTAGCGCTCCCAGCGAAAAAAATTTGCGCATCTTAGATTTAATCTGCACGATTTTTGATTAAAATCCAACGGTGCAAAAGCGAAAATGCGTGTGGTAATACGTGTGGCTATACATGTGGCGGGTCTAATTTGAACTAAATTTAGACTTCTACACAGAAAAATGGTGTACTTAATCAAAAGAAAGCATATTATTTGTTTAGATGGCTCAGATTCAATCCAAATTTAGATCAATAAATCTCAGCCTCACAACTTTCTGTCATTCATTTCAATTTAAGGTGCATAATATAGAGGAGAGATACACTAGCTAGTAACTATTATAATTCTCAACATGGTATACAAGTCATGAACGAATTCAATTATCCTATGTAATAAAAATCAGTTTGAAGGTGGTTTTCTCTTTAGCGTGACATTATAATTAATGGGCTTTAATAAAATCGTGGCCTTTGATTATGTGAAAATATTTTTGTACTCATTGAAACTTAATGTTCATAGTACACATATCTAGCTGGACAAAACAAATGTTATGATAATTGAATGAATTTGTTGTGTTGGCTTACTTTAAATACATAAATATATTGTTCAACAAGTATTTTTTTCAAAGTTTAATTACTAACGGTTTTAAAATCAGATATAAATATCTGATATTAAATAATGTATATAACGATCAAGTATGATATTTGAGAAAATAAATATTAAAATATATGTATTATATTAGTTTAATAGTTATTAATTTTAATAATCAAAATAATTTCTTGATGAAAAAATAATAATAAACATGATGCATGTAATAAGTATTAACTTGTAAAAATATATGATACAACAACTTTTAAAAAAAATCACAATATGTTGCGGAGGTGGAAGAGCAAAAGACACGTGGTTTAATTTTGATGGATGCGTCCCTTCCCATAAAACAGTGAGATTTAGGAGTGTACTTCAATGATTTCACTAATAATTGATATATACAATTATAATCATTAATCAAATAAAATTGTACTAATTTTGATTTAAAATAATTCTATTAAATTATGATTGCTTAATGTTAGATCGGTTAATTGATACATAAATAATCTCTTGTGAGTTAAATAAATATTTTACTAACAGAAATTATTATAAAATTTATTTTAAATAACAAAAAATAATACATAACTTTTTTTTTTAAATCATAAGAGAGGTTTGCTCACCCCGGTCTCGTCTTCTTTAAATCCTACCCGCCTGCCGAACCACATATATTTATCTATTTTGAAACATTTTTTTAATATGAAATGTTTGATGTGAAAGATCATACGTTCAAAGTTTAAATAATTTTTTTTCCAAATATATATTAAACAATTAAAAAACTATGATTTTGGAAGCCATACTAATTGCTAATATCAACATTTGGATTGTTTATTTAGGATAAGTGGATTAATTGCTAATCTGAGATTATGCTAGAAATAGTGGACCTGATCCTAATTAATCAGATGGAGAAAATTCAGAGAGTACTAGTGTGGGAGATACAAATGAAGGATCATGAAAAATCATGCCAAACCTGCCCCTCTTGCGTTTAAAAAACAAACTTGACTTTGACTTCAAACCACTTTTAAAGTTAAGTATGACTACTTTACTCTATACACAGTTGTTTAATATAAACCGTATTATGTCACCCTTTGTACAGGTTTGTTTTTGAAAACTGTATAGAATTTTTTTTATTCAATTTATAATCAGCTAGTTTCTATATTTGCTAGCTATAAAACATAAAATATTATATATAAGTCTATAATTTGTTTTGAATAAAGTAGTGAATCTCTCTAAGAAAACTTCTGTTTCAAAATCCCTCAAATTAATATTGAGAAAAGGTAAAGAGAATATTCATAGGTGCTCCCACCTTTTTGACAATACTTACATCCGCACTGACTCCTTGCTAATTAACAACACAAAGATTATGAGAAATATTGGATCGAGTAAATTAAGTACTTATCCAGTCACACACATTCTATTGCTTGGGATTTTAGCCATCTCTATTGCGATATCAATTAGACTACATTGAGTGAACCCTAGATTGGATGAGAGAGAGAAAAATTGCAAGACAATGGGGACGAAACTCTAAGATAGATAAGGGAAAATTTATACACGGTTCCAGATCCGAAGAGGTGCGAAAAATCAAAATATCCCAAGGACTATTTATACAGGGTTCCAGATCAAAATCCATATAGAATAATAATTAATCAAACAAGAGAAAACTAACGCAATTTTCCTTTCCATATGTTGCCACCTTCCAGTCTCTATCCATCTGAAACTGCAGCCTTAGAATATCTAAAATATTACAAAAATTACACAATGTCAACGCACTGTTTAAAACACACATTGGCCAAGGCCAGCCTGGTGCACCCAGAAAGAGCCAAAACAGAAGAATTAAAAAATTATTTACAACCATATGCCTTATTTACAACTCAAATACTCAATACAGCCAATCAAGTTAAATCCAGAGAAACTACAATATTCATATATCATGAGAAGAAAAGAACATAATCATTTTTATACTAGCTAACTAATGGAGAAAGGCACTGTTTTCTCAGTGACGTGTCTGTTCCTCCAGTCCTCCCTACCAAACAATTATATATTGTTCATTTCAGACGACTTCAAAAATAATGGACCATATTAAAGCATTGAACTGTAAATGCTACTTTCATTTAATATTAAATACTAAATATTTGATCTAATGTGATATAATTGACTATTAGATATCACATCAAGGCACAACCTATTTGTCTCATGTACGATGTCAAAGGGTACGATACGGGTCGGGTAGAGATATATTCATATCCGTATCCGTTATGTTAGCATAATATTTTTTTTATTCTTATTTGTCTTTTCAAATACGGTACACATTGAATAAATGAATAAAAAGTGTTATTAACATCTCAATCTGTGCTTTAGATAAAATATTTTTCAAAACATGAAAAAAATAAAAAAATAATAATGAATACAACTCATTTGTACTATAATTTTTTTTTTATAAAAGACAAAAATTTATTGTATAATGTATCATCTTGGTACAAATATATAAATATATATTAGGAGGGTTTAATGCCTCCATTTTTTGTGCCTCCACCATGCCTCAATTTCTTAAAACTTTAATAATGCAAAATTTAAAACTTAAAAGTCAAAATAAAACCATTGGATATAATCTATATTATTTTATCTATGCCTGTGTAAAAAATTATGACATTTTAATTTTATTTTGGTTGTCATCAAGAGTTTGTAAAAAACATACTAATATGGATAATTTCTAGATGTTCATTTTCAAACTTATTGATTCACATAAAAACAAAATTGAAATGTAATAATTTTTTATAAACACATAAAGAAAATAACATAGATTACATCTAACGATTTTATTTTAACTTTTAAATTTTAAATTTTGAGTTATTAAAGTTTTAAAAAATAGAAACATAATGGAGACACAAAATATGATATGAAGGTACTTGAACCCTCCTAAATATATATAAACTTATTTTTAAAATTTATCTTATACGATAACGTACCCAATAAGCACACTCCCATCAAGGCAACAACCTACTTGTCTCATGACTCTCTACTAGCTTTTAAAAAAAAATGACTCAGTGCTGTACTCCATTGAATAGTAAATGCCACATTAATTTCATATTAAGTAATATTTATTTTATCTAATTTGATATAATTGACTATTAGAATGCACAGTGACCTTTTAAAAGGTCACACTTAGACAATCCCATCAACTCATCAAGGCATCAAGCCATCAACCTACTTGACTCATGGCTTCTCTCTACTCCATTGGTCTCTCTCCTCCTCTCTTCCCCTCTCTCTCCTTTTCCTCAAAATATTTCCTCTCCTCTCTCCCCCTTTCAAGACCAACTCATCTCTCTCCTATCCTTAAAACCCACAATCTCTCTACAAAGCCAACTCTTCTCCACTGCACCTCTAACAAAAACACCTCTCTTTCCTCCATTGTTGACCAGCTCCAAGAAGAAGAGAAAGACGAGGAGTTAGAAAGAAACAATGATCAGGAACCCGGTGAACGGCTTGCTAAGAAGTGGCGTGATATCCATGGCCAGGATGACTGGGCCGGGTTGCTTGATCCGATGGACCCGTTACTGAGATCCGAACTGATCCGTTATGGAGAGTTTGCACAGGCTTGCTATGATGCGTTTGACTATGACCAGTTTTCCCGCTACTGTGGTAGCTGTAAGTACAACCGTCAGCATTTCTTCCAGGGACTCGGGATGACCTCTTTTGGTTACAAGGTGACACGGTATCTCTATGCTACATCCAACTTCAAGATTCCAAAGTTCTTTACTCAATCTGCATCCAACGAGCAAGTGTGGAGTCAAAGGGCTAATTGGATCGGGTACATTGCGATTTCAAATGATGCCCAGACAGCCCGGCTTGGTCGCCGGGATATAGTTGTTGCTTGGAGAGGAACAGTGACCCGACTTGAATGGATTGCAGATTTAATGGATTATTTGAGACCTGTTAGAGAGGAAGGTATCCCGTGTCCGGATCCATGGGTCAAAGTCGAGTCTGGTTTCGTTGATCTCTATACCGACAAGGACCCGACTTGTCGGTTTTGCATGTACTCTGCAAGAGAACAGGTACATAATAAAACAACGAACTTGTCATAATATCAAACAATGAAATTTTTAATTACCCAGGAAAATTTTGTATTTATTTTTGTAATCGCAGGTGTTGACCGAGGTGAGAAAACTAGTGGAAATTTATGGTGATGAACGGGGCGAGGAGATTAGTTTGACCGTGACCGGGCACAGCCTGGGCAGTGCCTTGGCAATGTTGAGTGCATATGACTTGGCAGAAACAGGTGCGATCACGACACCAAAGGGGAAGAAAGCATGGGTCACAATATTCTCCTTTTCAGGCCCACGTGTAGGTAACAGGCGGTTCAAGGAGCGCTTTGAGCAGGTGCTCGGGCTGAAGGCTCTGCGGGTGGTGAATGTGCACGACCCGGTACCAAAGGTGCCTGGAATGTTTGTCAACGAGCGAGTACATGAGATTGTCAGAAAATGGGGCGAGGGATTGCCTTGGAGTTATCACCATGTCGGAGTTGAGCTGGCGCTCGATCACAAGCGATCACCTTTTTTGAAGGAGACCCGTGACCAGTCCTGCTTTCATAACTTGGAGGCACATCTCCATCTCCTTGACGGGTATGTGTTGTTGTGACACTGGTACAGGATACAGCACTGGCATATACCTGTACTAGAAGTTTACCAAATCATTAACTAGTTGTGCCTTGTGTTAATTATATTCAAACTACTGGTACAGCACTGGCATACACCTATCTCTCTATTCACTTAAGTTATTTACACACCTTTCTACCAAAAAATAATCATTTAAATAAAATGTTATGCTCATATTTTGTTTTCTATAGATATCATGGGAGAGGCGAGCGATTCATTCCAGCAACCGGTCGGGACCCTGCATTGGTGAACAAAGCATGCGATTTTCTCAAGGCACACCATCTGGTACCGCCATTTTGGCGGCAGGACAAGAACAAGGGAATGATTCGATCTCCAGACGGGCGCTGGATGCAGCCCGAGCGGGAGAAGCTTGATGATCATCCACACGATACTCACCACTACCTTGACCGACTTGATCTAGTGGAAAATCACGAGTCTTGACGAACTATTTATCATTTTAACAATTAGAATCAACATGTCAAATGGTCCGTAGCACCAGAATCTATGATCCAAATGTCGTCATCTACAACTGAAGAGTTGATTAAATATGCTGAAAAATTAAAAAATTTACCGTAATCACCTGATTCTAATTCAAAGGTTTTGAACTAAATTTGGGCTTTTTTATTTTTCCGTGTAGAGTATTGGGCTTGACTGGGTTCCAGAAATGTTTGGGGCAGAAGAGAGATGGAGGGTGTGGTCATTTTGACTGGAGATTATCTTGTCTTCATCTCATAATTTTAAATTTTTTATTATGTATATTAAAATTTAATTAAATTACTTTTTGTAAAGTATTTATATGAATCAGTGTTTATTATAAAATATTAAATGTGTGTTTGTTGCTTAGTGGTTATTTTCACTTTGTAATTGTAGAGATTTGAGTTAAAATTCCAGCTATCACATATTATATATTATATATTTTAGTTTTTTAATATAGTTTTTTATATTTTAGCTCTCTAATCATTTTTTTTTTTAAGTTCTGCACTAATTCCATGCAAATTTCTGCATATTGTGGGACTCTGCATTGAGTGATCCAAACATGTGCATTTTAAACTCTGTTCGTGATATATCAGTCCTAATGTCCTATAGCATTTATTGATGGCAAAATTGTACACCTCCAAGCATATATATACTAATAACTATTATAATAGTCAACAGGGTATGCAAGTCATGAACGAATTCCAAATCATCCTCTGTGTATATATATATATATATATATATATATATATACTAGTATTGTGCGCCCGTATGTTGTAACGGGGAATATTATAAGATTGAACAGTTAAAAATCCTCAAAATCCGATGAAAAGAACGTCGGATGAAGAGAACAGTTAAAGATATAGAACAGTTAAAATCCTCAAAATTAATATATATTTTTTAATTAAGATGGGAAATGAGTTGAAGATATAAAATAGTTAAAAATCCTCAAAATCTGATGATGAGAACGTCTGATGGGCACAAGACTTGTCCAATGCGGTGAAATTAACATTTGTTGAAATCCTCAAAAATCGGGTGGAAGGGAAGATTTGTCAAATTAAAATTTGTTAAATTAAGACTTGTCAAATCGGGTGAAAGGGAAGTGAATGATGTGAGTAAATTGAATTTAATTGAGATGTTCCAACTAATGGACAAAATCAAAGCTTATAGATTTTTCTAAGTATACTTTTCATTTATATAATATTTCGATTTGACAAGTCCAGTCTTATCAAAATTAAGACATGTCAAATAAAAATATATTTATCAAGTTTTTACTGTGATCCAAAATTTTATATTTTTTGTACTATTAAATTGAATTAGATGAATTATATATAATTGATTAATTAATTATATGAACCATATATTAATATGATTCGAATTAACTTCAATTTATATGTTTCAAACATTATAGGTAATACATGGTTTGAACTTTATTATATATAAAAAAATATGTATTTATTATAATCGAATGGGCACAGGACTTGTCAAACTAAGACCTATCAAATCGGATGGAAGGGAATGGAAGTCTATAGATATTCTTATTATACTTTTCACTTATATAATTTTCCGATTTGACAAGTCTAGTCTTATCCAAATTAAGACTTGTCAAATAAAAATATATTTATCAAGTTTTTACTGTCATCAAATTTTTTATATTTTTTTGTACTATTAAATTATAGAACATATAATTGATTAATTAATTATATGAACCATATAATTAATATGATTCAAATTAACTTCAATTTATACGGTTGAAAATGTGTAGGTAATACATGGTTTGCACTTTATTATTAAAAAAAAAAAAAAAAAAAAACTATGTGCTTATTATAATCTAGTACGTTTATAAGGTTGAATTATGTACGAATTTAAATGTGAATCTTATAAAACTTAATGTCAATGATCATGCAGAAGAGAAAGCATAGTTTTATGTACGAATTTAAATGTGAAAGCATGCACATGCAAATTATGTACGAATATCTATAGACTTCCATTCAGAAGAGAAAGCATGCACATGCAAATTCAGTTTGAAATGGAAACATGGTCCCAATATGGGGAAGAATAACACTGTTGGAACTGAAAATATATGCCTCATCCAGGAATTGCCGGTAGAGGATCCGGTTCTGGAGGACTTTATTGACAGTGCACGAAATTCTCTGGAGGAGCGGATGCGAAATATAATGAATCAAGGTGGGAGTTCTGGCATAAATCCTGCTACTTCTCATGGGGCCTCTCCATGTCCTTCTAACTTGCAAGAGCCGATAGATGTCAACTATTCTGATGGCTCACCACATCATCAGGTACTTGTATTACAATTCCATTTGAAACTAGCTTTTGATATATGGTTGCCAATATGGACACAGGGCAACACACTAGCCTTAGCTAGTGGCTGGCAGGATTCTATTTCTGTTTGAATTTTCAGTGAAATACAAGATCATTATAAGTCCTATATAATACAGGTCATGAGGGCTGATTACTAATTAATAGGTAAATGTTTATTTGCTCCTATGTAACAACGTCAAACATTCTTGCTAGGAAACTCAGGAGATTTCACTACAGTGTGTTTCGTTAACTCTCCATGAATTTGTTTGGTAAGACAAAGTGAAACTATGAAAAATTCAGAATATCTAGATAAGATGCACTTGACACTGATTATCAAAGAGAGGAAATATTGAAGAGTTATTTTTATCATATTGGAAAACTGCTCCCATCAATCAACCCCATCTATCTATGAATAAAAGTAAATGGAATGTAAATTCTTATGAAATCCTTTAGTAGTTGTACGGTAATAAGCTATATATTGTGATTTTGCTGTCTTTACTAATTACTAGTTACAACCTAAGTAAGAGACAATAAGCACAATTCAGCTTCGAATTTTAATGACAAGGAAGACAGCAAAGATGGATATGATTGTGAGCCGACTGTTTAGGGCTTCAATTTTTTATTTGAGAAAGATGAGATACTTCTTGTTTTTTCTTAGATGGTACTAGCGCCGCATAGGTACGAGTGAGTGTTAAGAAGTTATTAGGGTTTGTATATTGAGCGGTTGGGATTTTGTGTGCTATAGCCTATGATTAACCGCAGCCGTCTGATCAAGTGGTTAATTTGGGGATTACAAAATTGGAAACCCCTGATATAAAAAGGTTATTGCCCTAAAGCATTCCTTCTTTGTTATGTTCCTCTTGAATTCTTCAATTTATTCCACTTTCTACCATAATCCGATCTAGCTCTGACGATGTCTATGACAAGCAGCAGCGCTTCTACCGATACTATCGCCTACATTATTTCCAGCTTGATAAATCTCATCTCTTCTCTTAAGTCCTATTATTTCTTCTTTCTTTTTTTCCCCTTCCTTGTTTGAGTTGCCTCTCCTTCAACCTGCCATCGATCATCCCTCTGGATTCCTGAGAGCCATTGCTGTCTATTTGTCCCTCAGCAAAACAGGCCAGGGTTGGTTTACAACTGTGATGGGTTTTATTTTGAAGAGATTTGCATGAGGGCACGTATAAATTCTTTATAACTATACTTGCTATTTTTGAAGGAGGAATGTGTCCATATATGTCATTGGAAAACCAATAACCTAAGTACTCCTTCTCTATTCCTGTCATAAATGTTGTCAAATATGCTTGTTATAATTGTGGATTGTAAATTCTTGTTGCTTAAACTCAAAATTTTATGTTGATTTTCATATAAGCTGGAAACTATTTTCATTAAATGCAACAAAAAAAGTGGGAACATCTTTTATATTGCATTGAAATTGCGGGTCTCCTATATATTAAACAATCCCAATTAGTATTTGCTCCTTTTTAATGTAGGAATGTATCAATATATGTCATTGGAAAAACAATAGCCTAATTAGTATTCCTTCTCTAATCCTGTCATAAATGAAGCCAATTTATATGTATGTTATAATTGTTGCTTGTAATTTGTGAACACTATTGTTGAAACAATTTTTTTTGTTGATTTCAATGTAAGATATAAAATATCTTTGTATGATGGGATAAAATGATGCAAACATATTTGCAATTTCATTGAAATTGCTGCTCTCCTTAAAATAAAACAATTCCAATAACTTCGTTTATGAAATAAATAATTTTTTGGATGATCATTACAAATTCTGTAATTATTCATGTACAATTTATAGCATGGTTTTAAATTGACCTTTTTTTTATGGTCAGTGAGGAAAAAAATTATAACATACATATGTTTGGCTCTAGTGATGGAATACTACTTAGGCTCTAGTGATGGAAAAAAATTATAACATACATATGTACAATTTATAGCATGGTTTTAAATTGACCTTTTTTTTTATGGTCAGTGAGGAAAAAAATTATAACATACATATGGTTTTAAATTGACCTTTTTTTTTTATGGCGTGTGTTACATCTGCTTAGTTTTCGGTGGTGGTTAATGGCTCTAGTGATGGAGGCTTCTTTAAACCTGAATGCGGATTACGGCAGGGGTGCGCCCTTTCGCCATATTTGTTTATTCTTGGTATGGATATTCTCTCGAGACAGTTAAAATTCTTATTAGACAATGGCCAGCTGACAGGGGTTCGTTTAGCTCCTAGTGCATCACCAATTACAAATTGCATATACACGGATGATTTACTTCTCTTTGGGGCAGCCACAAATCAAGAGGCACACACCATCTCGCAAACTCTATCTCTTTTTTCTGATATCTCGGGTCAGCGTGTAGGCCCGGATAAAAGCACAATCTGGTTTAGTGGAGCAGTCTCAGATGAAGAAAAGACTGCTATTTCGAGTATACTCTCTGTTCCTTCTGAAAATGATACAGCAACATCATACTTAGGTGCCCCTATCTCAACCTCAAGAGGATCATTTGATTTTCTAATAGGAAAGGTTACCTCCAAGTTACAAATGTGGAAGGGCCGTATATTATCTCAAGCAGGAAGATTAATTTTGATCAAGAGTGTACTGCAATCTGTACCTATCTATTATATGGCTACTCTAAAGATACTGACTGCGGTGATAAAAGAACTCACATCCTATACAAGGAGATTTTTCTGGGGTGCATTAGACAAGGACAGATTTTTGTCCTATGTGGCTTGGGATAAAATAGCAAAACCGTTGGATAAAGGAGGACTTGCGATTAGAGATCTCTCAAGGGTTAATGATGCTATGATAATGAAGTTGCTTTTTAAATTAGCTGGTGGCTCAGAGGCGCTTTGGACTCAAATAGTGGCAGCTAAATATATGCCAAGATCAGATGTTTGGACAAACAAAAGGAGCAGCAGATGTACTATGTTTTGGAAAACAATCATGACCCTTCGAGAGAAATTGTTGCCGTGGTTAACGTGGAGGTTGGGAAATGGCAAGAAATGTAGGGCTTTTGCACAACCATGGGCTCCGGGAATGATGGAAATTAATCCGCAAAATGCTATGCAACGAAAGTTGACGGTAAATGAGCTGGTAGAGGTACCAAGCAATACATGGGATATTGGGAAATTGATAGAACTTTTTGGTTTCCAGCAAAGTGTACAGATAGTGACACATGTGCTGCCTCCAATTGCACCGGATGAGGAGGATCGATTGATCTTTACTGCAGCCTCACATGGGTCTTTCTCGGTTAAAAAAGCATATATCAAGCTAGGTGAATTGCAAGCTACAACACAAGGTGAAAATTCTGTTTCAACACAACTGGAAAAAGAGAAGTGGAGGATTATTTGGCAGAAAGGTTATGTGTTACCACGTTTAAGATTATTTCTTTGGAAGCTGGTAAATAGAGCACTTCTGCTAGGAGCGGTCATAGCGGCAAGAACCTCAAGAGGTGATGCAACATGTGCTGTTTGTGGGGAAGAAGTGGAGGATGCTAATCATATGATGTTTCTATGTACATTTGCAAGAAGCTGCTGGTTTTCTGGTCCTTTACCACTTCAATCAGATAGCTTCAATGGGGACCTCCACTATAATCTGGTACAAATGGCTAGGATGCTAACGGATGAGCAATGGACAACAATGGTGAATTGTATGTGGTCAATATGGCGGTGCCGAAATGACCGTGCATACGGTGGAAAGATCCCTAGTTTTCAAACCTTCATAGCTTATTTCCAAAAGGTCAATTCTGAAACTCAAATTGGCAAGTCGGGTACCAAACATTCCAACTTCACTCGGCATGCACCAAATATATCACAACAGCCGGAGGTAGGCATTAACTCTTACACTTGCTTTACGGATGGGTCATGGATCATGGATTGGAATGGAGGCATGGGATTTATAATCTCAAAAGGAGAAACTTTAATAGCATACAGAACATCCGGAATACTATCATCATGCCCCATGCAATCAGAAGCAAAGGCTCTACTAGAGGCAATGAAATATGTTGTACTGTCCGGTATTTCCTCATGTAGGTTTTGCACTGACAATCTGTCTCTATCTAAGGCGATATCAAGTATACAACCACCAATAGAAACTGAATGGCGAGCCTTGGAGGAAACCATGCAAATCTGGAAGCTCATGAAGGAAAACACTGGTTTTGTATGTAGCCATGTGAGTAGAGATGAAAATGGAAAGGCTGATAAGTTAGCAAAAATGGGTTCAACGAAAGGGATAGCTTGGGACTGTATGGGCTACACATATCCTATGTTTTTGGGATTTTAATTTTTCATAGGAAGGTTTTTATATCAAATTTAATCTCCTATGAAAGTTGTGATTAATAAAGCTATTGCCTATGGGCACGATTCATGCAAAAAAAAAAAAAAGTGAGGAAAAGGTCTAACCATCTTTTTGTATTAAGAAAAAATGTAAGTTATTTACAACCTCAACCCTTTTTAAATTGACTATATATTATGTTGATTCCAGGTCGATGATGCCATTGGGCAGACCAGGGATAGCACTGGGACACTAGGAGAGGAGAAGGATGCATTGAAGGAACAATGTTCCCGGGCAGAGGTTGAGGTGGCAAGGCTGAAGGCAGAACTGGCACGTGCAGCTTCTGCCTGGGAGAAGGAGAAGGCTGAGGTGGCGAGGCTCAAGGAAGAACATACACATGTAGCATCTGCCTGGGAGAAGGAGAAGGAGAAGGCTGAGGTGGCGAGGCTCAAGGCAGAACACACTCACAGGTAGCATCTGCCTGGGAGAAGGAGAAGGCTGAGGTCGCGAGGCTGAAGGGTGAAGCATCCGCTTGGGAGAAGGAGAAGTCTGAGTTGGAAAGGAAGGTCGAGCATTTGGAGGAAATTCTTTCTGAGGAGCTGTATTCTCAAAAAGAAAAGGAACGCTATGAAGGTTTGCTTCAGGAACTCAATGCTCAATCGCAGATTTTCAAAGCTCAGATGCAAGTTGCAAAGGTAGAGAGGGAACAAGCTATATTATCGTTGTATGAGGTTGAGTCAAAGCTGAAGGGAAAAAGATACAAGGTTGGCGAGTCTGCATCTGAATGGAAGATTCCTGAGCACCTCACTTTGCCTCCTTCAGATACCGTGCTGAGTACAATAAGAAACAGTCAGGGTTTTGCTCCCTTCCGCCGCCAGATTGAGAAGGAAATCCGTGAACACCTAATGAAGCAACACAACTCAAGTAACAATAAAAAAAAGGTGCAGTTTATATAGTCTTTTTATGACCATGGTGACATAAGTACTGCTAAACTTTCTTGCAAACCAACCAAATGTTTGTTGTTACATTGAAGACTTGTAACTGTTATGGCTACCAGAATGTCTTACCATGACCAGTCCGGTTAAGGTCCCATAACAAGTAGCCAGCTTGTCAATGCGATGATATGAAGAAGAACAGTGTAATTAGTCAAAGATACATTCTAAAATGTATCTACAATACTTGGGGTAAATTGTCAATTTCATAAGCATTTCAAATTGATACATCTTTTTACCCTGTTAAATTCACTCTCCATCAAATTTTTTCTTCATCTTTAATCAGTCATTATTTGAGTCATTTATACTTGGTAAATTGAATAGGTGTATCTCCTTTGCAGTAATATAATTATCAGAAACTAGGTCAGAGTGCTTCATACGTACCAGATCTGTAGGATATGAGGAGGCAAGAAGACACATTATCTCTTCTAGGGAGATTTTGTACCAGTAGATTTATTAGTGAGTTGTATTTTTGATGATCACATGTATGAACATATTTGATCTGTTAGCATGTTGTTCTGGCCTCTTGGATCTGATAGTATGTCATTCTGTATTTTTTTTGTTGTTGTAAAATTAACAATAGTTTGCTCATAGTTATTAATTTGGACAAAAGTTATATTGTGGTAGAGATAATTTAGATTCCATACAACAGCAGCCAGGAATACAAGTGAAATTCGAAATTAATTAAATCTCCAGAAAAATAACAAACAAATTTTAACTTGCTAATAAAAAATACAAATAAAAAATTCTTTAGTACACAACAACCTTGCAAATCTGAAGGGGCATTATGTTCTCCTTCAAAGAAGTGTCTTGAGTCTACAATAATATTATATAATGTCTTTATATGAATGTACATCAAGTACTGAAGCAAGAGATCTGAGAGCCGGAGAGCACAAATATTGATTTCTTTTTCTAATGCCTCCAATAAAGCTGAGAAAACCAAAGATAAAAGTAGCTGAAATTAACTATTATCATGTAAAATTCATTGCATAATTTCGTAACTTAATTCAGCCAAAGTCCATGAATAGTTTTATGAGTGGAAAAGAACAAAATATTGAACTTATCATACAAGCAAAGGATATATAGTACGAAAGCATACACAGACGAAAGAAGTTTACAAAAGTGGTGCTAAGAAGCACATAAAGTAAAAAAACACATACAAGTTCAAATTGAACAGTATAAATAAATGAACTGGGATAAGGAAAGTTTCAATATCATAGTAATTTTACCGAGGGAATATGCTTTATTTTCCATTGGTCTTCTACTTGCAGTCTGGACTTGAACCTATTCTATTCAAATATGAAGCAGTGAACTCTTGAAGGTTGGCCACATATTGCAAGTCAGGAACTGTTTGCAGTGACCAGCATGTCAGATGGAGTTGGTTAAGCATGGCATAGCACCCTCCTCTATTTTCCATTCCTCCAAATCATTTACAAAAAGTAGTACCAATCGTTGCAAGCGAACAAAACCTCCCATGGAGCAGATGATCATCTGTTCCCCATCGTCATCAGCTGCTTGAATGGATGACTTACCTAGATCGAGTACCCTAAGGTTTGGTAACTTCTCTAGTTGGGGCATCGGATCCTAGCTCAAAATCAATAAAATAAAGTTTTAGCTTAACAAGATTAGGTGGAAAAATGATACAATTAGCAACTTCTTTCCTGGGCCATCTGCCCTTGATCAACAAGCTGAATGAGTGCAAACGGTTGTGGTTTCTGAAGGCTGAGATGCAATATAGAAATATCATTTGCCTGTCACCTCTCATATTTAAATACAAAGAACCCAAATGATTTAGGTTGCTTAACAAAATAATCAATGTTTCATGTGCAACATCTTCATGTATATCAATCCCCAACTTACAAATTAAGATAGGAAAAGTTAGGCAGTTCTACAACCAAGTCTTGCATAGCTCTCACTCCTTTTAAGGTCAGCAAACTTTGCTAGTCTGCTGCTGATGGTGGTCCCTCTAGAGTCTTTCTTGAACACCACGATTACCATTGTTTGCTAGCAATGAAATTCAATCGCAATTTCTGGGCATCCTAAAATCTGCTTAACATAAGTGGGATTTTGGGCTTCACTTTTATTAAAGCCCGATATCAACTTTGATACTCCCATTTCAGATCAAGTGAAAGGAAACGGATTTGTCACTTGACAAATCACACAAATTTGATTTGTCTGTACTATTTCCATTGGAACAACAAAAGAATAGAAAAAAGTGGAATTTAAAATAAGCTTCTATTTCATACTATTTTGATCGTGTTCAGTTGATTGTTGAAGAGTAAAATAGTGAAAGAGTGGGAGAGTAATGAAAAATAAGCCATTTCTATTTCTCAAGAAAATCCAAATGCACTATTCACTATTCTACTATCTCTATGGAACATATAATTAGCTCGTAGAAAAATAGAGGGAACAAATTTTGGATTGGGAAATTTAGGTACAAACTAATTTTGGATCAATCGATGGAAACTCTTAGCCTTGGGGACTTGTGTTATGGGTAACACTGAAGTCTATCTAACTCGGGGTGATAACATGTTTAAATGTACTTCAAGAACAATGCTACATAGAAATTAGGGGGAATTTCACGTATACCCTTCAAAAACTGCAAAATTACGTATTTCCCCCTCCAAATTCTAAAATAACATATTTACCCTTCTAAACTTGAATAACTCACATATTTACCCACTACAATTTTAATATATATCATATATGCCCAAAATTCAAATTAATCATGTATAATGTTCAACAAACATATAACTAATTACATAATCTAACTTTTAACCTCTGTTTCTTAAAGTTTGACTTCTGTTTTATGTTTGACCATTGTTTTTTTATTTCGCCCAACCTTTTATTCGGCCTCCATTTTGTATATCTTGTTACTCCCCAACTTTTCTTATTTCTTCCAATTTTCTTACTTCTCTCCCAACCTTTACTTATTTTTTTTCTATTCCATTAGCAATGTAACATCTTCTTTTTTAATTAATTTCCACTTTGTATTTTCTCTTCTCTAGTTTTTTTTTTTTTTTTTCAATTTGGGCA
The DNA here is from genome assembly GCA_033356055.1 of Carex pumila. Lineage (NCBI taxonomy): Eukaryota > Viridiplantae > Streptophyta > Magnoliopsida > Poales > Cyperaceae > Carex > Carex pumila. The sequence continues at coordinate 254,757 of JARJHM010000326.1, read as the reverse complement.
CTTCACTTTACTTAGGATTTAATTACCACTGTGTCTTTGATTATTGTACCATTGATACCAGAACCTCTAATGTTTTTTCTTTTCTCTTAAACTTTATGTACCAGTACTTGTATTGTTATTTTTAATTCAGAATTGTGCATAAACCAAACAAAATCATTAGCGAAATTAAACATTATCGTCATTGTCATACAACAAAAGTTAGTTATCATGAATACTTTCACCTACAAAAGAAAACAGACCAAAAGACAATTAGATCATATCACAACTATTTGGACAAATCAAACATTATCTTGCATTTGAGCTTGGTATTGCATTGGAACGCACGACTTCGATTAATAAATTGCAAAACAACATGGTCAAATAGTTCAATTAATAGAGCAACCTTGTCATTTTGATGGAAAATACCAGTGTGTACTTGAACCTGGTACTGGTACAGTACCAAAAAAGCTTGATTTTAAGTAGTCATATTCTAATTCTTAGTTTATAACATGTTGTCATCTTAATTTGTTTATTTTACAAACTTATTATTGTAATTGTTACTGAAATTCTGGAAGAGAAGAAAATAAGTCGAAAGTATCGCAAAAAAAATTAACACCAAAGAGCTTACTCGATTGTGGGTGATTCTACCCTGAGCTCCCATCTAGGTCTCGAGTGTTCTTCCTCCTCCGGTTCAAACTCCCATCTAAGTATCAAGGGCTCTTCTTCTTCGGATGCCTTCTCCAACAAGGTGATTGGAACATGGGAGCGATCAAGAGCTTTTGGCTTTGGAAAAGAACAGTTTTTGGCTCTAGAGAAGATGTGCTGGAAAAGAAGAAACGTTTTGACGTAGAGAAGTGGAAGGGAAGGGTTAGGGTACCCTTTTGGCGCTAAAATAAGGCGGGAGAAAAACACTGAAGAAGAAGAAGAAGGGATGTCTTGATTAATTATAATTTATAGGATATTAATCATAATCAATCGTAGTTTATTGTTAATTGGGTAAATATGTGAGTTATTCATGTTTAGAAGGGTAAATACGTTATTTTAGAATTTGGAGGGGGAAATATGTAATTTTGCAGTTTTTGAAGGGTATACGTGAAATTTCCCCTAGAAATTACCATATGGCCCTTCCACAGACCACACTAATTTTAGTTATGTTTCTCCTGCACTTCTTAAATTATCATAATATTAGTAGAAAACGTTTTGCTCTTTTGATGAGAACTAGTGGAGTTTGATTGTATTTCATTGAACGGCACTTTCTTTTTTAGGAAAAATAAGGATCTGAGTCTATATTTGAATTTGTTGAATTTGAAAAGGTTTTTTAGATTTCGAAATGAGGCCTATTACATATCTAAAAAACAAGATTGACTCAACCTGGTTGAGTAATATTAATTTAGAAAATTTTAAGAAAGAAAGATTAAGAACAAAAAATATTTCCAAAAGCTGGTAATTTAAAACTCTTTTATAAAATTCTTCATGAAATTCCTTGTAGAATCCTCCACTGCTCAAACACCTCTCTTGTTAAAACATCAATCACCTTAACCTCATTTCTAAGTATCATTGAACGACACTTATATATTGTGGACATATTACTTCATCACATTGAATTTTCTTAAAAAAAGAATTCACAATACATTACTGAAAAGATGATGAAAAAAGGGAAAACAAAACTAGAGTATGATTTTGCGCTTTGTAAACTTTTCCTTAATTAATGAAGCCTTGCTAGCATGTCGGGGCCGAATCACTCTTTCCGTCGATGCATGTATATGAAGCCAATTCGAAGTTGACTAAGTCTCAACTCAAAATATCCAAAAATTCGGGGTCATTGTTAACAAATGAGAAATCTGCTTCTTCAGTACCGCTCTCCTCTTGGAATTTAGAGAATGTAATGGCTGATTGAGGTTTCTTTTTTACCACTTCGGCAGGGGACCACTTTGTAACACTCACTATAAATTAAAATGTGAGGCAATCATCTTTCACATACTCTGAGGAATCTAATTTTGTATTCAAGATAAATGTCATCATTTTACCATCATCCCGCTTGTTATATACCCGCTTTACTTCTCCGACCTTTAAATTTCTTCCACTTGGATCAATTAGGCATATTTTAACATTTTGTGTCAACGAGGTGGTTTTATCAGTGAGAATCTTGATTTCCAATGTCACCTGATCCGGAGAATAATTATACATGTTTGGATAATAAAAGATGGCCCAGCAGTGGCCAACCAAATCTAACACACCACAGTCGATGCAGAAATCACAAGGACGTAGCTTAACTTGTGAGTAGCGCTTGATTTTGGCACGATAGACCATGCTGAATGTCTCCATATCACATATCACTTCCTTTTCGGGTTCGGTTATTGGGTCCTTCACTGAGGCCTCTATTGCTGACGTGGTGTTTTTCATCTGCCATGATAGTGGAAGTCCTATTGTTAGTGTGAATTTTTTTTTTATTAAGAAATTAAGAAAGCAATAAGGCTTAATTTTCTACTTCTAGTTATATGTCATTGCATATTTCATTTCAGCTTCTAAATAATCTAAATAAAGGCCAAAATTACAAATCAGTGACACCAAACAGTAGTTTCTTTCTTGAACTAAAGAAAAAGAAAATAAGGGGGAAAGCTGCTTCAAGCAAAAATGATAAAATTTCAAGTATTTGATTGTTTATGCTTCTAATTCTGTAATTGAGAGTCCAAATTGAAATTTAGTTTGCAACAATAGATCAAAATTATTGTAATAAAACTTTTTATATATCTTGGAACAATATTTCCAACAATATATAATTATTATTATTACTTTTCTCCGGTTGCCTGTACTATCTGAAAACATCTTGTTATAATAAGTTTTTATAGGAGAAAGGACTTAGGTCGGACCTAGTCAAAGGATCTTTGACTTGAATATGTTTCATTTCTATAATAAAATTAAAAGTATATTGGTAACGGCTCATTTAACTGTCTCATCTAAAAATAAAATCAGCATTAGAAATCGGAAATTATTTTGTTCATTGGAAAAAAAAACATTACAGATTTTGTTCAATATATACTTTTTTTTGTCCAAAAAAAGATAGCATAGCCTTGATGAAATTTTGAAAATTTGGAAGTTGATACAAGAAAATAAACTTTATGTGTGTGCATGTTCTCAGATTCCAGAATAATTTGGCTGACGAACTAGCTAAGAAGGAGAGAATGAATATATAGTTAGGATCACCTACACCATACATTTCCCTATTTCAATTTGTAAAAGAATTATAATTTCTGATGCGGTAATGGGGCAGGAGGGATACTTTTATTCTTAATCTCTCATATTGCTCAACTGATTTTGACCACCAATTTCTTTCAACTTGGTAATTGATACCAAAATGTGATGTTTACTTCTTTGATATAATAGTGCTTAATGTTCTGATAGGAAAGCGTGCACTGAATATTGTAGATGAAGTGTAGGGATAATTGTCAGCGGGTAGGTTCTGTTTTTAGCTGACAAATTTAGAGAGAATATAATTTTAATATATATTATACTTGTTGATTATAATTAGAAAAAAAATTATCTTGTTTCATTTTTTATCTGTGTTTAATTTTCTCTAATATCTTAAAAAATTCAAAATTTATCTATTATTAAATAGTATTTAAACTATGTTAGAAATATTGTGTTGTTGTTGTTTTTTTTTTTTTTTTTTTTGTGTGTGTGTGACAAAACTACTATAAGATTCTTTATTTCGAGACCTTTTTTTTACTTGTTTTAAAAGATGAGCCCAAAATTTATATTATACAATTTTGCTATTAAAATGGACCATCTTTTATAGTCATGCATGGTTTCCTCCTTTTTTTCTCTAACACCTTTTCTATCTATGAAATAACAAAAACGTGATAAAAGCATACATCTCAAATGATGGCACTCCAAACAATAAAGCAAATAATATTTCTTTTAATCTGATTTAGTAAGCTCATTTAGGGTTAAAGTAACTCAGGTATTGCTTCGAATAGCCTAGGCCTTTTACTAATGTTTCCGTCTCTGTTTTCCTCGTACAGCGCCTCATCCCTACGCAAATCTTAAAGTACATCCAACGCTGGAAAACACAACAAGACGTACAGCACCGCCTTAACAATAGATAGCTAAATAAATCATTTAGTATTAAAATTAGTATTATTTAAAATTATTAATGATCTTTATTTAATTAGCACATAAATCATTTAATGTCTATAGCTAAATAAATCGCATTAATAATGTACAAACTATTATTGAATGATAAAAAAGATATCACCAAGTGCCTAACTATATCGAATTTATTACAAGTATTATACACGCTAGCTTACAGTGTGTCCTTATTATGAATTGTCATTGACATTAATAATACAGTTATTAAATCAATTTAAATAGTCAATATATAGGAGTTGGAGGTTGAAAAAAATGGAATGCAGGACCCCTTTGTTTATTAGGAAACTACAAACAAATTGGGAGCTGAAAAAATATTTATATAATAAACACCATAAACATATCAATTCGATCATTTCTTATTTGACAATGATAGAAAAAGAAGAAAAATTATTAATATAATTATCCGAGTCGGCTGCCAGCTATGCTAATTGACACCGATGATAAGATACAAAATCCTATTAATTCTAGAAAATTAAAAGATGACCTTATGAGGTGACTATGGCCATTGGATCAAGATATTGCAGTAATTGTGTGAAAACATTTTGTAGTCATCAAAACTTCATTTTTTTTTTTTTTTTTACATGTTTAGGTGGACAATACAAATGTCATGATAACATAACAATTTTATTTTTATTAAAAAAATAAAATAAAAAATAAAAAATAATTACTACTTTTAAATAATTTATTTTTTTGTCTATTCCTGATAAAAATTTTGACTACACTACTGTAGCTCACTATTCTCATTAATCCAAGTTCTCAATCAAACGCATTCTAAATGCTCATTTTGATCTACCATAGGAGTATGTTCAATTTTGAATCTAAACTCAAAATTTGAGTCACTTTGGAGGATCCAGACTCGTACAGACTCGTATTGTGTCTTAGAGCAATGTCAGAAACATGACATGAGACAACCGAAAAATAAAAAAAAAAAGCAAATAATTTGTACAATTATTTTTCGTCATATAATAAGCCATTCGATTTGCCAATTGGAATTAAAAAAATTTATATGAACTCAAGACCCCAATGAAAGTAAACTTCATTTAAAGGTGATTAACCAAATATACCTAATTACCTATTATAGTATTAAACACCAGTATAACACCATGTACCAGTCAAATAGCTAGGACGTACCACACACAGTCAGGTACAGATTATTACACTCACCTTTGAATTAGTGACATTTAAAAAAAAAAAAAAAAATAGAGAAGTACGGGCGGGAAACATGCTACAGTATTTTTTTTTTTTTTCTAATGAGGGTAAATAAGTAATTCTATGAACATTTTAGGCGGACAATACAAATATCGTGATGATTGAATGCATATGTTGTGTTAGCTTATTTATATGAATCTCCCAAAGCTAATAATGACTAAAAAAATATTGAAATATATTGTTCAACAAATAAACTCTTATGTTTATGTTCCAAAATTATTTAGTTACTAATTAACATTTTATTATCATAAATAAAATATATGACAATAAAATAATAAATAGTGCACATAATGACCGAGTATGATATTTGAGAAAACTAATATTAAAATATATAAATATTAGGATTAAGTGGGCAAATAGATATTTAAAGTTCTTATTCATTAAGCAATGGTTGTGTTTCCGCTTTGTTATAATATTATAAACTGGTCAAAAACTGGTTAAAAATACTTTTATTGTTATTTACTAAAAGAAAATAAGAAAAAAAAATTGGTGGACGTTGGGAATATTTCTTTTGATTGATAATCATGTATATATTATACAGATTTACACATAAAGCGTCCTATAACTAGATAAAATCCAATTACGTCTACCAGCTATAACGAAACCAGAAAATGCACAAAATCACTTATTGAAATTGTTTGAAATTTTAATTAATTATTAAGATTCTATTACTTGTCAAATTTAATCTTCAAGTATAAACAACTTCTTAATTATTTAATATCTTTTCGGATATAAAAACTCAATTATTTTGTGTGTTTCATAATTATTTACTAAGTAACAATCTTCTTCTTCTTTTTCATTAAAGAAATAAATCATACTCAATTCCTTTGACTAGGTCCGACCTTAGTCCCCATTAAAACTAATATAACATGTTGTTTTCAGATTGAACAAGTAGCTGGAAAGGAAATAAATAGCTAGTACGCAACAAGTCAAATAATAACATCTCATCATTGGTGGATCCAAATCTACACTTTCATTTTCTTTAATCTGTTGTAATTAAAGTCATGTAATAGATTTTGAACAATTCAAATGGAAAAAAAAAAAAAGAGTATTTTTTTTTCTTAAAAAAAGAAGTAGATTTGAATCTTTATGTCTCCACACAAATTTCTAAAAAAAGGAGCAGATTTAAAAAAAAGGAGCAGATTTGAAAAAAAAAAAAAAAAAAAAAAAAAAAGGAGTACTTCATGTTTTATACACGTTTAGTGGACAATACAAAGGTCATGATGATTAAATGAATATGTTGTGTTGGCTTATTTATATAAATCTCTCAAAACCAATGATTCTTACGTTAATTTAGAAATATATTATTCAACAAATAAATTCTTATGTTTATGTATTTTTAAGTTATTTAGTTACTAGCTAGCACTGTTATAATCAGATGTGAAATATATGATATTAAAGAATGCATATACATAATGATCAATTATGATATTTGAGAAAACTAATTTGAAAATGTAAATTAACATTTATTAAAAGGGATAAACAAATATTAATTTCAATTTCATTAAACAATATTATTACTATTTTTTGTTTAATACAAGATTACATAAAATGATATAGAGTACATGTTTATTTGAGTTAAACGAAAAAACAATTTTTTCGTGAAATTTAATTTTTGTATCTATATCTGACAATATCTGTAAAGTTAATTTTTAAGAATATAAAATAAGTTACGAACGAGTTAAAAATTAATTACAATGGTGAAATTAATTCTATTTTTATTTTACAAAAAAAGATTGAAAGTTACTAGATTTATTCGAATTGTAATGGTTCGTTAATTAAGTTGTAATTTTGGATGTTGAATTTTAGATAGTTGTGAATCGGTAAGATATGTTATTTTCTAATTTTGATGTTAATGAATTATTAAAATTTTATTAATTTGATTCAGAGCGGCTCAAAATTCTTCAACCTAAATAAATGTGAGACAACATATTTTTATTTATTACAATTTCTAATGTACTTACAATATAATTTAATGCAATATTTGTGAAAATATTCAAATGATATGTCTTAACGCTATAATTACTGAGGTGCTAAATCATTTTAAAATTATATCGCTTGTGCATTAAAAAAAAAAAAAGTAATGTTAAAATCACCCTCAGTTACAACTTGCTAAGATATTTTTCATAAAGAAAACGTGATGCATAATAGCAAGCAGGACTTGTTTTAAAAGAGGTTACAAGAGGCTAGACTGTCTTTATTTATTTATTAACGAAACAAAATAAGTTATGTATTGAACGAAATCTTTATTTTATTTTTTTTGAAAATGAACGTTACACATTTGTATAGCTAGTCTTGTTTTGAAGGGTATCTAGAAAATTAACCCTTTAATTTATTAAAGAAATGAATCATATTCAATTCCTCTGGCTTGGTTCGACTCGAGTCCCCTTTCTCCTATGAAAACTTAATATAACATCATGTTTTGAGATAGGACAAGTAATTTTAAAAAAAAACAAAAACAACAACAACAACATAATTCTTCCAAAGATAAATGAAAATCTATGATAGGTGTTTTTCTTACTCCTTAAAAAAAAGAATATATATGCAGAAATGAAAACTAGTGTTAATCATCATCTTGACATATAAACAACACATGTAAACATGTATTTCTTTAATCATCTCAGTATGAAGAAATAAAAAGCAGCTCTGTAACTAAAAATCAAAATCTAACCCAGCACCTAGACCTAGTGCATTGAGCCATTCAATCTCCTTTACAATCCACAATTCCACATTATACCCTAGAATTCTAGGGTTTCACAAAAGAAGGCTTCTGAGTGTTTTTCCTGAAATGGCCCAATTTTTTTCAAGCAATCCCACATTTAGTTTGATATCTTCATCAAAACTACATCCTAGTACTTTTGGAAATTCCTTAATAATTTGTGTAGGTCTTCATCAGAAAGGCCCAAACTTTTTAAATAATCCAAAATCTGAGTTAATGTTTAAACATTTGGGGTTACTTTCTCTCTCTTCACTCCAGTGAGGTGAATAATTCACCCAACCAAATGCTTTTTTCAGCATTTTGTCAGATTCTTCGGTTGAAAAATTAAAATTGTCCATGATTTCATTTCATCTTCTGAAACCACAATTTCAGCCTGACCCATTGAATGTACTGTCATCTGTGCAGTTTACAACTCAATTTTGGAAATTTTAGTTTTTGAGTGTTTGGCTGGAGACATGGCTTTGCCAAAACAAATGGTTTTGAAATGAAAACATCTCGTTGAAGGAACAAAAAACAAAGGAATTAACAAACAGTAAATAACTAAATATACATGTGATTCCCTTATTTAATCTCAGGACCTAAAACGGAAATAAAATTTAAACAAAATGAAGTAAAATTTTACATATTGTAATAAGCAGAATTTGTACCGAAGATATTTCTGGATGTTATGTAATTTTGAGATAATACCTCTATTGTTAAGGATTTGCCAAGTATTGTGTGCCTGAAGTTAAACGTCAGTTATTTATGTGAGATAATATTTTTTATTTTTATTTATTTGAAGTTTATTTTTCATGAAACATATTTTTCTTGACAAATTAGTGCTAATTTTTCATTAAAATTAGCACTTATTAGCACTTATTTGTCAAGAAATAAAATGTTTAATGAAAAATAAATTTCAAATAAATAAAACAAGTATTATCTTACATAAATCACTGACGTTTAACATCAAGCACACAATATTTGGGCAAATCCTTAACCAGAGAGGTAGTATTTCAAAATTGAAAAACAAACAGAAATATCCTAGATACAAATTCTTCAAGTTCAAAAAAGGTGAACATTTTTATTATGTAGCTTGGCAAACACTAGTCTTGGCAGCACCTCAAACAAATGATATCACCTCACACTTGCACCTCCGCAAGAAACAATCACCTAATACCATCTCTCGCCTCTCTCAAATTAGCACTTATTTTCCTGTACCCATTTTTTGTCTTGGATAAAGAGTCATAAACTGCAACTTGGCACATCCAATAAATTATATTCCTGAAGAAAAAAAAAATAGATGAAGTTAAAGTTAGATTTGATGTGATAATAAATAACCAGCCATGATATCTAATACCAAACATGAGTTGCATAAGGGATAAGAAAGGTGCAATGAACAATCAATTTAGACCAGCTTAAACTCACCTTTAACCCAAAAAGATTGAAACAAACCAGGAAAAATGCAAAGGGCTATAGAGAGGACACTGATACAACCAGTAAATATTAGTTCATAACAGAAGGATTATCAAAAGCTTGCTTCCCAGTTTCAGTACTAGGTAGGTTTTAATATTGTCAAGTCTCGGATGCATGTTTACTTATTTACTTTGCTTTCTTTTTGTAGAAAGTAAGGCAAGTAAGTTTTTGACCAAAAAACAAACAAATAAATTAATAAATATGAAAATAATTTTTAGAATCAAAGAAGAGTTGAAGAGATCATGAACACAGATCCAGCATATAGATTTTCTTAAACCTAAGAATATTATTAGAATTTCATCCAAGGGCCTTCCATACATCAGCAAATTGGTAATATATATGGGTTGCCTCCATCAAAACCTAGGGTTTTAATCTTACTCCAAGATCTTCTCTGATGATTGCTTACCTGTCAGAAACTTTTGTAAACTAAATACAATAATTTATTTCTTTACATTCTTTCATTTTGCAATTAGATCACAAATAATTAAATAGGAATGGAACTCCCACGAAAGGAGGTCAGAAGATTTTCAGATCTAGGGTTTGGATTTTCTTAAGACTTAAGAAACGAATTCGAATCTCTTCAGAGGGATTTCAGACCTCACAAAATAAATCGAAAAAAATAAATAAAATAAAAGAAGTTTACCCCGACGAGGACCACACTCAGATCTCGAATTCACCGGCACCGACGCGACACCTCCGCCTCGGGTTGGATTGGTCGTTTGCGGTGCCTCCATCAAAACCTAGGGTTTTGAATCTCGCTTCTTTGCCAGTAGATTTATAGATTGTACAAACCTAGGGTTTCATCCTCTCCACTGAAAGTGTTGATCGTTCTTACCATTTGATTTGTGCGTTACGGGCATTTCGGCTCGCACAGGTTTGAGATGAGATGAGATGAGATGAGTTATGATGAGATAAATTGGCACGAATCTTAAAGCAGATCCGCAAATTTTATATTCAGTCAGATTGACTGGAGGAAAATGAGAATTCGCATCATTTGGATTTACTTTTTCAAATATTTGAGGAAAACACGAATCTAATTTGTAATTTCAAGTATGTTTCGATCTTCTACGATAGATGAACTTTTACAATCATTTTGAAGCAATAATCAGATGGATTTGACAATAAAGTACAGTAACAAAATCTTCATATCACTGTTTGACATTTCCAAACATTATTTAATTATTAATTTATAATGTTTAGGCTCAATTGTTTAAACTTTTATAACAGAAATTGCAATTTCAAAATCTAACATTATCAAGAAAAATAACCAAAAAGAACCTTAGGGGTTGAGAAGAATTTGAAAATAAAAAAAGGGGAACTATAGAATCTTCCAAAGATAAATAAAAATCTATAATAGACATTTTGCTTGCTAATTCAAAAAAAAAAAAAATGTACATGCACAAATGAAAACTAGTGTAAATCATCATCTTGACATATAAACATGTACAAGAAATATATTCATTCACAGTATTTCTTTTCTCATCTCAGTATGAAGGATTCAACAGATGCTATATAACCAAAAATCAAAATCTAACCCAGCATCTAGTGCATTGGGCCATGCAATCTCCTTTACAATCGACATTATACCCGAGAACTTTAGGGTTTCGCAAAAGAAGGCTTCTGAGTGTTTTTCCCGAAATGCCCCAATCTTTTTCTAGCAATCCCACATTTAGTTTTATTTCTTCATCAAAACTACATCCAAGTACTTCGGGAAATTTCTTTAATAATTTGTGTAGGTCTTCATCAGAAAGACCCAAACTTTTTAAGTAATCCAAAATCTGAGTTATAGTTTGAACATTTGGGGTTACTTTCTCTCTCTCTTCACTCCAATAAGGTGAATTCACCCAACCAAATGCTTTTTTCAGCATTTTATCAGATTCTTCGGTTGAAAAATTAAAATTGGAGAGAACCTGTTTGGATTCTTCCCATGATTTTGTTTCGTCTTCTAAAACTGCAACTTCAGCTTGACCGGTTGAATGAATCTTCCATCCGTGTGATTTATAACTCAATTTTGGAAATTTTAGTTTTTGAGAGTTTGGTTGATTTGTCAGACCAAATCGATGCAAATTTGGTCTTGAGATGGAAACATCTTGCTGAAGTAACAAACAGCAATAATTAACAAATTAAATATAGAGTGAGGCTATGGTACTATGCATAGCGCATATTGGTCCATACTATGGATCAATATCTCTATCTTCAAGTCTAAACAATCAATCTAAACTGTTCAACATGATCTTCATATGAAAATATACATGTAGATCAAATTTTATATTTTGTTTTAATTTTTTGCTATTTTTTTAGATATGTAAAAAATCACTTGATCTAAAGATTCTTGACCATTTAAAAATTCTAACAAACGTAAAATTTAGTCAGCAAGAGGATTTTCATATGGAAATCATGTTGATCTCATACATAACCCGGGGTTTCTACTAAAAAAGGAATTAAAATTTAAATTAATTGAAGAAAAATTCTTACATATTGTAACAAGCAGAATGCAGAGGTTTTGATTTTCACCAGAGATGCCATTGGTAATTCTCCAGGCACTATGACAAGAAGTTATATTACATTAATTTCAAAATAACAATAGCAAAACCCTTCTGTATTGTTAAATTACCAGAAAAGAAACGCTACAAGCCGACAGCCTACAGGGTGAGGATATTAACAGTGCTGGTTTAGCTTCATGTAGTGTACAAGTCATATGCTTTTGCATTTGAACTCTATCGTTCATGCGCTGCATGAAGACAAACTAATGCTGTTAATACAGAGTGTATGTTGACTTCAAATTTAAACAATAGCAAAACCATTACTAATTGTTAAATTACCAGAAAAGAAAAGCTACAAGCTAAAAGCTACAGACTACAGACTACAGACTACAGGGTAAGGATATTAACAGCGCTGATTTGGCTTCATGCAGTACACAAGTCATAAGCTTTTCATTTTAACTCTATTGTAGGTGCGCTGCATAAATGCCAAACTAGCGCTGTTAATACAGGGTGTAAATTAAAGAACAAGGAATAAGCCTTTTCAGATTCTCTTTCCTTTTGCAATTAAGCAAAAGGTTAATCCAAATTAACCAAGGGCAATTAAGGAAAAGGAAACAAGACTGACTCGTTGTTGTCATAGTAGCAATAATTCGGATTTTACAAGGGCATATGTGCAAATATGATTTTGCACTCCAACAAGCATAGTTTGATTAACAAGAGATTTGTAAAACAAGCAAGGAGAAAAGAGAGAAGAAGCTTACCCATAGTTTTTCGCTCTGCTATGGAAACCGGAGCTCAATTAGCTCCTTCGCTTGCGAGTTGCTGTCTCTCTCTCTCCGTCTCTCTTTGGAAATGGAATGAAATGAAAGAGGAAGAGAATAGAGAGAACCAGAGGGAAAAGATGCGAAGATCGGATACAAAAGTAACTCAAATATTGAGTTTGGATCTATGCCGTCCGATAAGACCAATCCGTCCTTTAATATTCATGCCAGAGAAAATTGAAGGTCCAGATCAAAACTCAATGTTTAAGTTACTTTAGATGATCGAATCGAAATATGCGACCGGGAATAACCGGTTTTCTTCGTTTTATTTATTAACGTGCGGTCGTGATCTTGCCACGGAGTCAACCTTCGTTTGTTCATTCATTTATTGGGGTAATTCAAAGATATTAATTAATCACGGCTTGACAATTGAATGGCCCATTTTAACTTCTTTTTTTTTAACTTCAGCATAATTAATAGCGAGAGACTTATTTCTATGTATATGGGATGAAGTATTTTTATCAACCTTCAATAAAATATAATATTTAATTTGTTTGGTGGTGGTGGATCAAGCAAAATTATTTTCAAGAGTGGATAGGAGACATTTCATTAGCAGACACGAGAGATTTCTATGTGCAACTAGTTTCATGAGATTACTCTTGAAAATTGTTTATAAATTAAAAAAAAAAAATTTTCATTTTTTAGACCCTTCACAATTCACATGCATGAAAATGCCTATGCTCCTCTTGAAATAAACGAAAATTGTACTAATATATTTGATACTTTTAATAATATTATATAAACTGAAATAGGAAAATCATATATATAGATGTGCTGTCAATTATTAAATAGAACCAGTATTTAATTTAAATCAGTCTGAAATATGATTGGTCATCTATTATAAAACCACTAAAAATTTCAATTAATTAAGATTAAACTTGGTTAGCGCTATTAATGAAATAAAAGGTACAACAACAATTTGAACTTTCTAGTTTGAACACTATTTTTAGAAGTATCAAATGGATGAAAGTAACATCCGAATTGCATTTACAAAACCCTATAAATTAATTTCATAAAAAAAAATTGGTTATACTTGACATAATTTAACCAAGGATATGATCCTTTTTCAGGTAAAGCAATTTAAAACTGGAAGGACAAAAGCTAATTTCAATCAAACAAAAAGATTACTCTATTTTTAGGTAGCTAAAATAAAAGATTCCGACACCTTTCTAAATTAATTGTTCCTTTTTATCCAGTCAAAAATAGGGTTCAAATTACTCAAAAAAAGAATAAAAAATAGGGTTTAAATTCCTGTTAAAATGATTCTGGTGTAGATCATAGAAAAATTACAATCTCTCTTTTCTTCTCTAAACTAACATATACAATATCTGGGGAAGATAGATACATCCAAATGGGTTTATCCGATCAAGTTATTAGTCATGAAAACCTTCAGACAGTCTCAGCAATTCGAACAGAAACCATAACTGGATCACATCTGTTTAAGATTTATGGATATTCCCTGATGAAAGGAATTGGCACAGGAACAACCTTCTATTCTGATATTTTTACTGTCGGTGGATATAACTGGGTAATTGTAATCTATCCCGATGGATACAGCAGGGATGCTCAAGATTTTATATCCATTTTCCTTCAACTTGGAAGTGAAGGTACCAAAGTGAAGGCGCAAATAAGTTTCACCATACTTCAACCGAACGGTGACCCTTCTAAGTTTAGCGTTGCATCCAAAGGAATTTATACTTGGTCTTCAAAAGGTGACAGAAGGGGTTATTGTCAGTTTGCAAAGAGAACTGAATTTGAGGTATCAGAATATCTTAAAGATGATGCTTTCACAGTGAAGTGTGTTGTTACTGTGATTAAAGGATATAAGCTTGAAGCAACCAACTCCTATGGCATCATTGTTCCACCGTCAAATTTGAACCAAAGTTGGATTAACCTACTGGAGAGCGGAAAGGGGGCGGACGTCACATTTGTAGTGAATGGAGAGAGAATTAAAGCTCATCGATGTGTGCTTGCAGAAAGATCGGCTGTCTTTAATGCCGAGCTTTTCGGTTGTATGAAAGAGAAATGGACAGACACCATAACAGTTAAAGATATTGAAGCACCAGTTTTTAAATCTATGCTTTACTTCATATATTCTGATTCACTACCTGATTTTGAGGGGAGTAGTGATGATGAATGTGAAAAGAAAGATATGATATTGATGGCTCAGCATTTGCTAGTAGCAGCAGATAGGTATGTATAAGATTTTTTTTTTATTTTTCTCCTTTCTAAAATTTTTTTACCAATTTTAATGTGACCAATAAATACATGAAAGATAGGTACCAGTTGGAGAGGTTGAGGTTGATATGTGAAGATTTACTGTGCAAGAATCTCTGTGTGAACAATGCTGCGACTATAATAATCTTAGCCGAGCAACACAATTGCAGTCAACTTAAAGCAGAGTGTCTCAAATTTATGAGTATTCCTGAAGTTTTTAAAGCTGTGGCACAAACTGATGAATTTCAGAATTTGCTAAGAATTCGTCCATCAATTTTAAAGGACATCTAAGTTTTGTATTCTGAAAAATTATCATCCTTTCCGAAGATTTGTCAATCAATATTATTTTTGTCATGTTAATTATGGCTTTTAGGTTGCTACCATTTCTTGAATCAAGAGTAGCTGTTTTCGCATTTGCATACCTTACGTGAACATCCTATGTGGAAATGATTATATATTATGAGTGAGGCTATGGTAATATGCATAGCACATATGCTTGTTTTTTTCTACTTTTCCACTGTATTATTAAGCTTCATATGCTTGTTTTTTTCTAAACTAAAGAATACTTGGATGTCTGGTTCATGTCAGAGAGAACTAGAATTTCCAGTATATGGTGAATGTAAATTGTGTCTTCACATTACTGGCAATACTTTTAAGCATGAAGAAATAGGCTATAAAAAAAATTGTCTTCCCTGCTGTATCAGTTAGGGATAGTATTTAGCTATACACCAAACCCTTGTTTCAGATAATAACAGAAAATTGTCTTCCTGCTGTACCAGTTGGGATAATATTATTAAGGTCAAAAAGACTGTCCGTTCGCTCATTCGAAGAGAGCCGGAGGTTCTTTTAGCATCTCAATTGATTTACTTTCTTATATCAAATGCTGCAGTGGCATAGACAATATATATATAGAGAGAGAACTTGATACTACCAATTCATTTTTGTTATTTCAAAATTCAAATAGTCAATCTAAAGTACTTAACAACGCCATGGCACCATGGTAGATGCTTGTATAGATATCTGAATTGACAATCCATCATAGACCTCACATCAACATCAAATAATAAAAGTGGAAAATGGGAACCAACAAATGATAAAAAAGAGAAAGGTCACAAAGTTCCATTCAAGTATAAGATCATAGAGCCACCACCACAACACACTACAGGAGAAATAATATACAACTACCAGAGTAAAATTAAATGCTTTATTTATATAATCCATTTTGAAGGGTGGAGGAGATAAAAAAAAAGGGTTAAAAGAAGAAGAAAATTTCAAGTGACACCATGGCGGTAAAGAAGGACAGAGCGGTATACAGCAGCAAGGTGTAGAAAAACAACAACCAATATCAGAGCATCATCCAAGAATCCAGCAATGCCAAATATTCCTGATCAAAGTTATTAAAATATTATTCTCTCAGAAAGAAAAATTGCAACAATAGTTTGAACCACTAACAGGTGGGGTTCCAGATAAACCCAAATAGAGTTTTAGATCTGGACCATCCAATCAGAGTTCGGGCCAATATGGCATGGCCCGAGATGGAATGCATAGAGCCCTTTACTATTCATGCAAGGCAGATCGAACGGTCCAGATCCAAACTCAAAATTTGAGTTACTTCAGGGGATCTGAATTCCTAGCATGTGGCCAGGTCTGGGTCTGGTAAAAATTTCTTCATCATTTGGCAACTAATTGTTCCGAGCTTGCTTTTAAATTATTGCAGGCCCAACTTGATTAAAATTCAGCCTTACAAAAAAAAAAATAATAACCTCAAATAATCAACTATCTGAGAACAATTACGGTGTTCAATAACTGTAACTGAGATTCACAAACTAGTTGCTCAACTATCGCTTTGTACCCTCTCCAAGTTCTATACCATCATTTTGGCCAAATCAATACAACATATCCCTTCTGTAAACTAAGGTATCAGTATAAATTTTCTTTATTTCAATCTCAAGACAAACCGCCATGAAAATGGGAAGAAATGAAATTAATATATTGCAATTTCTAACTCTATTTAACACAATTTCTTAAAGAGGGCAATAAAACATTCTCTTTGAAACATCATTAAATGCTGAATACAAAGTGTTGAAAAGAAAAACTAATCAACAAAGAATTACCTTCTGGTATGATATCCACTGGACTCAGAACATAAATCGCACTCAGTGCCATCTGCAAAATTTGAGCTATATTATTCTTCACAAATTATACCAAATTATTTTTTTTTCCTGATATTGACCATATACAGAATGCAAACAAAATCCATTTTATCATACTTTAATTTCTAGATTTTTTTTTTTTTGAAGAGAACTTACGGCTAAAATCATGCGAGCACGGAAAATAAAGGGGAGGCTCCTCTGGGGATCCATCATTTCTCTAAACAGCCTCCTTATGAAAAATGGCAAATCTTGCAACCTCTGCCGGAAAATAATATACAAAATTCAAGCATTTAAATGCATAATTCCCTTTCTTAACAAAAAGAAAGCAGTACGGAATTTCACAACATGAAAACTAATACAAGCTCAATATGATAAGAATATACACTTGACCTAATTTTCCTATTAGTGCAAGAATAGAGCAATTCGGATTAGTAACTGAGAAAAGAAAGAAAATAGTAATTTTGAGCTATTTTGCTATTCCATGTTTCACCCAGAATAGCATAACAGCACCATTCTTGAGATTTTCCGAATACCAATTGGTTGTTCAGAACAGTGCTATTCTTGGCTATCCAAACATACCTATTCATTTATTTTCTGAAATTTATAAATTTCAATTTCTTTTTTCTTCTTTCTAATTTATAAGTTCACATGATTTGTTTTTGAAAAATTGGTACATCTCAATTGTTTAAACCTTCACTTATCAGGAACAAATTCAACATAAGCTTCCATTATTAAAACTACTATCTAAAAAGATAAGTATAAAAATAGATTGAGGCTATCTGGCTATAGTACTATGCATAGCACCCATTGGTCTGTACTTTGGATTCATATCTTCATTTTTAATGTCCAAACAGTCAACCTGACCATACTTGCAGATTAATTTTGACAATTTTTTGAACCTTTTTTACTATTTTTTTTAGATAGGTAAAATCTTTAAATCAAGTGATTTTCTAGTTCACTACTTTTGAATGGTTTAGAATCATTAGATCGAGATATTTTCTACCTATCTTAAACAATAGTAAAAAAAAATATAAAAAAATGTAAAATTTGATCTACAAGTATATTTTCATATGGTACTTATGTTGAACGGTTCAGATCAACTATTTAAAATTTGTAAATGGATATATTGATTCAAAGTACAAACCAATGTGAGCTATGCATAGTACCATAGCCTCATTCTAAAAAATATCTATGTTTCACTGAACCAAGGTCTGTAGAATTCATTTCACCCATTGTTTGTTGACTCAGATTATTTTTAGAGTGAGGCCAGGGAACTATGCATAGCACATATTGGTCCATACTATAGATTAATATCTCCATTTTTAAGGTCCAAAAATCGATCTGAACCATTTAACATGATTTTCATATGAAAATATACTTGCATACTACATTTTATATTTATTTAATAGGTTAAAAATCACTACATTCGAATGGTCCAGAACCTTTAGATCAAGAGATTTTGTACCTATTTAAAAAATATATATATTAAAAATTCTAAAAAATGTAAAATTTGGCATCCAAGCACAGTTTCATATGGAGATCATGTTGAGCGGTAAAGATCGGCTGTTTTGGACTTTGCAAATAGAGATATGCATCCATCCATAGTACGCACGAAAGTGTGCTATGCATAGTATCATAACCTCACTCTTTTTTAACTATGTCACGAACAGCTAAAGAACTGTCACAGGAAAAGTAACAAGAGAGAAGAGAGGGGTGTGGGACCTGCATGAGGGAGCGTGGGCCCCCACCAAAGAGGCCGTTGTACTTCTCAACATTTGTCAGCACCTCATTGGCTCGTGGATTCGCCAGGTGTTCTCTCGTCATCTCACCTGGTACCAGTAGTGTTATCAGACGACGACATATCGGACACTTGCATGGCTGTAGTGCCGATCCATGATGCCATACTGTCATTATGCATTGTCCTGTAGAAATTACATGACTACCCACACTTAAACACAAAATCCATGTAATATCAGAGGGGTATTTTGGGAAATAATCAGTAATATAATGCATTTAACAGAAATAAGCTTTAAAGTCTAGTATTACACAATTTCATTTTTACTGATAATTTGGGGATCTCCAAGATCAGATCATAAACTCCTAAAAATTCAATTAAAAAAAATACAAGATAGAAAATTACCACAGAACCAATGGGAACAGTTGGCTTGAAAGGGTAAGGTAAAATTGTCATGGCAAACAGAACAAATGTCGTTCTCAGGCGGTCTCTCCATCTCTTACTCTTGTTTCCCCACAAATTTCTCTCTTTCTGATCCCAGATTTCAGCGATCGGTGAAATCTAAACCATCAAACAAGAACAAATCTTTCCTTCTCTGCCCCCCTCCTCTCTGCTCTGCTCTCTCGCTCTCTCTCTCGGTTGAGTTTGAGACCAAGTCGCTTGATACTTTCAGTCGGTTAAAGGTTTTTTTCAAGGGAAGAATTTTGGTTTTGGGGCCCCCAATTCCGAGAAACTCCTTTCTCATTTTATACTCATTGAACTGAGGAAACAGAAATTTGGAGTTTAGATCAGAACCGTTTAATCTTCAGTGCCGTGAATATGAAAGGGCTCAGATTTGATCTAACGGTCTATATCTAACCTGAAATGTACTGTTACCTCGTAGAATATGAACTGGAAACTTTCAAGGGATGATCAACGGAGATTCCTGGAATTTGAGCCTGGTCTTTATCTTTTTGCTAATATGGTCACCGTTGTCGGTGACAGTTGGCGACTAAACCGCGTCTATTCTTTTGAGTTAACGATTCGAGTATCTTGCAATAACAATTTTTTTTTTTAGTTTAACAATAATTAAGATAGAGGTTTCCTGGTAAAATCGGGGAAATTTGCTTGCCGACCTTTGTTCTAATAATGTTCTTTCAAAAGCAAATAAACAATAATGATTTTTCTTGTTTATATAAAACTATTCAAATTTTAATCACTATATAACTTGTTCTTTTTCGTCTGAAAAATACAAATATTCTACATATTTAAAAAAAGTAAACTCTACATACATTCTAAAATAAAAATAATAAATTTAATATTTAATAAATAGAGTAAAGCTAGCATGCACTATGTCCATCAAGAAAACTCGATAAGCATAACTCTAAAATTTATCGGATTTGTTTTAAATGGCGAATCCAAATTATTGAAACCGTTTGTACATACATACCAAAATTTTAAATTTTCAAATTCATTTAGTACTAAGTCAAACAGTCAAAAAATAATAAAAAAATTAATGTATTAAAATAACTCATAAACCTTTATTTTTTTAACTGATGAAAGAATTATACTCACCGAAACCTTGTTAGTGCTAACTTTACTCTGAATAATAAGTAATAAACTATGGAAATGAGAAATGACTGATGCGAAGTGCTTTCCCACAAAGCAATAGACGTTGAATAAATATAAAATGACAGAATAAAAATACAAGTTACCAACATTGACTTCATAATTAAATTATTTCCATTTTACTACATTTATGAAGGTTTTGGATTTGATAATCAAATGCACAGAAAATTCTGAAAAATAGTTAAAAGGGAGATACGATGCCTTTTTTTCCTTTTGTTTTAAAAAATTAACCATGACTTAAATATGTGTTTAACATAGAATACAAATCTAGATTTATGAACTTATTGATCCTGATGAGTTCAAAGACAAAAGTCGAACCCATACTTTTCAAATTACAAGCCAACATTTTTAATCACCTTATTGATCTTTTGATGGTGTGAGGCTATGGTAATATGTATTTTATGGATTGATCCATACTATGAATTCATTTCTTTATTTTTAAAGTTCAAAAAGTTAATCCAAATAGTTAAACATGATCAACATATAAAATACACATAAAATTTTACAATATTTTAGAATTTATTTACTATTATTTTTAATAGATAAAAATCACTACTTTCATATATTCCAATTTTTTTTTTACCTCAATGGTAAATTACTAAACTAAGAGCTGTACACAAGTGCAAAAGAAAAATTGAACACATACAAATATTAATATTCTCTGTTTAAGACCGATGGAGACTAAAAAAACAAGTATTTATACAGTAAAACAAAGATATAAGCTAGTAACAACTGTGATTTGCTATAAATTCAACTGGATTAGTAGTACACTTACCTCTTTTTAACCTGAGTCAAATTATAGGTACTACTGAACAATTTTGTTTTAAGAAAAAAGGGGGAACTTTTGATCTCCCATGGCATAAGAAATAATATTCTTCTTTAACGCCGGGATATATTGGGCTGCGTGAAAACCTGTTGCCCGTAAAATATTAAGAGGCCAGAAATCAACCGAGTAAGCCCTTTGAAAACCGTCAAGAACTGCCATCATAGGTATGTTTGATGTCTTTCTCTGCCTCTCATATTTCTTCAGCAAAGTTAGCTGTTACAAAGCAAATAGTGGGTTCAATTTTAAAAGAGGTAAACTCTTGTGCAACAATGCATAAATTTATATATTATATATGGGAAGTGATGCTACAGTACTATGCATATAGTGCATATTGATTCATACTACGGATAAATACTAGCATTTTTAAAGTCTAAACGGTCGCTGTTCAACATGATATGTATGAAATTGTACCTGTACACTGAAATTTACATTTTTTTTATTTTTTTACTATTTTTTTAGATAGGTAATAAATCACTTAATATAAAGATTCTACTTCATTAATAGTAGTGATTTTCTACCTGTATAAAAAAATTGTAAAAAAATGTAAAATTTAGTTTTCAAGTACATTTTCATATGGAGATTATGTTAAACGGTTCAGATCAACCGTTTGGACTTTAAAAATGAAGTTATTAATCTATAGTACAAACCAATCTGCGCTATGCATGGTACCATAGCCTCACTATATTATATATAGGTTTATATTGTAATTCCTTGTAGGTTTTTGCAAGGCACAGGATAACTTTGGGTACTACTAAAGTATAAGAAAATTTTATTAAACCCTTCTTTTATTCCCGGTTTGGTATCAGACCTTAGATAAGGAAAGAACATCATCTTCTGGTTATAGAAATAAAATTAGAAAAATGGAACTATATGCACAAGATATATTTTGATATTTTCCAGATGGGCATATGAACTTCTTTGAGTAACATTACAGTAGATATAAATTTTAATTTTTCTTATGAAATACTATGAAAAGACGAATTAAATGCATGTGCAAAAATACTCCAGAAGGATACAGAAGATAAAAACATAATGTTTAACAAACTAGAATATTATAAAAGACTATGGTCTCATATATTAAAACATATACCTGGCTGATATCAGCACCGACTGAGACACCTTCAGCTAAAACCCTTCCCAGATCCGACACGTCACCGAACCCTAGATTCACACCTTGACCTGCTAGAGGGTGGACAGTATGAGCAGCATCACCAACTAGAACTACGTTTTTTACGGCATAGCTATTTGCATGTTTCATCCCCAGAGGAAATGCCATTATATTTGACACCACCCCCAAAACCCTAGGCGGTACCTCAAATTTCTCTTTTGTGGACATCGCTGTACCAGCAATAGAGTTGAGTAAATTACTCAAGCTGTTCGACTCAGGGTGCGGCCCATAGCCATTATTCAATGCATGGTTCACAGAGTTTACAAATTTATCTCTGTCCATGGATTTATGCTGTGTAGCTTGGTCCGGGGACATGGTCCACACAATATTGCTGTAGTTGTCACCAATTGGGAGAAGCGCAATGGGGCCCGCGGGGAGAAACCTTTGCAATGCAAGATTGCGAATCTTATCAGTAAAATTTAATAAGCATTGAGTTTCATCGGTTAATACTTGATATAAAATAAATCTGCAAAATTTTCAACTAAGACCCCAAAAATTTTCTTAATGTTTGCACATAAAATCCAATATCAAACTTAAGTGAATTGCTATATAACTGAAACAGGCATTAGGGTTGACCACAAATATGAGACATGCATGGTTGCATTTGTACATATTAAAAAATATTGAATTGCAAAATGGTTACAGTTACGCATGCGAGAAAATATGGTTACCAACATTTAACTAATACCATGTCATACAGAGAATCTAATTTTCAACTCAATAAAATCTAGTTCCCTTTTGTATTCTGTGAATGCCTCTTTCTGTAAGCTCTTGAGTTTTATTAATGAATCAACATTTTGCCTCTTTATTTAGTTTTTATGAAGCATGGACAATACATTTAACCTTTGCCATGCACAGTGATTTTGTGAAGAGTGTTCAACTGTACAAATTATGGCACTCTGGGGGTAATTCCAGCCAGTAGTTTTTATACCAGCCGCTTCTCTGACACGCGAGTTTGACCCGTCAGCCCCCACCTGAAATTAAATATACGATGGATAGGTTAGGTGGAACTATTTTCATACACATCCCATAGAAATTTACTAATAGTAGGTACGCTGATCCAAGATTGATTGATTTCGTTTGGGATTGCACTTTGAAGGACAACTTCTACTGTTTTGCATTTAGTTTTGTTTATTTGTTCATTTATTCAGCAAATTATTTGTCAACAAAGGAAGAAACAGTAAGAGAAAGCATAGCGTTAAAGGAAGAAACAAATGGACATACCACCAATTTTGCATGCAGAGTTTCTCCATCAGTCAAATTTAACTTTGCAAATTTACTGTGGTTTACTTCTGATGGTAGAGTCAGTGATGCCAATCTAGTGGGGTGTATCATATTCTCAAAGCCTTCCTTCTTCTAATGCAAACAAATAGAAAGCAGTAATAATAATTAAAATTAGATAAATTAAATCTCCAGTGCACTTCTTAAATAATTTTTAATTCTACAGACAACCAAAATTGTATTTACATGGCATTAGAAGACCTGACGAATATGGTAAATACTGTACAGTATTGTTCACCTCAAAAGCTTGAATAACCTCTGATTTAGCAAAAATTGCATAAATTCAACCTCAGATGGGAAACAAACCTCACAGTAAAAAAGTAGAAAAAACAATGATAGAAAAAAAATTTAAGGGAAAGAAATGGTTAAGACCTGTAAAGATAAAAGAAGAGAGTTGCAAAGCACTTTGTTCTCCACAACACACCTAAATCCGCATTGATATAAAAAAAAAATGAGCACTTCCAGAAAATCCAGAAAAAAATAGAATGCAAGAATTGAAAATTCTGGATTTATGAAAAAAGAGAAGTTTCTAAATTACCCAAGGTATTCTTTTCCCACATCTCTAGCATTATATCTAGTGTACCCCAAACCAGTGTAATCCCACACCTGAAATATCAGTGTAGTTAAAATAATAAATACAATTATGTAGGCAAATAATGTGAGGGTAATTGCGTAATTTTTACAGAAGTATTACCTGCATTTGGTCAAAGAAAGCATGCCTCTGGTGTAGAACATTCTCCCATGCACCAATCTCTGTTCAAGAATTAAATAATGTTCTTCAAATGAGTAGAGTGATTAGAGGTTACTAATACATCTTTGAAAAATTACGTTCTTACCCTTGAAAAGGTTGATAGTAGCCGGAGTGACTGTACTAACTCTAGAATCGGGCATTTGGTCCCTTTTTAAATAGCCTTTTGAAGCCAAGAAAGGGTTATCATCTATTACTGCTACCCTTAGATGCTTTGTCAGAGGCATACTAGCTTGTTTAAAATAAGAAAAAGAAAAAAAAGGAAGGTAATTAGATTATATTCCTTGTCTCTTAGCAAACATTGACAGATGAGTGAGGCTACGGTACTCTGCATAGCGCATATTGGTCCATACCATGGATCAATATCTCCATTTTCAAAGTCCAAGCAATCAATCTGAACCGTTCAACTTGATCTCCATACGAAAATGTACTTGCAGACTATATTTTACATTTTCTATAATTTTTTTACTACTTTTTTAGATAGGTCGAAAATCACTTGATCTAAAGATTGTAGACCATTCAAAACTAGTGATTTTTAACATATCTAAAAAAATAGTAAAACAAGTACATATGAATTTTCATATGAAAATTACATTGAACATTTCAGATTGACTATTTGGATTTTGAAAATGAAAATAATGATCCGTAGTACGGACCAATTTGCACTATATATAGTGCCCTAGCCTCACTTAGTCTCACAATGACAGGTCCATTCTAACTTCTAATTCTCCACTTGTGTCAATTTTACTTGGACTACCAATTCAAGACCTGATTTTCATTTGGTAGTCTATCGCTCAGCAAAGGTAACAGGTGCAGGTAGAAACCAGCTGGTACATACATTACACACAAACTTAACAATGGTTCTTTGGACAAATATAAAAGTCAAACAGTGAATCTCATGAATTCAAATCACCCGAGGTAACATATTTGTGAGTTTGAAACCGGTCTGTTCGTTATAGCACGGATCTTAAAATGGCCCATGCATTACAGGCTTGGATTCTGATCTGATGGTCCGGATTGAAATTTAAAAATTCCTTTTCAGATGAGTAAGGTATTAAGCCAGCGGTACCATACCAGCTGGAACTGGTACAGACTGGTACTGAAGAAAAACAGACAGGCTTGGACCAGATTGGCTTGGATTCTGATCTGACGGTCCGGATTGAAATTTAAAAATACATTTTCAGATGAGTAAGGTATTAAGCCAGGGGTACAATACCAGCTGGAACTGGTACAGTCAACAGACTGGTACTGAATAAAACAGAAAGTGAAATTAAAAAACCCTACACAAAGAGGAAGCGAGAGCGAGCCCGACCATGCCTCCACCAACAATAGCCACATCACACTCTTCTTGATTGTTCTCAATTTTCGCACCATCAAATTTCAATCCCTCCTGCAACCACCACACGTAGTTTATATATACAATTTGCACTACTTTCTCCAGACTACAGTGCAAAATATAAGCATAAAATGCGAAAGAGAAAGAAAAGCGAAGCTCACAGAGGAGAGAATCCGAGACGAGTGTAAACCCCTACGCTGCGCAAAGAACAGCTCCCGTAGACCTGATCTCTGCAACATCAATGTCGCGTACCTCATTCTTTCTTTCTCTCTGTTACTCCTGGTTTAACAAAAAAAAATGTACCGTGTCCAGGTATTGCCAGTTCAATTTCCGACGAGGGAGAGAGGCTGAAGTTTTGGTTGTCGTCGAGGAGGAAATCAGGCGAAGAGGTGTTAGTCGGTTGGGACGAATTGGAAGGTAAGAACCGAATCCAATTCGGTGTGTTCCAGACTTCCAGTTAAACTAATTTATATAAAGTATAAATAAATCTGAACAGCAAAGCGCCCGTGGCCTAATGGATAAGGCGTCTGACTTCTAATCAGGCGATTGTGGGTTCGAGTCCCACCGGGCGTGCTTTAGTGTTTGTGTTTGTATTTTTTTATATTTCTTTTATATGAACTCTTTACCTATTATGTCTAACCAAAATTTTCGGCCATTTTTATTAATATTCTAAAAAAAAGATATTTTTAAAACTGCCTCTACCTTTGGGTCTTTCTTTTTTAAAACTGTCTCGACTGCTCGGCCCACGGGCGGACCACCCTCCTAGCAGACTGCCTGGGACAGAGGTGGTCCACTAGGAACCGACCGCCTCTCTGTTGGGCGGTTCTTTTTTTTTTTTTTATAGAGATCTTAATATTTTTATTTAAATAATTTTTTTTTGTTTAAGATGTATGCGAATAAATAAGACATTTGATATATTTATGAGTGAGATGTCGTAATTAAGGACTTTGATTTAAATTTATGAGTGATATATTTATAACTTTGATTTAATTTGGCAGTTGGATATCACAAGTCTAAAGAGAACACTAGTTAATGACTTGACCTTGATTTTTAATAATTTATTTTATTCAAATATACACAAGGAAATATGGTTAGATTGCATCAATGATGTCAAATTTTTTTTTTAGAAAATAATTGAATTATTTGATTATTATCAACATATACCATTTGCTCGGCAAAAAAAACACAATAAATAATAAAATGCATTTTAAAATAATTATATGAATAATTATTGAATAATCTTTTAGGCTTTTGACTAAACAAAATATCGATCGTTGTACGTTTACCGTTGAACAAAAACTTAAAGTGGGGTTTTGAGGCACTAAACGACCTTTTTTTTTAAACTCTAATGTTTTAGATACCCAGGAGACAAGCCTTGGGTGATATTCGGATCCATCTTGTCCCCCTCTTTCCAAAAAGTAGTCATACGTGCAAACCTGACTTTCCTAGCCAAAGTTATAGTTGTTTAAAGTTTTTTCGAAATATGAACTTTGAAAATTCATGATTAACTGTAGAAAAATCCAAATAAATTGAAATTTGTGTCAATTCTGTGTATTTTGAATGCTCTATATGCTGGTGTAATCATTTTTATAATTTGGTCCCTATATCAGTCTAGACTTACTGATTTTCTAGCAGATATCAAATTTAGTGTTTTTAGTGCATTTCACTATACCAGTGGACTTTGCTTAGTGCTTGGCTACTGAGTTTGGACTTAGTACCATACCAGAGGTCAATCTAGAGTGTTTTGTGTATGGATAGAGATTTAATTTGAGGTTTTAACATATATTAGCAGCTTTATACTACTGTTTTAGTATCAGAAATAAAGAGAAGAAGATCAAAGCTTCAAGATGTACATCATTTAATCAAAAATTTTGAAATATCAACGAGCTGTCAAAGTTTGGAAATTTTTGAATAAAAACTAAGTCCTTAATTAGTGTTATCTTTAGACTTGTGATATCCAACTAACGAATCAAATCAAAGTTATTAAAAAGTTACGACGGCATCACTAATAAATATATCAAATGTCGTATTTTTTGACATACACCCTAAACAAAAAAATTAAACTTTATTTAAATGAAAATATTAATATCTTTAAAAGAGAGAGAGAGAGAGAACCGCCTAGCTAGCAGAGGGGCGGTCTGGTCTCTAGTGGACCGTCCTTTCCCCAAGCGGTCTGCTAGGAGGGTGGGCCATCCGTGGACCAGGTGGTCGGGATAGTTTTGAAAAAAATTCGAAGGTAGAGGCAGTTTTAAAAACATCTTTTTTTTAGAGTATTAATAAAAATGGCCGCAAAATTTCCTTCTGCAAATTAAGCAGCCGGAAGACGTTAAAATGCTGAAGATAAATTGGATATAACAGATTATGTATTGGAAATTTGCAATTATAGACAAGGAAAATGGGAGCTAGAGAAGAAATTCTAGCTGCTAGTAATACATTTAGTTTAAAATTTTGAAGAAAAGGATAATCTTTTAATGATTTTGTTCAGGAAAACCATTTCCTCGTTTCAAGAGACTATATTTTTTTTTTATATTGGAATAGTCATTTTTTTAGTTAGGATTAGTCACTCAATTATATATATAATCTTCATATATTAATTTTAAGAAAATGTCTAACTTAAGCTCACCATCATGAGCTGCATTGTTTTCCTTTTTGCTGTTACAAAACCATGTAACAGCCTTATATCAATGAAATGAGAGCATGACTCCTTTTTTTGCTCAAAAAGAAAAATAAAATGTCGGTTGTAAATAAATTAATATCAATGAAAATCATATATATGTAGCACAGTTGTCTAAAATACTTGCAGGAGGCTATATATATATATATGGTTGAAAGTCTATATATCACTAGTTAGGTTTATGATTAAGAGAGATTTGATCCTCTATTAAAAAAAGTATATTGCTCATATAAAATGGGATTTCATTTTTAAAGTTAACACGTTCCTTTCACTTTCTGCTTTCAATAGTGAAAAATATTCTTGAGAAAAGGATCATGGAGTAAGTTATCATGCCTTAAAAGGTAGAATCCCAATTGACATATTCAACTTTTCAATTTACTAGTTCAAAACCCAAACCAATGATTTAAACTATTTGTTTTCTTCCCACTTGTTATGACAACCCGAAAAGGTATGTAAAGGAACTCATTAGAAAATTCATGAGAAAATAGTCAAAATACTGTGAATAAATAACAATGATTGGATCAAATTCCTACGAAAATAAAATTTCTTTCAGGAACTTCCAATTTTTTCTCTTTTACATATATAAAAATTATATATATATATATATATATATATATATATATATATATATATAGAGAGAGAGAGAGAGAGAGAGAGAGATGGGCTACGGTGAGTTGCGAAGTAAAATGTGTTTCTACTTCACGCCGTATTTTTATTTTGAAAGTCCAAACGACCGATCCGAACCGTTAGATGTTTAATTCATATTGAAATGTGTTTGGAGACCAAATTTCATATTTTTTGGAATTTATTTACTATTTATTAAGTATTTTTAAAAATTGCTGTTTTGTTGTGAACAGTAAAAAACAGTAAAATTTTCTGGACCATCAGATCAGCGACTTTCAAAATTATTTAATAAATAGTAAAAAAATTCCAAAATATGTAAAATTTGGTCTCCAAGCACATTTCAATATGGAGAACAAGATGAATGATTTGGATCGACGTTTTGAACTTTAAAATCACAAAATATGAGCGTGAAGTAAAAAATAGTCGCTTTACTTCGCAACTCACTGTAGCCCACCTCTATATATATATTTTCTCATAAAGTTTTAAATTAATTGAGCTTTCAATTAACTACAATTTTCTTTCAGGAACTGCCCTCTTGGATTTTGAAATTTAGTGAAAAAGTATGAGTTTGGTATCACTTCTCCCCTTTGTGGAACCATAAATATATTTTTTTTATAAAAATTTATGGGTTCGAACTAATTTTGTTGTTTTTTTTAAATATATAGAATGATATTATTTTGTTGTTTTTATTATGTAAGAGTATATTATTTTTGTTTTTTTTTGTAGTCCTCAATTAGTCAATAGGTTCGAACTTGATTCTTCACCTTCTCTGGCAGAAATCTTGGGCCCACCCCTGTCCAAGCACACTTAACTGCGAAGTTTTGATGAGATCCGATGCTTTAGTGTTGGTATGCTCGCATCCAACATTATGATTCTTTGATTGGCTGCATGAACATGAAATAAAAATAAAAAAATTCAAGAACCGTAATTGTATTATGAAGATATGCAAAGACTATTACGTACGGAACAAAAAAATAATAACTTGCATGTTTTTTCAAGATTCTCCGGATAACTTGGCTTTTTCTTCTTCTGATGTTGTCAATTCAAAAAAGCCTTTATGGTCTGGTCAGCGAAACTTGTGCTGTACGTTTGATTGTGAGAGTTATTAAAGAAAGTTTGTGGAAACTTGTAGTGTGCATTAATTTCTACACGTAAACATTAAACTATAGACACGGTTTTCTAATTACCAATTCTAGGAAAGTCCAATCTACTACTTTTCTCTGATCTTTAATCAGAATTACACAGCTGATCAATTATTGAATCAATTATATATGAATATGCATATGTTTTATAAAGAGTTTTCATATATAGAAACTACTCGTAACAATATCAATATCATGCAGAGAGCAATGATCTCAATCCAACTTTTTCTTCTCCTCCTCCTCCGGTTCAAAAACATTGAATCTGCTAACACCATGATCGCTTTGCCCGGGTGCCCAGAGAGCTGTGACAGCAGTGATATTCTTATCCCTTACCCTTTCGGCATAGGCCCAAATTGCTCCCTGTCTGAAGAATTCGTTGTCGATTGCGAATTCACTATTAACGGTACACGTGGTCCTACCCGTGGTTTATTTTCGATTGAGAACATAAGCCTTCCCTTAGGCCAGGCACGAACATTAGGTGGTATAGCTTCAACGTGCAACGGCATAAAAACAACAACAAACTTGAGTAATAACGCACCATTTCGACTCAACACTGAGAAGAACAAATTTACAGTCATGGGGTGTAATACACTTGCCTATCTCCACCTTGACCCCAGTAGTGATTACTCAGTAGGGTGTTTTTCTTCCTGTGATAGTGAAGATACACTGAATAAGCATGGATCCTGCTCTGGAATTGGTTGTTGCCAGACAGATATCCCCAAAGGAACGTCAACCTTTTATGCTACTTTTGATGAGAGGTTCAACAACTCGAAGGTGCAGGACTTTAGTCCTTGCAGCTATGCTATGGTGGTGGAGGCGTCTGAGTACCAGTTTAGCCCCTACGACATTACCAATGTGAATCTGGCTAACCGATTAATGCCGATAGTGCTTGACTGGGCCATAGGAAACAAAACATGTGAAGAAGCACAGACCAACAAATCATCCTATGCATGCAGAAGTGATCACAGTGATTGTTTTGACTCATCAACCAGTAGTTCTGGTGGCTATATCTGCAACTGCTCAATTGGTTATGAAGGCAATCCTTACCTTGATGGAGGCTGCCAAGGTCTTAATTTCTCTCTCTCACTCTCTCATGTTATTGCAGTTGCTCTCTTTTTATTTATTTATTTTTTTTTCAATCTTTGCGGTGGTTGCCACATCAACTCATTGTGACATATATCATGCAGATATTGATGAATGTGCCAACCAAAATCCATGCTCCAAGCAAGGAAAGTGTCACAATCTTCAAGGAACTTATCGGTGCAGTTGTCCCTTCGGTTTGCATAAAAATGATGGCGAGCAAGAATGTCATCTCAACGTTGCAATAGTTATAGGTTCGTTATTTTCTTTTCAAAGAGTGCATTTGAATGAGGAAAAAAATTAAATAGTGCTAATTTGGATTAGCGACTATTTCGTTATTTTCTTTCTAGAATAAATAACTTTCATCAAGTTTTGAATGTTGTCAGAAGTATACAAAACGGGTAGTAATTAAAGATTAATTGTTTATCAGGATAAATAAAAAAATACAGTTCGTCGAAACTAGATTTTGCCTACTTAATTAGCTTGAATTTACCCATTATTCTATACCATAATAATTAAAATAAAAATTATCGGGTAATGGTAAGGGTATTTACAACTTTAGAATCAACGTTTACAAATTTTTGCACTGGAAATTAAAGCAAGTTTGCACTAAATATTACAGGAACTGGTGTTGTTATTGTCGTGTTATCATTTCTTGGATTTGGTATATATGTGCTTCTACAGAAAAGAAATCTTTCCAAAGTAAAAGAGAACTACTTTCAACTGCACGGTGGACGGATTCTGTTGGAGAAGATTAAATCTAAACAAGGATTTGGATTTACAATCTTTACAAAACAACAAATAGAACAAATAACAAACAATTTTGACAGTGCAAATATTATTGGCCATGGAGGCCAGGGCACTGTCTATAAGGAACTCAAAGAGATCAAACGATTGCTATTAAAAAGTGTAAGATAATTGATGAGAGCAAGAATAAAGAATTCGGAAAAGAGATGCTTATTCTCTCACAAATTAACCACAAAAACATTGTAAGGATCTTAGGTTGTTGTCTAGAGGTGGAGGTTCCTATTTTAGTATACGAGTTCATTCCTAATAGTACTCTATATAGCTGTATCCATCACAAAAAGCAAGGATCACACATTTCTCTCGTGACCCGTCTAAGGATTGCACATGAATCAGCAGAAGCACTAGCCTCCATACTAGCTCCAACAGATGACGCGCAATTGGTCACGCTTGTGCAAGGAACATTGGGATACCTTGATCCAGAATACATGCAATCTTGCAAACTGACAGATAAGAGCGATGTGTATAGCTTCGGTGTAGTTCTTCTGGAGCTTCTAACCAGCAAGCCTGTAATTGATTATGATTTACCAGAAGAAAAGAGGAGTCTTTCATCTTGTTTCCTTTCTGCTATGAAAGAGAACAAAATGCAAGAGCTTCTAGATGATGGAATTATACATGAAGATGACATGGAACTAATCAAGGCAGTTGCTGAGCTGGCTAAGAAATGTCCAAGTATGAAAGGGGAAGAGCGACCTGTGATGAAGGAAGTAGCAGAAGAGCTTCATCGAATCAGAAAGCTCCAGGTGTTGAAATTAATGTTTTTGATATAACTTTTATTTTGAGTTAGTATTTGGAATGTAATATGGCAGAATAGTGAGCTCTTGATTAGTATAACTATTAATTGGGCTATGCTTAGGAGTAGTGTTTAGATGAGCTATATATAACTAATATTGATGTTGTAAATGACCCATGTAATTAAGGCCTTGCGAGAACTGAGTTATATTTATAATGAAACAATAAATTAACTAATAAATGAGAGAGAATTTTCTAGGGTCTCCTAGCGGCCACCTTTTATTTTACCCTAAAAATGCGACGCTAAAGATAATTTACAAATCACTATTTTTGAATAATCTGAAATTTTTAAATCAAGTGATTTTCCACCTATCTAAGAAGATAGTAAAAAAAATATAAAATATGATCTATACAAGTACATTTTCATATAGTAATCATGTTTAAAGATTCAAATTAACTACTTGAACATTAAAATTTTTCTCATAATACAAATTAATCCCAACTATACATAGTACCATAATCTAACTCAACTATACAGAAATTAATCCTCCTTTTACACAATATTAATTTTTTTATCGCATCCGTATATGATATGATGTCTATGGTTAACGTTTTTATAGTAATGTAAAGCAAACGATTTTTATCATTCCAAAATAGAATTGAAACAAAACAGAAAAAAAAAAGAACATACACAGGTCATGCGTACTTGGTGTTGCGCATGATCATAGTGCACAGCACCAAGCTGTGTTTGTGTTAAGTTTTGAATTTTTTAAATATCAATGGTATCATAAGAATTTTGAAATATTCATGACATGGTGACTTAAAAAAAAAATCGGTTTATAAAACTTATGCGCATTTGACAATTGATAAAATAAACTAGTCAATTATTTAGCGTACAGCACAACTTCATATTGCTATAGTCTGTCCGATACGTGTCAATCCGACACGGAAATATAGTGACCAGTTAAGAGTACGTACATGGAAGTATGAAATATGCAGCTATCAGTTTCATGACAAGGCAAATCTTCATAATCTTATTATAATAATGTTTTTTTGTGGAAATATTACTTTCATGTGGGGTCAACCCACGCGGTCCCACCAAAGACTAACACTAGACTTGAAGGCTTGGGGGTCCTAGCGAAGACTAACACTTAGGAGACCTCAATTGCAATCTGTATTTATTTTAATTCTGTCAATAATTTAACGAATCACTAACATTTAGAGACTTTTGGACGTGGGGGTTCCAGCGAAGACTAAGACTTGGAGACTTACGGTTGGAATCGTATCTTATGTGGAGTTTTTTCATGCTGAACTTTTAATCTAATTCGTTTGTTTTGAATCGGACGGATCAGATTAGATCTTGTCCGAATTAAATTTTTTTTTTAAATTTGCGGAACTTTTAATCGGATTCGTCCAATCCAAAATGAACGGACCAGATTAAAGGTTTCAAGCGGAAAAACTCTGCAAAGGATATGCTTCCGTGCGGTATTACGTGGTAATATAAAAAGGATTTATTTCAAATTACATTGAAATGTACATGCAGTTAATAACTTAATATTGACTCAGATTCATTGCGGCATGTCATTCACTAAGGCTACACAATTAAAGCAAGCTAATTAAAATTAGTAATTAACAATATGCAAGAGACAACGATATGTATACAGCTAATAAATCATATCATCGCTTATAAATATTTAACGAACCACAAATAATTAATATTTCATAAGGATGCAAGTTATCTTTGATCTTTGATTGGCTGTATGAACATGAAATAAATAAATAAAAAGAACCATAATTGTATTTACGGAACAAA
The DNA here is from genome assembly GCA_033356055.1 of Carex pumila. Taxonomy (NCBI): domain Eukaryota; kingdom Viridiplantae; phylum Streptophyta; class Magnoliopsida; order Poales; family Cyperaceae; genus Carex; species Carex pumila. The sequence goes on along the minus strand of JARJHM010000326.1, from coordinate 220,004 downwards.
AAAAGAAAAGCTTGTGTGTTTCCAAGATTATCCGTATAATTAACTTGGCTTCTTCTTCTTTTTTCCTGATGTTTCGACCAAACTTGTGCTGGGCTTGATTGTGAGAGTTGAGAAGGAAAGTTTGTGGAAACTTGTAGTGTGCATTAATTTCTACGCATATGGTCGGCCAAACTTGTGGAAACTTATACCGGATTCTCCAGCCCAGTCGCTGTTGCTGCCACCAGCTCTGACCCCTGAATTATTGAATCAATTATTTATGAATGTGCTTATGTTTTATAACGAGCCATAGAAACTGCAAAAATAAGGGAATTACTCATACCACTGTCAGTATCATGCAGAGAGCAATGATATTAATCCAACTATTCCTTCTCCTCCTCCTGCAATTCAAAAGCACTGAATCTGCAAACACCGTCATTGCTAAGCCCGGGTGCCCAGAGACTTGTGAGGGAAGCGATATTCCTATTCCTTACCCTTTTGGCATAGGCCAAAATTGCTCCATGTCTGAAGAATTCATTGTCAATTGCGAAAACACTACTTACGGTATACCTAGTCCTTCCCATGGTTTATCTATGATTGAGAATATAGACCTGTACACTAGCCAGGCACATACAAAACTTGCTATAGCTTCCTCGTGCGGAAGCACACCAAAAACCACAAACTTTAGTAATAATGCGCCATTCCGGCTCAACACCGAGAAGAACAAATTTACGGTCATTGGGTGCAATACACATGCCTATCTCCACCTTGACAACAATAGTGATTACATAGCTGGGTGTTTTTCTTCCTGTGGTAGCGAAGATACACTGAATAATTCTGGATATTCCTGCTCTGAAATTGGTTGCTGCGAGACATATATCCCCAAAGGAACATCTACTTTTAATGTTACTTTTGATGAGAGATTGATCGACAACTCGAAGGTGCATGACTTTAGTACTCGTTGCAGCTATGCTATGGTGGTAGCTTCGGAGTTCGTGTTTGACCCCTACTACGTCATCAATGGCGGGCTGGCCAACAGCTTAATGCCGATTGTGGTTGACTGGGCCATAGGAAACACAACGTGTGAAGACGCAAAGACCAACAAATCATCCTATGCATGCAGAAGCTTTAACAGTGTTTGTTTAAACTCAACCAGTAGTTCTGGTGGCTATTTCTGCAACTGTTTGGACGGTTATGAAGGCAATCCTTACCTTGATGAAGGCTGCCAAGGTCTCTCTCTCTCACTCTAGATCTCCTGTTATTGCAGTTGCTCTCTTTTTATTTTTGTTTACAATATGTTTGTTGGTTGTGCCACATCAACTCATTGTTGCATATATCATGCAGATATTGACGAATGTGCAAACCAAACTACATGCTTCAAGCGAGGAAAGTGTCACAATCTTCAAGGAACTTATCGGTGCACTTGTCGTTTCGGTTGGCGTAATAATGAATACGAACGAGAATGTCATCTCAACTTGGCAATAGTTATTGGTACGTTATTTTATTTTCAACATAAATAGCATTAATTTATCAAGTTTTGAATGTTTTTAGAAGTATACAATTAAAGAGGGAGTAATTAAGGATTAATTGTTTTTCAGGATAAAAAATGCCTACTTAGCTTGAGGCGCAAAATCTGATCAAAATAGAACAGTCCGACCAACTCCAAACTTATAATTTTATCAATCCAATTTAAGTCTGAATTACAATATATAGACGGCATCAATTTAAGTTTACAAGCCTATCAACTAGGACAAAAGCAACACCATAAGGGAATTTGTTGGTTGGTTGTGCCAATGTTTGTTGTACCAAAAGCCTATCAACTAGGACAAAAGCCTATCATGCTAAGACAGTACTGCCAATGTTTGTTGGTTGTGCCACATCAATTTAAGTTTCCCCGGCGCCCTTTTAGAGTTCAAACTAGGACAAAGGGAATATGTACCAAGCCTATCAACTAAAGAAAAAAATTGACAAGTATCAACTAAATTCTTACAGTTATTTGGCACATATAGTTCAGCATTTGGAGACTGATATCTCAATAGCTGGCTTGAGTCTACTATTTATAACCCAGATTCCTACCATTTCGTTCAAAAATCTAATGGTCCGACTCCAAACATAAATAGGAGTATAGGACAATAGTTGTCTTTCGTAGTTATGCAGGGTTGGACCAATAAGCATAAAACAATAGAAAAATTGGAGGGAATTTTGATTTGTTAATAAAAGAAAATGACTTCAAATATAATTAATTTCTTGCTTTATTCTCTGACATTTATATGCTTTATTGATGTACACAGGTCTGACGATCCTGCTGGGTTTTGTTAGTGCCTGTAGCATTATATTCTCATATATTGCTATAGCCAAACGTATCAACTTGTATGAAGAGAGAAAACAGAAAAAGTTAAAAAAGAAGTTCTTCGATCAAAATCAGGGGTCGCTTCTTCAACAGCTAATAGCTTCCAATGAAGAGGCCACACAAAATACGAGGATTCTTACATTACAAGAGCTGGACAAGGCAACGAATGGATTCGATAATGCACTCATTCTTGGTCGAGGAGGTCATGGATATGTCTATAAAGGTATTTTATCTGATCAACGTGTCGTGGCCGTAAAAAGGTCCAAAATTGATGATCAGGCCGATGATCAAAGGTCCGTTGCTCAGCAGGCCGCTGATCGGCAGGACGAAATCAATCAGTTCATAAATGAAGTGGTCATTCTTTCACAAGTCAACCATAGGAATGTTGTGAAACTCTACGGATGTTGCCTAGAGACCGAAGTCCCGCTGCTCGTTTATGAGTTCATATCAAACGGAACACTTTTTAAGCATCTCCATGTAGATGAACATTGTTCCTTGACATGGAAACATCGGCTAAGAATCGCCCTTGAGGCTGCAGGAGCAATTTCCTATCTTCACTCATCTGCAGCCTCTATATCAGTTTTGCACAGAGACATAAAATCAGCAAACATTCTATTGGATGATTATTTCACAGCAAAAGTGTCAGATTTTGGGATCTCAAGATCTGTCCGAATAGATCAAACCGGCGTAAGTACTATAGCTATCCAAGGGACACTCGGGTATTTAGATCCTGAGTACTATTCCACTTTCCGATTAACCCAGAAAAGTGATGTATTCAGCTTTGGTGTCATTCTAGCAGAATTGCTAACAAGAAAAAAACCATTATTCTTCTCTAGGATGTTTGAAGGGGGCAATCTCATTGGATATTTTTGTTCTGCTATGCAAGAGAACCGACTTTTTGAGATTCTGGATCCCCAAATTGTGAATGAGGAGCACAGTACAGAACTCGAAGCTGTTGCCAAGCTTGCAGAAATGTGTTTGAGATTGAAAGGAGAAGAAAGACCAACGATGAAGGAAGTGGAGGTACAACTCGATGTCTTGTGGCGGTCCGACCAACAGCAAAAACATCCTCGGACGTCTCAGAGTTTGGAGGAGAGGCAACTTATGCTACTTTACTCCACTGCAGAAATAGAAGAGCAACAACCATCATCTGAATTTTTTTCCGCAAAAGAACGCTTTTCGTTATAATATATAATGTGAGTAATTATCAAATTTTAGTTGTAATGTGAGCTGCTCAATACTTGCTAAATGCAGTTCTTTAGTTTTTCACATATCCCTGAAGAAATTATGTATTATCCTTGAATCTTGATGTTTTGTCATTTTTGTAATTGGTATACTTATTTACCTAATGTAATTTGAATACTGAGTTTGAGTAATTTTCAAACGTCTATATTCTGTAATAATGCACCAATTTAGAGTTATTCATCAATTTTTTTTATGGTTAGTGGTTAATCACTACTATATTGAAAAGTTAATTATATAATCCTAGATTCTATCTTCTCATATAAAATAAAAATAAATATTTACATTCATACTCAATAATCCTAGAATTTAATCTCAATTTCGCTCTATGACTGGATCCGCTTCTTTGACCACCGTCGGGCTTTAATGACAACTGGAATTACTTATCGTCGCACTTTGATCGAAATGGGACTCTATGCTCTGACCTCACTCTCGGCTCCAGTCACTCCCCTTTCTCTCATTTTCTTCTCCGCTAGAGGAGATAGTACCAAGAGAGAGGGAATGGTGTTGTGTCAAGTATGAGGTCTAGAAGGAGTAAAAATGACCGAGTTGGATGGAGGGAGGTGGTGGCTGACCTAAATTGCCAAGAGAGAAAAAGAAGGAAGTGGGTGAATCCTATACAGAATTGGGTACCGTAAGTCCATCAAAAAGTCATCTATAAGGTAATTTGTCAGTTAGTTATTCATCAATTATGAATTATAAGCAATTTTACTACATTCCTGTGGTGTATCTGTAATAATTCATGCTTGGACATGAACTCAAAAACTCCGATTTGAGTACTTAGGCTTGAGATCACTTGCAATAAAAATAATACGGGTGTTGACACTAATTACTGATGCCTAGTCCAATGCAAAAGTTTTGTTTTAATCGAGCGTAATTTGGCACAACCCCATAATAGAAAAATCTGAAAATCTGGATGGGAGAACCAAAGTAGAAATTATCGGGATCGGGATCGGTCCAGGCCGATACCGATACAGGTTCGGAATATCGGCTCAGGATCATGGTTTTTTTTTTTTCTTTATGATTTGCTACGTGAGGATTAGCTCAAGATCAGATCGGACTTGGCCAATACCGATACGTATCGGTTGATATTTCCTACTATGGGGAGAACCATAATTGGGTGGCGCATTTTATGAGGAAAATTCACTAATCTTAATACCTCGAAACGATCTCTTAGTACTGTCAAATCAAACAGTTATAAATGATTCAAAAATAAGTTCATAAATATAAGCGTTACAGGAGTACATTCATAGTATGATTATGATATACTCATAACACTATCATTATCTGATCAACGATTTTAATAGAATTTCAACGAAGTTTTTCATTCACAAATCTCAACGAAAACTAATGGTTGGGATCGGAATAAGAGGTTGGTGTTATTTCCAAAGAATAACAGCTGATATATTTCCGTGAAATTGAGCTTTCAATTAACTACAATTTTCCATTGTATACAGTAATATTTTACCCAACTAATTTAGATTCTCCATTGATTCCGATAATTTATTGAGGCATGCATGTCATACACGGCTACACAAAGAATGCTACAATTAATATGCAAGAGACAGCGATGTATGCATGCATGAAATGTATATGATACAGAGAGAGAGAGAGTAGAATCAAATTATAATTCTCATTTCTTGATTAGTTTAATTACATGCTGTTATCCTTTATATAAGGATGCTTTACATTCTTGTTAACAGCTACCAGTTTCTCTTAGTTTCTCTAACTAACTATACTAACCAGTCAATCAATCATAGCAGGATTCCTAATAATCCTTTCTGACTGGTTGTTGCAATCATCCTCTAATGATACAGCTATGCAGATGTGTATTTTTCATAATTCTGTCAATAATTTAAGGAATCACAAAATAACATTCAATAAGCAAGCAAGTTATTTTTCACCATTCTGTCAATTATGATTCTTTGATGGTTCTATGAACATGAAAAAACAAAAAAAAAGAATCAAGAACAATAATTGTAATTATGAAGCTATGTAAGTGCTATTAAGGAACAAAAAAAAAATACAAATATTTTTGCAAGATTTTCTGGATAGCTTAATTGCTTTTTTATTTCATGATTTTGTCAATTCAAAAAACCCTCTATGGTGGGTCGAAACTTGTGGTGTATCATGCTTGATTGTGAGAGTTTGAGAACGATTCTAGACACGGTTTTTTAACGTAAACATTACTCTAGACACGTAAACATTAATTGTGGTATTAATTTCTACACGTAAACATTACTCTAGACACTGTTTTCTAACCAATTCGATGAAAATCCAAGCTACTACTTTCTCGCATCATTCGTCGGAATTCCCTCGGTCGCTGTTGACGCTGGCTTGGGCCCCTCTGAATTATTGAATTAATTATATATATGAATGTGCATATGTTTTTTTTTAAATATATAACATGATATTATTTTGTTATTTTTATTATGTAAGAGTATATGATTTTGTTTTTTTGTTTTTTTGTAGTCCTCAATTAGTCAATATATAGGTTCAAACTTGATAAGTCATTTGAACTTGATTATATTCACTTTTTCTGGTAGAAATCTTACGTCCGCTCTTGCTAAAGCACAATTAACTGCAAAGTTTCGATGATATCCGATGCTTTAGTGCTGATATGCTCGCATCTAGCATTATGATTCTTTGATTGGCTGCATGAACATGAAATAAAAAATAAAAAAAAATTCAAGAACCGTAATTGTATTATGAAGATATGCAAAGACTATCGGAACAAAAAAATAATAACTTTTATGTTTTTTCAAGATTCTCCGGATAACTTGGCTTTTTCTTCTTCTGATTTTGTCAATTCAAAAAAGCCTTTATGGTCTGGTCAGCGAAACTTAATTGTGCTGTACGCTTGAATATTGTGAGAGTTATTAAAGAAAGTGTGGAAACTTGTAGTGTGCATTAATTTCTACACGTAAACATTAAACTGTAGACACGGTTTTCTAATTATCAATTCGAGGAAAGTGCAACCTACTACTTTTCTAAGATCTTTCATCAGAATTGCATGCACAGCGGATCAATTATTGAATCAATTATATATGAATATGCATATGTTTTATAAAGAGTTGTTCATAGAAACTGTTAAAGTCAGCACCAAATTAAGGCCCAAGTCTATAATTAATTTCCATGAAGATATCAAGAATTGTCAAATAAAATATATTATCGTAGAGGATGTAGATATATTTAGATGACGCTAAAAATATCTTTAGTTGAGATGTTTTCTTAGTTCTCATGGAACAAGTATAAATAGGAGGATAATGGTAAATATTTGAAGACAAATTTTATGAAGTAATTCTCTCTTGAATCAAGGTGTAGTAGTTAAGTTTTAGAATAGTTATAGTATGTTTAGTAGTTGATATAGTGTGAGTGTTTGAGTAATATTTTGTAATGTTATTTTTAATAATAGTATAATTTAGAGAAACTACTCGTAACAATATCAATATCATGCACATAGGTCATGTGTACTTGGTGTTGCGCATGACCATAGTGCACAGCAACAAGTGTTAAGTTTCGAATTTTTTAGATATCAATGGTATCATAAGAATTTTGAAATATTGAGATGGTAACTTAAAAAATTCGGTTTATATATATGCGTATTTGATATAATTGATAAAAGAAATGAGTCAATTATTTAGTACAGCACAAGTACTTCAATATTGTTAGCATGTCCAAAATGTGTCAATCCGACACGGAAATACAGTGACCAGTTAAGAGTACGTACCATGGAAGTATGAAATATGTACGTAGCTATCAGTTTTCATGTCATGTGTGTATACAACACCCGACACTTATGCGAGAAATTAACTTTTAACAATGGATTATGACAGGCCAACCTTCATAATCTTATTATAATAATGTTTTTTTGTGTGTGTGTGTGTGTGGAAATATTACTATCATGTTAGTAGTTAGCTAGGCTATGTCCTCTGGGGTCAACCGACGCGGTACCATCAAAGACTAACACTATATATGAGTTGGAGAATTGGGGGTCCCAGCGAACTTCACTAAGACTTAGGAGACCTCACTTCCAATATGTAATTACCTTTATTCTGTCAATAATTTAACGAATCACAAAACAATATTTCATAATTAAGGAATCAAGTTATCTTTCATCATTCTGTCAATTATTCTTTGATTCGCTGTATGAACATGAAAGATAATTAAAAAGACGAATCAGAACATATATAATTGCATTTACAAAGTTATATAAGCACCTTTACGGAACAAAAATATATGTTTTTTCAAGATTATCCGGATAACTTGCTTTTTTTTTATGATATTGTCAAATAATAATAAGAAAAAACCCTCTGTGGTGCGGTCCCAGCGAAGATAAGACTTGGACACTTGGGGACGTGGGGGTCCCAGTGAAGATAAGACTTGGACACTTGGGGACGTGGGGGTCCCAGCGAAGATAAGACTTGGACACTTGGGGACGTGGGAGTCCCAGTGAAGATAAGACTTAGACACTTGGGGACGTGGGGGTCCCAGCGAAGACTAAGCCCTGGAGACTTGGAGTTGGGGGGTCAACCCACGAGCGGGGTATTGTGTGGATAAAAAAGATTTATTCCAAATTACCTTCAAAAGTACATGCAGTTAATATTGATTCATATTCATTGCGGCATGTCATTCACTAATCACTAAGGCTACACAAAGAAAGCTAAAAATTAGCAATTAACAATATGCAAGAGAACGATATGCATACAGCTAATAAATCATATGATCGCTCATAAATATTTAACGAACCACAAATTAATAATATTTCATAAGGGTGCCAGTTATCCTTGATCTTTGATTGGTTGTATGAACATGAAATATAAAAAAAAAAAAACAGAACCGTCATTGTATTTATGAAGATATGTATAAGTACTATTATGGAACAAAAAGAAAAGCTTATGTTTTTTCAAGATTATCCATATAACTTGGATTCTTCTTCTTTTTACCCCATGTTGTCAATTCAGCCTTTATGGTCGATCAAAATTTTGCTGGGTTTGATTGTGAGAGTTGAGAAGGAAAGTTCGTGGAAACTTGTAGTGTGCATTCATTTCTACGCATATGGTCGGCCAAACTTGTGGAAATTTATACCGGATTCTCCCAGTCGCTGTTGTTGTCACCAACACTGACCCCTGGATTATTGAATCAATTATATATGAATGTGCTTATGTTTTATAAAGAGCCATAGAAACTACAAAAATAACGGTATTACTCATACCACTATCAGTATCATGCAGAGAGCAATGATATTAATCCACCTTTTTCTTCTCCTCCTCCTGCAATTCAAAAGCATTGAATCTGCAAACACCGTCCTGCAATGCAAAAGCATTGAATCTGCAAACACCATCATTGCTAAGCCTGGGTGTCCAGATACCTGTGAGGGAAGTGATATTCGTATCCCTTACCCTTTCGGCATAGGCCAAAATTGCTCCCTGTCTGAAGAATTTGTTGTCAATTGTGAAATCACTACTGATGGTATACCTAGTCCTTACCTTGGTTTATTTATGATTGACTATATAGAACCCTGTGGCCAGGCATATGCAAGACTTGCTATAGCTTCCTCGTGCGGTACCACACCAACACCAACACCAAGAAAATTTAGTAATATCGCACCATTCCGTCTCAACACCAAGGATAACAAATTTGTAGTTGTTGGGTGTAATACACTTGCCTATCTCCACCTTGACAACAGTAGTGATTATTTAGCAGTGTGCTTTTCTTCCTGTGGTAGCCTAGATACACTAAATAATTATAGATATTTCTATAGATATTTCTATAGATATTTCTATCAATATAACTATAGATTTCCACCCTATGAAATCTGCTATGGAATTGGTTGCTGCCAGACAGATATCCCCAAAGGAACATCTACCTTTTATACTACTTTTGATGAGAGATTGATCAACAAGTCCAAGGTGCATGACTCTAGTCATTGCAGCTATGCTATGGTGGTGGATTTATCTATATCCAATCAACACTTCATCTACTCCACCATTAGTGAGCTGTCTAACAGTAAGGTGCCGGCTAATCAAACAATGCCGATCAAGCTTGACTGGGCCATAGGAAACACAACATGTGAAGACGCAAAGACCAACAAATCATCCTATGCATGCAGAAGCGATCACAGTGATTGTTTTGACTCATCAACCAGTAGTTCTGGTGGCTATGTCTGCAACTGTGAGGACGGTTATCAAGGCAATCCTTACCTTCATGGAGGCTGCGAAGGTCTTAGTTTCTCTCTCTCACTCTCTACAGTTTTTGCAGTTGCTCTCTTTTTATTTATTTTATTTTACAATCTTTGCAGTAGTTGCCACATCACCTCATTGTGGCATATTCATGCAGATATTGACGAATGTCTCTCCCTAAATCCATGCCCCAAGCCAGGAAAGTGTCACAATCTTCTAGGAACTTATCAGTGCAGTTGTCCTTCTGGATGGAGTCATGACGATGACGAGTTTGCATGCCATCTCAACATTGCAATAATTATAGGTTTGTTAATTTCTTTTCAGGATAAACATCATTAATTTATCAAGTTTCGAACTTCGTTACAAGTATACAAATAGGGAGTAAATCTAATGAATTAATTTAGTTCGCTAAAACTAAATTTTCTTGCAAATTTTTTGCTTTATTTTCTAATATTTATATTCTTTATTAATGTACACAGGTACAGCGATCCCGCTGGGTTTTGTTACTGCTTGTAGCATGATATGCTTATGTATTGCTATAGCGAAGCGTATAAACTTGTTACTAAAAATAAAACAGGAAATGTTAAAAAAGAAGTTCTTCGATCAAAACCAGGGGTCGCTTCTCCAACAACTAATAGCTTCCAATGAAGAGGCCACACAAAATACAAGAATTCTTACAATAGAAGAGCTGAAAAAGGCAACAAACGGTTTTGATAATGCACTTATTCTTGGTCGGGGAGGTCATGGATATGTCTATAAAGGTATTTTGTCAGATCAACGTGTCGTGGCTGTAAAAAGGTCCAAAATTGATGATCAGGCCAATGATCAGAGGTCTGATACTCAGCGGGCTGCTGATCGGCAGGTTGAAATCAATCAGTTCATAAATGAAGTGGTTATTCTTTCACAAGTGAACCATAGGAATGTTGTGAAACTCTATGGATGTTGCCTAGAGACCGAAGTCCCATTGCTCGTTTATGAGTTCATCTCGAATGGAACACTTTTTAATCATCTCCATGTAGAGGAACATTGTTCCTTGACATGGAAACATCGGCTAAGAATCGCCCTTGAGGCTGCAGGAGCAATTTCCTATCTTCACTCATCTGCAGCCTCTATATCAGTTTTGCACAGAGACATAAAATCAGCAAACATTCTATTGGATGATTATTTTACAGCAAAAGTGTCAGATTTTGGGATCTCAAAATCTATCCAAATAGATCAAACTGGTATAGATACAAATATCCAAGGGACACTAGGGTATTTGGACCCGGAGTACCATACCACTGCCCGGTTAACCCAGAAAAGTGATGTATTCAGCTTTGGTGTCATTCTAGTTGAATTGCTAACAAGAAAAAAGCCATTGTTCTCTTCTAGGATGTTTGAAGGGGGTAATCTCATTGGATATTTTTGTGATGCTATGGAAGAGAACCGTCTTTTTGAGATTCTTGATCCCCAAGTTGTGAATGAGGAGAACAAAGCAGAACTCGAAGCCGTTGCCAAGCTTGCAGAAATGTGCCTGAGATTGAAAGGAGAGGAAAGACCGACAATGAAGGAAGTGGAGGTACAGCTCGATGTCTTATGGCGGTCCGACCATCAGCAAAAGCATCCTCTGACGTCTCAAAGTTTGGAGGAGAGGCAACGTAGGGCACATTACTCCACTTTAGAAATTGAACAACCACATTCATCATCTAAATTTTTCTTGGCAAAAGAAGGCTTTTAGTTATAATGTGAGTAATTATCAAATTTTAGTTGTAATGTGAGTTGCTTATTACTTGATAAATGTAGTTCTTTATCTTTTCTTATATTCCTGAATAAAATTATATGTATTATTCTTGAATCTTGATGTTTTGTATTTTTTGTAATTGGTGTACTTATTTACCTGATGTAATTTGAATACTGAGTTTGAGTAATTTTCATCAATTATGAATTATAAGCAATGTTTCGTGTGGTGGATATGTAATAGTTCATGCTTGGACATGAACCCCACAAACTCTAATTTTGAGCAATGATATTTTTTTTGAAAAAAAAGTGAGGGTCTGAGTTGAGAGCAATTGTTGTATCTTTCAAAGTTCCTGTTGAGCTTCTAATGTCATGGGCTGCTTCTTAGCCTGTCTAAGTTTGAGCAATGATATTAATCCAACGTTCAATTTCTTCTCCTCCTGCAGTTTAAAAGCACTGAATCTGCAAACACCGTCATTCCTAAGCCAGGGTACCAAGAGAGCTACGAGTTAGCAGCATTGGCACAGATTGTTCCCAGTCCGAAGAATTCAATGTCAGTTGCGATTCTAGCAATGACCATATTCCTTCCCGTGGATTATTTGTGATTTTTGAAATGGTAAAAAAATGAAAGCAATGTAATAATTCCTTTGTGAAAGTGAAAATTCAGTCCGATTAGATTTTTCATAAATCAAATAATCTAGTTTCTTGAAGGATTTCACAAGATAAATTAAATTTATCATAACTTCTGTAAGGGGAGAAAGCTCATGGACATTAAAAATTGCACGAATTTGCTATTATTATGCATATCAGATAGCATAGGAATTGTTGTGTTGGTGCTAGTGGTTTAATGGGCGGGCACGTACGGGTACCCCAGGTATACTCGGGCACGGGTACGGGTACCCCAGGTATACCCGGGCACGGGTACGGGTACGGGTACGTCTCGAGTACGGGTATGACGGATATGTCGGGTATTTTTTTCAAAAATCATACCCTATCCGTACCCATTGTACCGTTGATGAGCAGGGCGGTCTGAGTACGGGTAGGACGGGTACAGGTATTTTTTTTCTTTTGCTGCTTTTTTCTGGTTTTTTTTATTTTTGTTTTTTGAAATTTGAAATTACTGTAGCATCACAGGCACAACGGTTACAGTCACGGGCACGGGTATAGTCTGTCCGGATATGGTCGGGTATTTGTCCAAAAAATCGAGTCCGGCCCATTTTTTGCCAGTACCCGTGTACCTGAGTACCCAACCTATACCCGGGCTCAGGCACGGGTACACGGGCGGGCAGGGCGGGCATGCCCTAGGCGGGCAAAATTAATCCTCTAATTGGTGCTTAAGCATTCACTCGGCTCAAGTATCAAATTTCGTATGAACAGCTTTATGATTACACTTATCATATTCGCATGGATCTTGTTACGGATCGGGCGTCTCTGATCAAGTATTGGACCAAATTTCACGTCCCCACACCTTGCTTTTACCAGCTCATGAGTCGAGCTTGAGTTCGGTTCAGTGCAGTACTGGCTCGATTAATTAACGAAGTGATTTGAATTATTGATTATATTTTGATTAATCTCCGTAAATATGTACCACCCTCGGTCGAATCCATATACTCTGAGGTACCAGAATATTTCTGTTTGGATCAAGAACATCCGATTGGAATCCGGGCCAATCCGGCCGAGATGGAACGGACGGTATGCTTTAGTAGTCGTGCGATTCCGATTGGACGGTCCAAATTCAAACAGAATCATTGTGTTACCTTAGGTTATACGAATTCTTTTCTGTTACCTTAATCCACCACTCTTTTGTTCACTCGCTTATTCTCTCTCGCATTGCTCCTCCTCCCGATCCCAAAATCGACCTGACCACCGCAACGCGCGACTCACCGGCGAGATCCGACGCACCCGCTCTCCGCTGCCACCTGACCGCTGCTCGCATTGCGCCGACTCGTCACGCCACGTTGCCCAACCACACGTGGCGCTGCGGCACCCGCTTTCTACTCTGCGTCTCACGGGGCCAGAATGAAGCCCCTAGCACGAGCCATCAGACCCCGACGGAGACAAAGAAAGCAAGAGAGAGACAAGAGAGAAAGAGAAGAAAGTAAAAGAGGGAGGAATCGGAAGGGAGAATGAGGCGAACGTTGGATAGTGGTCTGGTACATATTTGGATCGACGACACACTATCAGAAATCACTTTAATTAAAGAGATTTAAAAATCTCTACCTTTTTTTTGTCCTTTTCTTTACTTATTTTCTCACTCCCTTAGCTTATCTATCTAAATGTATTGCAGGTGCTCCCATTGCAGTGACAACTTCACCCAAAAAGATCAGCTGGAAGTTAAAGTAAGAGTTTTTCCTTCAGATATCATGTATAGAACATTTTATTTGCTTGGCACAAAATGACTGAGTTCAATTACGGTAATATTAATTGTTTTTTGCAAATATCGAGTATGATATTTAACTGTTTTACCTATTGCTTATCATACTGGTGTGGATAAAGTACATAACAGTATTAGACCTTAAATAGTTGGATTTAATTGTACTCTGACCTGTGTCCCTGCTTAGTACCAGTAGAGATCAAATAATTGATTTTCAAAAAAGATGTTTATTAATTGTTAATTTTATCATTCTTTCAGGGCATTTGTGATATGTGCTCTGACTGTTCTGACAAGTTCCCAGGCTATACTTATATATTGGTCGAAGCAATCGATCGCTAGTCCAAAAGATCCTACACAGGATGAGAAACATGCAAATTACAAGTACAGTGTCACCACCTCAAATTTCTTGGTTAGTAAATTTATAATTTACTAATGTAACTTTCAGATTTGGATGTCATATCTGCATTTCCGTTTAATGATTAGGAGTTCTTACCATGAATGGCATTTTCACTTGGCGCTAGGCATTCTATCTGTTACCATACTTGAATTACTGCTATATATGTACTGATGCCTGCCCCTCTCTCTCTCTCTCTAGGTAGAGACAATGAAATATGCCATGTCACTAGCAGTTCTTACCAGAATATGGAAAACTGAAGGTGTTTCCGAAGATAACAAGTTAAGTATGACATTTGATGAAGCAAAGCTGTATCCAATTCCTGCACTTCTCTGTATGGCGAAAAATTTATTACAGGTGCTTATCCAATTCCTAATGGTACTCTGTATAGCTGTATCCATTACAAAAAGCAAGGATCACACATTTCTCTTTTGACCTGTCTAAGGATTGCACATGAATTAGCAGAAGCACTTGCCTACTTGCATACTTTAGCATCTCCCCCGATACACCACGGAGATGTGAAGTCTGCAAATATTATTTGAGACAAAAATTACATGGCAAAGGTGTCTGATTTTGGATCCTCCATTCTAGCTCCAACAGATGATGCACAAGTGGTCACACTTGTGCAAGGAACATTGGGGTACCTTGATCCATAATACATGCAATCTTGCAAACTGACAAACATGAGCGATGTGTATATATAACTTCGGTGTAGTTCTTCTGGAGCTTCTAACCAGCAAGCCTGTAATTGATTTTGATTTACCAGAAGAAAAGAGGAGTCTTTCATCTTGTTTCTTTTCTGCTATGAAAGAGAACAAAATGCAAGAGCTTCTAAATGATGAAATTATACATGAAGATGACATGGAATTAATCAAGGCAGATGCTGAGCTGGCTAAGAAATGTCTAAGTATGAAAGAGGAAGAGCGACCCACGATGAAGGAGCAGAAGAGCTTCATCGAATCAGAAAGCTTCAGGTGTTGAAATTAATGTTTTTGATATAATGTTTATTTCGTATAACTATTAATTGGGCTATGCTTAGGAGTGTTTAGATGAGCTATATAACTAA
This sequence comes from Carex pumila, assembly GCA_033356055.1. NCBI lineage: Eukaryota > Viridiplantae > Streptophyta > Magnoliopsida > Poales > Cyperaceae > Carex > Carex pumila. The sequence continues at coordinate 204,704 of JARJHM010000326.1, read as the reverse complement.
TACTGATGTTGTAAATGACCCATGTAATTTAGGGCTAGTGCGAGAATTGAGTTATATATAATGACCAATAAATTAACTAATAAATGAGAGAGAATTTTCTAGGGTCTTCTAGCGACCACCTTTTATTTTACCCTAAAAATGCAACGCTAAAGATAATTTGCAAATCACTATTTTTTAATAATCTGAAATTTTTAAATCAAGTGATTTTCCACCTATCTAAAAATAATCTTAGAATTTAATCTCAATCTCACTCTACGACCGAATCCGCTTCTTTGACTACAGTCGGGTACTGGAATTACTCATTGTCGCACTTTGATCGAAATGGGACTCTACGCTCTGAGCTCCGAAGATAACTCACTCTCGGCCCCGGTCGCTCCACTTTCTCTCATTTTCTTCTCCGCTAGAGGAGATAGTACCGAGAGAGAGGGAATGGTGTTGTGTCAGATATGAGGCCTACAGGGAGTAAAAATGACCGAGTTGGGTGGAGGGAGGTGGTGGATGACCTAAATTGCCAAGAGAGAAAAAGAAGGAAGCGGGTGATGAATCCTATACGGAAACGGGTAAGTCCGTCAAAAAGTCATCTATAAGGTAATTTGTCAGTTATTCATCAATTATGAATTATAAGCAATGTTACTACATTCATGTGGTGTATCTGTAATAATTCATGCTTGGACATGAACCCCACAAACTCCGATTTGAGTACTTAGGCTTGAGATCACTGTGCAATCAAAATAATATGGGTGTTGACACTAACTACTGATGCCGAGTCCAATACAAAAGTTTTGTTTTAATCGAGCGTAATTTGGTACAACCCCATAATAGTAAAATCTGAAAATCTGGATGGGAGAACCATAATTGGGTGGCGCATTTTATGAGGTAAATTCACTAATTGTAATACCTCGAAACGATCTCTTAGTACTGTCAATTCAAACAATTATAAATGATTCAAAAATAAGTTCATAAATTTAAGCATCACAGGAGTACATTCATAGTATGATTATGATATACTTGATCATAAGTCATAACACTATCATTATCTCAACGATTTAAATAGAATTTCAACGAAGTTTTTCATTCACAAATCTCAACGAAAACTGATGGTTGGGATCGGAATAAGAGGTTTGTGTTATTCCCAAATAATAACAGCAGATTTATTTCCGTGAAATTGAGCTTTCAATTAACTACAATTTTACATTGTATACAGTAATATTTTTCCCAACTAATTTACATTCTCCAAACCAAACCACAAAGTAAACATGCAATATTTAAGTATCTTACTAATATTGATTCAGATAATTTATTGAGGCATGCATGTCATACACGGCTACACAAAGCATGCTACAATTAATATGCAAGAGAGCGATGTATACATGAAAGGCGTATGATACAGATAGAGAGAGAGAGAGCAAGAGAGAGAGAGAGTAGAGAAACAGAGAGCAGAATTAAATTATAATTCTCATTTCTTGATTAGTTTAATTACATGCTATTATCCTTTATATAAGGATGCTTTACATTCTTGTTAACAGCTACCAGTTTCTCTTAGTTTCTCTTACTATACTAACCAGTCAATCAATCATAACAGGATTCCTAACTAATCGCATGTGACTGCTTGTTGCAAGCTTCCTCTAATGATATAGCTATGCAGATGTGTATTTTTCTCAATTCTGTCAATTATGATTCTTTCATGGTTGTATGAACATGAAACCAAAAAAAAAATGAAGAACAATAATTGTAATTATGAAGCTCCTCTCGTGCTTCCTCCTCAACAGAATACAAATATATAACATCTAATTAATATAGCATAAAAATATTCATATCAAATTACTAAAATGAAACTTTACAAGTAATAGCTAAACTTGTGGCGAAGGTAAATGCACATGTCACCAGCTTGAATTTTTTTGTTATGGTATAACTCAGTCTCTTCATCATCCCCCACAGCCTGCCTTTGTGCTTCATCAAACCCCTTCAGTATAGGAGTGACCAATAGGCTCATCAAATAGGTAATACATCACTGAACCTCCTCTCGTGATTCAGCAGATGGTCCGTAGACAATGATCTCCTTCATTACTAGTAATAGTAGCTTCATCTAAGATTAGAACAAAAGACGAGTTAATATATATAATGAAATAACAATAAATATTTTTTGTAGAATTGAAACATAATACAAATGACTGGACTTATTACCTTTTGGAGATGCAGCCTCAAGTTTTTTGTCCAATATCACGTTGAAGTTCTCCATATTAGACACTAAAAATCATTAATTAACAAGCATTATCATTTTGTTATAATTTAGATAATTGTGAAAGTGAGATATACATTGGAGAAATTAAACAATTTACATGTGAATTCGAGATGTAGGTCATGCTTACTTGGTGTTGCGCATGATCATAGTGCACAGCACCAAGCTGTGTTTGTGTTAAGTTTTGAATTTTTTAGATATCAATGGTATCATAAGAATTTTGAAATATTCATGAGATGGTAACGAAAAAACGGTTTATAAAATATATGCGCATTTTATAATAGATAAAATAAATGAGCCAATTATGTAGTACAACACAACTTCAATATTGGTAGTCTGTGTGAAACGTGTCAATCCGACAAGGAAATATAGTGATCAGTTAAAGAGTAGGTACCATGCATGGAAGTATGAAATATGTAGCTATCAGTTTCATGTCATGTGTGTATACAGCACCCGACAATATTCCAAAAATTTAACATTTTACAATGGATTATGACAAGGCAAATCTTCATAATCTGATTATAATAATATTTTTTTGCGGAAATATTATTATCACGTGGGGGTCAATTAACCCACGCGGTCCCATCAAAGACTAAAACTAGACTTGGAGACTTGGGGGTCCCAGCGAAGACTTACACTAAGACTTAGGAGACAGCAATTCCAATATGTATTTATCTTAATTCTGTCAATAATTTAACGAATCACAAAATAATATTTCATAATTAAGGAATCAAGTTATCATTCAACATTCTGTCAATTATTCTTTGATTCGCTGTATGAATCAGAACCATAATTGCATTTATGAAGTTATATAAGCACCATTACGGAAACAAAAAAAAAATGTTTTTTCAAGATTATCCGGATAACTTGCTCTCTTTTTTATGATATTGTCAAAAAATAAATAAAACCCTCTGTAGTGTGGTGGATTAACTTCTACGGGCTCAACCCACGCAGTCCCAGCGAAAAGATAAAAACTTGGAGACTTGGGGACTTGAGGGTCCCAGTGAAATTAACATTTTACAATGGATTATATTGCGAGAAATTAACATTTTACAATGGATTATGACAAGACAAATCTTCATAATCTGATTATTATAATGTTTTTTGGCGGAAATATTACTATCATGTGGGGTCAACCCACGCGGTCCCATCAAAGACTAACACTAGACTTGGAGACCTGGGGGTCCCAGCGAAGACTTACACTAAAACTTAGGAGACCTTAAGTCCAATATGTATTCATAATTAAGGAATCAAGTTATCTTTCATCATTCTGTCAATTATTCTTTGATTCGCTGTATGGACATGAAAAATAAAAAGATGAATCAGAACCATAATTGCATTTATGAAATTTCGGCAGCATTTTTCCTTAGTTCCCCGAGTATTCGGGGAACTAATAAAGAGAAATGCTGCCGAAATTTTCTTAAATACTAAAATACGACTAACAAGTGGTCACATCCTAATTGAGACAAAGTATTCAAAGAGCAGTCCCAAAACGGGGACTATTCAAAATTAATCTCTAATAGATTAATTTTGAACGGGTATCATGACTTAAAGGCATTAATAATGCGGTTTTGGCTCTTAAGACAATACTCTAGCTACATACTTACTACAAATTAATCTATTTAGTCTAGCTATCAAAATACACATTTATGCACAAAACTAATTAAACATGAGTTTTATGTTGTACTTACAACTTTTTTAGATGCCGTACCGAGTGAGATGAAGATCGCTGCACCAAATCTCTCAATAATAGCCAAACTACAAAATTAAACCATCAGAACCTAAATAAGAGATGTATATATATATATAACATGGACTTGGCTACGGTGCTATATATGGGTTGCATAGAGGCCTCCTGTGCTACGGCTCAATATTTGAGTTTTCAAAATACTAACGGTCGATCCGAACCGTTTATATTGTTCTTCATATTAATATGTGTTTGGAGACCAAATTTTACATTTTTTGAAAATTTTTTACTATTTTTTTAGATTTATTGAAAATCGTTGTTTTTCAAACAAATCTGGACCATAAAAAAATAGTAAACAATTTCCAAAAAATGTAAAATTTGGTCTCCAAACACATATTAATATGGAGAACAATATGAATGGTTCAGATCGACCGTTAGTATTTTGAAAACTCAAATATTGAGCCGTAGCATGGGAGGCCTCTATGCAACCCATAGCATATTAGCCAAATACTATATAACATATATATGATGCATGCTAGGGTATATATGGGTATATATCAAAAGCTCAAATATAGCATGCATGTGCAAATATAGTTATATCAAAAATTCATATATATCATGAATTTGCTCATCTTCACATATAAAGAAAAGCTTAAAATATAAAAATGTATTAAAACCTAAAAGATAGATTAGGGTTTATAAAATGGGCCGAATTAGAACCTAAATTGTGCTAGATCTAACATCAAACTTGAGAAAAGAGATGATTAATCAATTAATGAACCTGAGAACGAAGAGTGAGATAGCTGATCAATGCCCAGTAAGACAGTTGCTGCGCCAAGCAATGGAGGAAGAATAAAGAAAAATGATTCTGGGAAGAATCAGCCTTTGGGATGCTAAATAGGCACTATCAGCATCGGTTCTAAGCTTAGAACCGATCATGATACTTTACAATCAGAATCGGTTATAAGATTAGAACCGATGCTGATAGTATCTGCATCGGTTCTAAGCTTAGAACCGATGCTGATAGTGCATGTGCTGTGCTTTCATTAGCTTTTAGTATCGGTTTTAGTGATATAACCGATCTAGATAGGTATTAGTATCAGTTGGTTAGGACACCCGATCCAGATAAGCCGATCCTGATTCCTGTTTTTCCACTAGTGACCATTGCGGAACAAAACAAATTATGTGTTTTCAAGATTATCCGGATAACTTTTTATTTTTTATTTTTATGATATTGTCGAATAATAATAAATAAATAAAACCCTGTTCTGTAGCGGATTAATTTCTACGGGCTCAACCCACGCTGTATTACGTGGTAAACTGGTAATATTAAAAAGGATTTATTCCAAATTACCTTCAAAAGGATTCATTGCGGCTCATTCACTGAGGCTACACACAGCAAGCTAAAAATTAGTAATTAACAATATACAAGAGAACAATATGTATACAGCTAATAAATCGTATGATCGCTCATAAATATTTAACGAACCACAAATAATATTTCATAAGGAAGAAAGTTATCTTTCACATTTTATTGGCTGTATGAACATGAAATTAAAAAAAAAAAATCGTAATTGTAATTATGAAGATATATGTAAGTACTATTACGTATTACGAAACAAACAAAAAAAACTTATGTTTTAAGACTTGTGGAAACTTATATTGACTCAGTCGCTGTTGCTGTCACCAGTTCTGACCCCTGAATTATTGAATCAATTATATATGAATGTGCTTATGTTTCATAAAGAGCCATATAAACTACAAAAATGAGGGAATTACTCATAACACTATCAGTATCATGCAGAGAGCAATGATTTTAATCCAACTTTTTCTTCTCCTTCTCCTGCAATTCAAAAGCACTGAATCTGCATGCAAACACCGTCATTGCTAAGCCCAGGTGCCCAGAGACCTGTGAGGAAAGCGATATTAGTATCCCTTACCATTTCGGCATAGGCCAAAATTGCTTCCTGTCTGAAGAATTCGTTGTCAATTGCGAAAACACTACTGGTGGTATACCTAGTCCTTACCGTGGTTTATTTATGATTGAGTCTATAGACACCTCTGGCCAGGCATATACAAGACTTGCTATATAAAGCTTCGTCGTGCAGCAGCACAAATTAATCCTCCCTTTACACATTATTATTTTGATTTGTTTTATTGCATTGATCCGTGTGTGATATGCCATCTATGGTTAACGTTTTTATAGTAGTGTAAAAGAAATGTTTTTTTTTTATTCCAAATGGTACTGAATAAAATAGAGAGAAAAAAAAAACATAAACATAGGTCATGCGCACTCGGTGTTGTGCGCACCAAGCTGCATGCGTTTGTGTCAAGTTTTGATTTTTTTTTTTAGAAATCAATGGTATAAGAATTTTGAAATATTGAAGTGGGAACTTAAAAAAATTGGATTTATAAAATATATGCACATTTGACAATTGATAAAATAAAGAGGAGGGTTCAAATGCCTCCATGTTTTTGTGCCTCCATCATGCCTCCATCTCTTTCCATTATTTTCAAAGTTCAAACAGTCGATCCGAATCACTCAACCTAACCTCCATACTAAAATATGTTTGGAGACCAAATTTTATATTTTTAGGAATTTTTTTTCTATTTTTTTAGATAGGTACAAAATTAGTAAATTTGAACCATCTAAAAACAGTATTTTTGTACCTATTTAAAAAAATAGTAAAAAAATTCCTAAAAATATAAAATTTGGTCTCCAAACATATTTTAGTATGAAGGTTAGGTTAAGTGGTTCAGATCGACTGTTTGAACTTTGAAAATGATGGAGAGAGATGGAGGCATGATGGAGATACAAAAACATGGAGGCATTTGAACTCTCCTCTAAAATAAATGAGTCAATTATTTAGTACACCACAACTTCAATATTACTAGTCAGTTAAAAGTACGTACGTACCATGGAGAAATGAAATCCGCTGCTATTCTCTTCTTGTAAACAGTAACTCTGTTATTTCTGTTTTTCCGAATGCAACCATTTAATTTTTTTCAGGGACGAATCTCAAAGCAACTTTTTTCAAAACTTTTTTGTGTACGCATCTCGAAATAATATAATTCAATGATTGGATTTGGAAAAGCAAAGATAGTAGGAATACTATTCATGCACGAGAATAACAGTAGATTTTGATCCGTACCATGGAAGTATGAAATATATATGTAGCTATCAGTTTCCATGTCATGTGTGTATACAACACTCGACAATATTACGACAAATTAACTTTTTTACAATGGTTTATATATGAGTTATGACAAGGCAAATCTTCATGAGAAAATGTTTCTGTCCACTGAATTTTGTCCACCATTTGTCCACAACCTTATCCACTCTCATCTAACTGTCTTTTTACAATATGCAATATTCAATTGAAAATTTACAGTATTATTTGAAAATTTTACAGTATACGAGATTCAATTTTACAGTATACAAGATTCAATTGAAAATTTTACTGTATACAAGATTCAATTTTACAGTATACAAGATTCAACCCAGTGCGGATGCTAATAATTAACTCTAACTGCCAATAACCGCTAATAACTAACTCTAACTGCCAATAACCTCATATAACTGTAATTTATGAAAGTACAGTTTGAAAGTACATATATTTTGTCCTGTTGTGCAAGTTGCAATTTTTTTCTAACTATCATGGAACCACTTCAAATAGTTGCTGGATGTTTTGTAATTAACTGATATATTTTATGTGATATATTGTATAATTATATAACATGTATAAGTAATTTTACAGTATTCGCACAAGTCAAAGCTATGGACAATTAGTCGCTTCTAATCTTCATAATCTTATTATAATAATGCTTTTTTTTGCGGAAATATTATAATAATGTTAATAGACTGTCTTCCGGCGTCAACCCACGCAGTCCCATCCAAGACTAAGACTTGGAGACTTGGAGACAGTCCATTATGTTGTCTAAGACTAATACACGGAGAGGGGTCCCAGAAAAGACATGAAAGAAAAACTTATATATGGGTGGATCACAGTTGATTGTGAGAGTTTGAGGAGGAAAGTTTGTGGAAACTTGTAGTGTGCATTAATTTCTACACGTAAATATTACTCTAGACAGGGTTCTCTAACCAATTCGATGAAGGAAATCCTTACCTTGATGAAGGCTGCCAAGGTCTTTCTCTCTCTCTCTCACTCTCTCCAGTTTTTGCAGTTGCTCTCTTTTTATTTATTTTATTTTACAATCTTTGCGGTAGTTGCCACATCACCTCATTGTGGCATATTCTTGCAGATATTGACGAATGTGCCTACCAAAATCAATGCCCCAAGCCAGCTGGAAAGTGTCACAATCTTCCAGGAACTTATCAGTGCAGTTGTTCTTTCGGTTGGAGTTCTAATGATGACAAGCAAGGATGCCATTTCAACGTGGCAATAGTTATAGGTCTGTGATTTTCTTTTCGATAATAAATAACTTTTATCAAGTTTTCTATGTTGTTAGAATTAAGGATTAATTACTTTTCCAGATAAATTAAAAATATTCGCTGAAACTAAATTTTGCCTACTTAATTGGCTTGAGGTTCAAAATCTGATAAAAATAAAACAGTCCGACCCACTCGAAACTTATAATTGTATCTATGATATATCCAATTTAAGTCTGCATTACAATATATCTACGAAGTCAATTTAAGTTTCCATGCATCAAACAGAAATGCCCAGAACAAAAGCAACACAAAGCGCGCACCATTAGCTATATATACTATCTTAGCATGATATTACCCTGACGCCTTATTAGAATTGAAATTAGGAAAATGGTAATTTGTACTGTACAAAACCTTGCAATTAAAGAAAAAATTGATAATTATCAACTAAATCCTTACAGTTATGTGGCACATATAGTTCAGCATTTGGAGACTGATACCTCTATAGCCCGCTTGAGTCTAATATTTAGAACACAGATTTCTACCATTTCGTTCCAAAATCTAATGAAACATATATATCTTCGTAGGTTATGCAAGGTTGAACTAATAAATATAAAACAATAGAAAAATAGGAGGGAATTTTGATTTTATTAATAAAAGAAAATGATGTAAAATATAACAAGAGAACGGGGCGGTAGCACAGTTCACTAGGAAAAAGTCCACGGACTGTTGATACCCAAAGGTCAAGATAGTTTGAGCCCCGCTCACCGCTTCGCATAGGTTGCAAAGCTTTCAAAAAAAAATGTAAAATATAATAAATTTCTTGCTTTTCGTTCTAACATTTATATGCTTTATTAATGTACACAGGTACGACGATCACGCTGGGTTTTGTTACTGCCTGTATCATTATATTCTTATGTATTGTTATAGCCAAGCGTATCAACTTGTTTAAAAGGAGAAAACAGGAGAAGTTAAGAAAGAAGTTCTTCGATCAAAATCAGGGGTCACTTCTCCAACAACTAATAGCTTCAAATGAAGAGGCCACACAAAATACGAGAATTCTTACATTACAAGAGCTAGAAAAGGCAACAAACGGATTCAATAATGCACTTATTCTTGGCCGAGGAGGTCATGGATATGTCTATAAAGGTATTTTATCTGATCAACGTATCGTGGCCGTAAAAAGGTCCAAAATTGATGATCAGGCTGATGATCAGAGGTCTGTTGCTCAACAGGCCGCTGATCGGCAAGCCGAAATCAATCAGTTCATAAATGAAGTGGTCATTCTTTCACAAGTCAACCATAGGAATGTTGTGAAACTCTATGGTTGTTGCCTAGAGACTGAAGTTCCGTTGCTCGTTTATGAGTTTATATCGAATGGAACACTTTTTAATCATCTTCATGTGGAGGAACATTGTTCCTTGACATGGAAACATCGGTTAAGAATTGCCCTTGAGGCTGCAGGAGCAATTTCCTATCTTCACTCATCTGCAGCCTCTATATCAGTTTTGCACCGAGACATAAAGTCAGCAAACATTCTATTGGATGATTATTTCACAGCAAAAGTGTCAGATTTTGGAATCTCAAGATCTGTCCAAATGGATCAAACAGGCATAGATACAATTATCCAAGGGACACATGGGTATTTAGACCCGGAGTACCGTGTGACTTCCCGGTTAACCCAGAAAAGTGATGTATTCAGCTTTGGTGTTGTTTTAGCTGAATTGTTGACTAGAAAAAAGCCATTCTCCTCTTGGATGTTTGAAGGGGGTAATCTCATTGGATATTTTTGTGATGCTATGGAAGAGAACCGTCTTTTTGAGATTCTTGATCCCCAAGTTGTGAATGAGGAGAACAAAACAGAACTCGAAGCTGTTGCCAAGCTTGCAAAATTGTGTCTGAGATTAAAAGGAGAAGAAAGGCCAACAATGAAGGAAGTGGAGGTACAGCTTGATGTCTTGTGGCGGTCCGACCAACAGCAAAAGCATCCTCTCACGTCTCAAAGTTTGGAGGAGAGGCAACGTAGGGTACATTACTCCACTTTAGAAATTGAACAGACACTGCCATCATCTAAATTTTTCTCGGCAAAAGAAGGCTTTTAGTTATAATATATAATGGGAGTAATTATCAAATTTTAGTTGTAATGTGAGTTGCTCAATACTTGATAAATGTCGTTCTTAATCTTTTCTTATATTCCTGAAGAAATTATGTTATTTATCCAATTTACCTAATGTAATTTGAATACTGAGTTTGTGTAATTTTCATACTTTTATATTCTGCAATAATGCACCAATTTCTAGTTATAGTGGATCTGTAATAATTCATGCTTGGACATGACCCACAAACTCCAATTTTGAGCAATGGTATTTTTTTTGAGAAAAAAATGAGGGTCTGAACCCACATTTGATTTCATTGATGTAAAGTTACAGAGTTTAGTAACAAATCATAAGATGAAATGAAAATAAAGCTCAAAACAATTGAGTCAAAAGAATAAAAACATGAAAACTAAAAGACAAAAAAATAAAGGAAAACTAAAAGAAAGGAAAATGGTAAGGATCCTTTAAAGGACCCGGTACCAGTCATAACAAAAAGAGTATCTATGTGTATCTAAGCTGTTGTATAACTTCTTCAGTTAGATCCACAATGCTTTTGTTTGAGTTGTGAAGGTCCTCGCGCACCTTTTCCTCCACATTATGAATTGAGCAAATAGCATGGTACTCTTATCCTTTTATGTGTGTGTTGGTGCTGTAATTTCTTCGATCGGTACCATCATATTGTGAATCGACGTACCAATGGTGTGTGCCACCTGATTGAGCCTTTGAGAAGATGCATTCATTAAAGATGTGCTTAGTTGACTCAGAATCTGCATGCTAAATTACAATTTATCCCAACTTTTCTAAGAGGAGACAAGCTCGTGGTCATTTAAAAATTGTACGAATTTGCTATTATTATGCATTCCAGAGAACATAGGAATTGTTGTGTCGGTGCTTAACCATTCACTCGGCTCAAGTATCAAATTTCGTACGAACAGCTTTATGATTACGCTTATCATATTCACACAGATCTTGATGTACATTGGACAGTTCTGATTAAGTATTGGACCGAATTTGATGCCCCCCGCACCTTCCTTACCAGCTCATGTGTCAAGTTCGGTTCGGTTCAATTAATTAACGTATCACCTGTTCGGCATGATGACTTAAGCTTCCTTAGACTTCCTTAAGGTCTTAATCCTGCCGAATAGGTTTGCCTTAGTTTAGATTAACGACCTCCTTAGTTAAGGAGGCCTCCCCCACTCCTTGAGAATTTGCTTTCTTTTTTGCCTCCTTAGCAGCCAAAAGCTATATTATGTAGACAAAACTACCCTCCAAAAGTGTACGCTCCTTAAGAACCCTTCAAATTTTTATTATTTTTCTATCTTCTTCTCTCACAAGGGAACGATTCGCTAGGCTCTGAAAGGAAAAACAATCATTCTCTTCAACGAAGATTAACAGCGATCCAGCGACCGACACTCTAATTAAATAGCTCTGCGACGTTTGCGCCGAGATGCTCTCTTCAACGGCACCTGCCTTGTCTCTTCTCGAAGTCTTTTAAGTTCTCTAGTGAATTTATTGAAGGTAATATTCTTCCTTCATTCTCACTGTATTGGTCTTTCTTCTTCTTGCACTGTAGACTTTCGTTCGTCAGTGTTTTAGACTCTTGGGGAAAAATTGACTACCTTTCGTTGTTATTGATTACTACTGTTATTGAACCTTAACCAACTCTTGCTTTCTAGTTATGCTAATTGATTGCTAATTTGTTTTTTTATTAACCAATTCTTACTGGTACTGCTCCGTCTAGGCTAATTGACATTATAATGTTTATATTGGATTATTGGTATGAACCTGGAGGATAGGGATGAACCTAGAAGCATCTTGGATTTGGTTATATTGGATTATTGGTATTATAATGTTTTTTTTTACCGTCTAGGTTATATTGGTAACTGTATTATAATGTTCAGTTTAAATTTCTATTATACTGATAACTCATAATTGTGAGTCGCAGAACGAAGGCACGTTTTTGTTGGCGTGGCTGGGGTTTGGAGTTGTATTTTAATGGAAGGTGTCGCTTTGGCTACTTCAGGTGAGAACTCAATCTAATTTACTGCTACTTTTTTCAATTATGTGTCGAAATTGTTTAGAGAAGTTCTCTTTGACATCCAGTGGAATCACAACTTTTAATATTTTGCAAACAGTTTCTGACGCATAGGATGAACTTTTTTTTATTGCTGGAAAACTGAATTCTTTTTTTTGATGGTTGGCAGCGAAGTGCCGCCAACAGCTTGATTGATATTAATAAAAAAGAGATATTTACAAAGGTTTTTTGTCAAAGTAAAAGAGACAAAAATGAAAAAGAAAAGTAAACGACAAGGTAAAAGAAAACACTAAGCCCAACTAACTGGCTCCTAGTGCCTCCAGCTGGAACACTGAATTCATTGCAAATTAAGTTATTTCAAATTTGTGTGTCCAAATTAATAATTTATAGCTCTTTTAATTTAATTATTGTATGAACTATTTATTATTATTATGTCATTTGCTGTAATTTTTAATTATATGAAATTTTTTATTATCATATTTATTTGTATAATTTATTAATTATCATCATGTTTGTATTAACTTTTGAGGTAAGTTTTATTTAAGTTTGTAAAATTAAGTTGAATTAGTGTGGTGCAGTTGAATGATTATAATATAGTTGACTATAATTAGTTGAGCATGTTTGAAAGGATAATTCGGTCTTTAACATCTCATCTCATAGAACAATACATATTTTATTATATTTAAGCTTTCATTTTTAATCTTGTCTCTACCGAACACTCTCTCCTTAACAAAGCTTAAATCCTTAAGCTGCACTCTCTTAATCTTAATCTTGCCTGCCGAACACTCTCGAAGTGATTTGAATTATTGATTATATTTTGCTTAATCTCCGTTGATATGTACCACCTTCAGTCGAATCCATATCTGAGGTAACAGAATATTTCTGTTTGGATCAAGACTGTCCAATTGGAATCCGGGTCAATCCGGCCTGAAATGAAACGGACAGACTGCTTTAATAGTCGTGAGGATTAAGATTAGACGGTCTAGATGCAAACAAAATTAGTCTGTTACCTTAGGTGAAGCGAATTCCTTTCTGTTACCTTAATCCACCACTCTTTTGTTCACTCCCTCATTCTCTCTCTCGCATTGCTCTTCCCGATCCCAAAATCCACCCGACAACCGCAACCCGCGACTCACCGGCGAGATCCGGCGCACCCGCTCTCCGCTGCTACCCGACCGCTGCTCGCATTGCGCCGACTCGTCACGCCGCGTTGCCCCGACCACGCGTCGCGCTGCGCCACCCGCTCTCTACTCCGCGTCTAACCGGGCCAGAACGGAGCCCCTAGCACGAGCCATCAGACCCCGACGGAGACAAAGAAAGCAAGAGAGAGAAGAGAAAAAGAGAAGAAAGTAAAAGAGGGAGGAATCGGAAGGGAGAATGAGGCGAACGTTGGATAGTGGTCCGGTACATACAATTCTGTTTGATGTTTATTTGCAATGTGTCTTAGCTATTTTGTGAGTAGTGAACAATAGGGAGTACTATTCTGTGGTAATGTAGCTGTTATATGTAAAAATATCAAAGATTGATACCAGTGTTTTGGTACTAGCCCTTTTATATTCGATTTCCTTTTGATTTCAATGGAGCTGTCATAAAAAAAATTATTTGCAATGTTGGATTTGTTTACATTTAAAAATGTAAATGAGGATAGTGTTGCTTGAACTGATTTGTATGTGAAAATTGTGGTTATGTTACTCTGCAAGTACCAGTTCCTGTTCTTGCTGCTCCAAAACCTTGTATTGCATTTCTGCCTTGTAAATCTTTGCAAACAGGCATCTGACAAGGTTGTGATATGGTATAAGCCATCGAGTTTTTTTTTTTTTCCTATTGAACTGAGGTGAAAAACCTGACAGATATCTATTGAAATCAAAGAGTTAAAAGGGATTAGATACCAAACATAACATCTTTGCTGGTACAGGACATGTAACAGCATTTGTCACTTCAAGTAATCTCTTGAACTACTACTGATGTTTGAATCTTTAAACTTGATTGTTGTAGGAGGACGCAGAAGCGCAGGCACCACTTTCTGGCAGTAAGTTCTATATCTGAATTCTATGACACACTATCAGAAATCACTTTTAACAAAAAAAAAATTAAAAATCTCTACCTTTTTTCTTCCTTGTGCTTATTTTCTCTCTCCCTTAGCCTATCTATCTAAATATATTGCAGGTGCCCCCATTTCACCCAAAAAATCAGCTGGAAGTTAAAGTAAGAGCTTTTCCTTACAAATATCATGCATAGAACCTTTTTTTTTGGCAAATATTGAGTGTCAAATTCAACTATACTACTAATGATTTGTGTTATTACTGTGGATAAAGTTCATGACAGTATTAGACCTTAAATAGTTTGATTTAACTGTAGTTCAAGCCAATAGCCAAACTAAATATCAAAGAAACCCAAAAGAAAACTCTGACCTGTACCCTTGCTCAGTACCAGAGAGGTCCATTATTGATTTTGAATGTTTATTAATTGTTAATTCTATCATTCCTTCAGGCCATTTGTGATATGTGCTCTGACTATTCTGACAAATTCTCAGGCTATACTTATATATTGGTCGAAGCAATCGACAGCTAGTCCAAAAGATCCTACACAGGATGAGAAACATGCAAAGTACAAGTATAGTGTCACCACCTCAAATTTCTTGGTTAGTAAATATAATTTTCTTTTGTAACTTTCAAATTTGGATTTCATATCTGCATTTCAGTTCAATGATTAGGAGTTCTTACCATGAACGGCACTTTGGCTTGGCGCTAGGCATTATATCTGTTACCATACTTGAATTACTGCTATATATGTACTGATACCTCTCTGTCGCTCTTGCTCTTTTTTTAGGTAGAGAATGAAATGTGCCATGTCACTAGCAGTTCTTACCAGAATTTGGAAAACTGAAGGTGTTTCCGAAGATAACAAGTTAAGCACGACATTTGATGAAGCAAAGCTGTATCCAATTCCTGCACTTCTCTATATGGCAAAAAATTTACTACAGGTGCTTATTTCTACCAGTGTTTATTGATGCCCGCTTCTGGTTTTGTACTGGTAGAATATTGGTGCAATTTTGACATATCCTCCTTGGCACTGGATTTGATGCAACAATTAAATTTAAGCTGCTCATATAGCATAGAAAAAAAAAATGATACAAATTTGCAATTTTGTATCATTTAGAAATATTTGAAAAAGAAAAAAAAACAAAATACACAATTTTTTTTGGTTGTGCTGAAAAATGGATATTCATATTAAATTTGGCAATATTGGCTTGAATTCCTTGTGTTGGCTTACAAGGTAAAGGCAATTTAATCATAACAGAACAAATATAAGGCATTATTTTTTACAATTTCAGACTTTCAACAAAAGAGTCGACATGAACATATGATTCTGGTGGTGATTTTTCAAGTTGAGAGAGCTCATCATTGATACTAAATTTTTTAGAAATATTTGCAAAAATAATACACCAATTTTTTGATTGTGCTGAAAAAGGGATATTTCCATTAAAATTGGCAATATTGGCTTGAGTTCCTTGTATCAGCTTACAAGGTAGGGGCAATTTAGTTATAACCAAACAGATATAAGGAATTATTTTACAATTTCAGACTTGCCAGAAAAGAGTCGACATGAAATATGATGCCGATAGTGAATTTTCAAGTTGACTCGCTCACCTAGGATTAGTCCGGAGTTGGGCATTAGTGCTGCCGAGAAATAAAAGAAGAAAAGCAGCCCATTGAATGTTACTTAACCTGAAATAAGAAACCAAATAAGGATTATTACTGGTACAGAACCAAATGGAGTGGTTCTTACCAGCACATTTTGGTACCAACCCTAACCTTTTGGTCTGATCAGATTAAGTTCAGTCATGCCTGGGTTCAAAATGATTCAAATTTAAGCTGCTTCAGGCAGAAATTAGGGGTGTTTATTGAATCGAATTTATTTGGTTTTTCAACCAAGCTGACAAATTTTGGATTAAATGGGTTGGTTCAATTGAATTTCTGAATTACTTTGGTTCTTTTATATTTGGTTCAGTTTAATGTCTCTTATTTTGGTTCAACCAACAAATCGATATTTACTTGAATTACTTCAGTTTTTTTTATATATTTGGGTCTATTTAATCTCTCTTATTTTGGTTCGACTGATAGATATCTTGATATTTATTTCTATCATTATTAAATGTATTTGTGTACGTATTGAGTTTTCACCTTTTAAACTTTAATCTCTCTTATTTTGGTTCAACCAAACAAACCAAATTTACTTCAGATTTTAGGTTCGATTGTTATTCTGTTGACAAAATATATTTGATTAGTTTAGTTAGATTTTTTAAACCAAATATAATTTAGATTTGACTATTTTAATTGTTGCATCTACTCCCGACTTGTCCATTGCCCCTTCCTAAAGGAAAGTTCATTGCCTTTTAATTCATATCACCTGAGGTAACATGATTTTTGAGTTTGAAGCTGGTTCGTTCATTTAATACTAGCATGAAAAGGGGCCCTGTGCATTACAGGCTTGGGCCGTATCAAACGGTCTGGATGTAACTAAAACATTCTGTTACCTCAGAGGATGCTGACATGGGGACAATTTGTAGATTGAGAAGGAAATGATGACATGGGATACAGTTTAGTGAACTCCTAAGAAAAATTTTCCTTTTTGTATCTACTATTCTTATTTTACTTTGCAATATAGTCATTTCATTAAAACCAAATGTTAATAAATGCCAGTTAGTTTTAAAATCATGATATTTTTTATTTGTAGTGGGCTTGCTGTATCAGCTGTCATTAAATATGGTGACAATATTGTCAAGGTAAGATCCCTTAATAATTGTATTGTATGTAAAAGAACATAATAGCATTTCTGCTTTATTTAATTATTTTATTTTGACATAATTATTGCCACAACTTTCAAACTTGTAAAATTTTAATTAAAAGACCTTTGTTGTCCTTTCAAATAAACCTATCAGGAAGTATAATATTACTAACTCCTAAATCACCCCCATGTATTCTTTGAAATTACAAAAAACACTTTTGCAGTTTATTTTTGAAATTTTGCATATTGTAAACAATCCAGGTTTATTCTACCTCGGTGGCTATATTTCTGACAGCCTTTGTCTCTGTCCATATGTTTGGTTTCACATTAGCCCCGACCTTCTATATTGGTACCATGTAAGTATCTTTCTATATCTTTCACATTTTTATACATATAATGTTAACAAAGCTGTTTGACTGAGACTATGGTACTATGCATAGCGCGGATTGGTCTGTACTATGGATCAATATTTTCGTTTTCAAAATTCAAACAATTGATATGAACTGTTCGACATGGTCTCCATATGAAAATATACTCGCAGAGTAAATTTTACCTGTTTTATCATTTTTTTACTATTTATTTAGGTAGAAAATCACTACTTTTGAATGGTCTAGAATTTTTAGATCAAGTGATTTTCTACCTGTCTAAAAAATAGTAAAAATAATTTTAAAAAATGTAAAATTTGATTTACAAATACATTTTCATATAGTGATCATATTAAATGATTTAGATCGACTGTTTGGACTTTAAAAATGGAGATATTTATTCATAGTACGGGCTCAAGCTGTTTTGTAGTGTTTTTTTTCTTGTTTTATATAAACAGAGTTAATAATTATGGCAATATACTGATATATTTCGTAATATTTGCTTTCAGGATTGTTTCAATAGCTATATGTCTACATTACGTAGGCAAACCGCAGCAACCACAGAAGTAAATCAATTATCCAAACACAGGTTTCCTTTTAGCTCAGAGAGTATTGCAAAATAGCCGCATTTGTCTTTTGTTCAAATTCTATGCTAGAGTTCTCCTGGTTTATACAGATTAAGGGGAATATGTTGGAAAGCAATTTGATGTTGATTTTGGTTAAGTGTACAATTTTTTTTATGCAAATTCCTTTCAACAACTTTGCACAAGATTTTTATTGAGCATCTTAATCAATCTATATCAAGTGTTAGTCGACAAAGATGACATGGCTGCAAAATATGATTCGACATACAAAGCATTATGAAAGTTGAGGCAACATTTTTTTCATTCAGTTTGATCCAACATAGGATTTAACTTCTAGTGCTGAACCGGTCTCTTTTGTCTTCTTTCTGTTTGCTTTTTTTTTTACTTGGAGGTTCTGTAATATTTTTTTTTCCTTTACAACTACATATCTTTTAAATTAGCTAATTTACCTAATATTTGACCATGTTAGCTGAGCCAACTTCACAAATTTATTCACCCTGTAAATCAAGATTGTAAAACAAGCCAAGGCAACCAAACTAGCACTATAAAATGTTCTCACTTCAAACGTATCAATTAGGACGTTATAAAGTTATTAAAATCATCAAACCTTGCTCTCTTTTTGAATTATTTTTTTTCTTTCCAGCTTCTCTAGTGGTTTTAGTAACAGAAGTTTCAGCTTTTTTTTTCTTTTTCTTTTTCTATCTAGTTTGCCCATCGACTTTTGTTCTGATATCATGCTAGAAATTGATGAAATTGAAACAAATAATTCAGATGTTGTAACAACAACTCCTAAATGTTTGCTGGCTAGCTTGACATCACCAACAAATTACAAAAGTCTAACTACAACCAGATATCTATAGGAACCCAGCAATAATAAAAAAAAAAAAAAAAACAAAAACAAAAACAAAAACAAAAAAAACATATATAATACCAGTACATTTAAACCAGAAATTTTACAAGTTACATATAAACATTAGCAGCATAACCACTTTACACTGTTTCCTTTGGTCTCCAAATCGAAATAGCATGTAATGTCTTTCCTCTCCAACCTAGAAGCAACCAACAACGCTCTTCTTCAATAAAGTATCTCTTATCATGAATTTCCTTGAATTTCCTCTTGCATATCTCCACTATGCTTGGGTCCACTGGTACCTGTTCAAATCCAGCCCGCAAGTTTCTCAGGTGCCAGTGTTTGTAGGTCTCTGGTCTCTCTACCCAAGCAGGTCCCTCACATGCTATCAGATTGATCACTTGACTAGCCAATATTTCTCTTTCTATCAAGTGCCTCACCATATTGTCCCGGGGAATAAATGTGTCTAGTATATCAAACATTGAGGCATAATGGGACATAACCTGCTTAAAGCGGGTGACAAAGAAGGGACTAAATATCCCATTTACAACTCCATGGAGGAACAGATGTGGTTTAAGTTGCCGTATAAGGTTAAGAACTCGATTCCTTGGGCAATCCAAGGCAACGGTTTCATCTCCCAATTGCCTGAACCGATACATACTATTAACTATGAGCAATTCATCATTCTCAATTTTGAGATCTTTGATGCTAATATCCTCCCATTTTGATGCTATACCATGGTACTCAAAAGGAACATTGAAACTTCTAGCATACTCCTTCAATCTCTGACCTGTTTTTTCTACCCGCTCACTTGGGCGGAATCCAGAAAGAGGGAAATCTATCCCGGTGATTTTTAGTTTTACAGATGAACCCTTCTCTTCGGCCAAATCCTGGATTAAAGACGGCCACTGAAAACCAAAATCAATGCCGAAATCAATTATATGCAACTTGCATTTGCATGATTTGTTCACTGATCTGAGGATAGTATATTTAGAGACAGCATATGTGCATCTCATAAAAGGAGTTACTGTCATCAATAGGTACTGAACCTTTACAATGTCAGAAATTGACATCCTTTTCGCAAGGTATTGATTATACAACTCAGTACCGGTACCGGTTAATCGAGCCTCGAGAGCATTGGCAAGCATAAGAGCAAGTCTTTGGTTCCTATCTCCACTAGGAATAGCTTGCTTTCTTATCTCTTTTATTATGTTTTTGGCAACTTGGTACTCATTAGAGGCTATTGATTGAGAACAACTTACGAGAAGATCTTGAACATCGGTATATTGCTCTTGTACTTCATTCCCACCGCATGAGCTTCCTTCGCGAACAGAAGCAACCTTTCTGAAATAGTCGTCATAGTAAAGGATCACTTCATCCAGTTTTGCATCTCTAACAGGTTCCTCAGAATAAACCAGGGGAATTTTACAGCTCCGTCCCTCTAAGAGCTCGAAATTCCCATTGTGCAATTTCCTTTTGCCATTAGAACCCTGATCTTCATTCTTCTTTTCACTTGAACTGTGTGGAGAAGAAAGTGAGAGTTTCTTCCGTTGAAAATCAATCATTAATTTTTCAATATTCGGGAGAAACTTCATTCCTTCCTCAACTCCTTTATTGTACCCTTCGCAAGGAGGATATTTTTGACCGATTATATCAGCAAAAAATTTCTCCATGGCCTCGAGAGCTGTCCCCTCTTTGAAAGCAATATCCTCCTTATCTATGTTTTCCTCCATGAGCATATTGCTCAAATAACTCAAGGTTGCATCCAAGGTGATACCAGAATCATTGTTTTGCTCAGATGAATCTCCCACCATGATTTAACCTGAAAATACCAAGTTCGTAAATCAAATATCATATGGAACTGCATGCCAACGCATGAACAAAATTTAAGGTTTAATTTCACAGAGAAATTTCAGAAAAACGAAAATTTACCAAAATATTTTAATGTGCAAAAAGATAAATCACCTTGCCTTAGTTACACGCAACAGCAAGCAACAGGGACACAAGGAACGCTTAACGAGTTGTGAGCAAAATCGCAAACACAAAGATGAAAGAGGAGAGAAAGAGAGAAAATTGACACACAGAGAGAGAGAGATTGAGACAATGCCTCCATCTGAGAGAGAGAAATAGATAGGTCTTGACAACGCTGTCAGAGCGTTGTGCACGACAGCACGAGTGCGAGAGGAGTACGGTCGCGACAAAATGAGGAGACGGCGAGTTCGACAGTGGAAGAAAATTAAAGAAAAGGAAACAGAGAGAAGAGCCCAATCATTCTCTCTGCAAAAATAATCAATTCGCATCCTCTGAGATATCTCGTATTTTGCGCGACTTTTCGGAAAATCTCAACCGTTCAAATACGTTCTGCACGAATCTCGAAACTCAAGTAATACTGCCCCCGCGTCATCCCCGAGTAGGCACCGGACACGTAGGTCACGCAAGACCTACGTGGCGTCTAAGATATCAGATATCTCATTCAGCGCTGCATGAAGCAAACACTACTCTGTTAAAATCTTAACCCAAAAATCGTAATCCAAAAGTTAAGTAGACAGTAGGGATATGGGTCGTGGGACCCACATCTCAATCAATCAAGCTTCTATTAAATAGTAATAGTACTTGTAATTGACCCTGTTGGACTGTGTTGGAGACTAATTAATAAGAGGCCAGCCAACTATTTATTTATTCCGATGATAAAAACATTTAACCTGCTACGTACAATCTAAGTTGAGTAGCCCAGTGGTTCAACTAAGCCTTGTGACGTCAGATATGAATCTAACGGTATGGAAATAATCAGATTTTTTTCAATACATGCTATCCAGTTGTAGAGGAACCGACTTTGTCCGTAGTCTTAAATTCAGGTCATTTTCTATTTGATTATTTTGCCCCAAAACTGCTTCGATAGCTTCCTCACGAGAGAGGTCATACATATACTATGTATGTAGCTTTCAATCTGCTATCAAGAACAGGTCAGTGTCCGTGTTTTGCAATAAATGAAAAAGGCTCAAAGTTTTGGTGTTTACTGGGCGGACCCAATATGGAACCGAGGGGGCGGCTAAAAAGGTTAATTAGTTTTGGTGTTTACGGGCGGACGCAGTATAGAACTAGAGGGGCAACTGTCAACTCTCTTTTAAATTTTGAGTTTTAGTGATAATTTATCGGTACCGATTTACTTTGTTTTTTTTAAAAAAAATTCCCCCCCCCCCCCCCCCTCCCCCTCCCCCCGCGTCTCCCCGATTTTACTTTGTAATTTGAATTAAATTTATTGCTAAAATAAAAATAAATTTTTTGAATTATAATTAGTAATTAAAATTAAAAGTTAAAACATCAGAAATTATAAGTTAGAGTATTGAAAAATATAAATCGAAACATTGTTTTTTTTTTTTATCGAGTATCCAATTAGTTAATGAGTTTAAATCTGAAGCTATTTAAACCTGATTTGATATTTTTTTTGCCTCCCCTCCTCCAACACACACACACAAAAATTCTGGGTTCGCCCCTGGGTGTTTATCAGTGACCAATAGATAGACGCTGACATCATCATGTTTAACAAGCATAAGTGAATCTATAATTTTCATCGGAGAAGGGCAAAAAATAATATATTGTATTTGAATAGTTAATCGGATTCAAACACATTAGCTAATAATGTACTAGATAAAAATTAATGTTCTAATGTTCTAATTTCCAATACTTTAACTTCTAATTCTAAGTATCAATTAAAATTCAAGAAATTTATTATAATTTTAACCCTAAATTTAATATTAATTACAAATAAAAAATTCAAAGGTGTCAAAGTCGATCTAAACCTATAAATTTGTATAAAATTTCAAAATCTAGAGAAAAATAGTTGCTCCCACCCCAACTAAGTTAGATCTGCCCCTGATAATAAGTTTCAATGACCACTTTTCGGATGTTGTAGATTCTTTGATGACGTCAACAAAATCATCTGTGAGCAAAATAAATTGGACTTTGAAAATTCTACAATGAGTGACAACATTCAACAACCGATGACATCATCCCTCGATCAAGAGCGATGATGATTACTGCGGCCAATTTCCCTGATTTTTGAAGCCCCAATTTGTTGTAGTGCACAAAAGAGGTCATGCTATGTTTGTGGCTTTCAGTATGCTATCAAGAAGATGTAGTGTCTCTGTTTTCAAATAAATGGACCAAAAAATAATTCTATCTTCAACATAAGTAATTTGTACCAAATACTAACAATTTTCATTTAAAAAGAAAAAAGATGTTTTAGTATTTCAAATTTTAATGTTTATAAAAGATCTGTCATTCGAATTTTGAATCTACGACATACCACATCCAAGATATTGTCCTTTAAACTTGTTAGTACGTAAATTTCTAATGAAATGGACCAAAATCGACAACAGCCGTGTGATTCGTGAGTTCTCGGAAATTTGAAATAATGGACTTACAATGAATCTTTCAACGTAAACAGTTTGTATCTTTCCAAGGGCCCAACTTTTGAAAAGTGAAAACAGGCCGAGCCTGTTTATTAGTTTCTTTCTTTCTTTCTTAAGAGAAGAATTAAAAACTAATTGAGCGAGGCCTGTAATGACTTTTCATTTGCTTTCTTTCTTGAAAATCTTTGTATGGGTTGCAAAGTCATGAGATAAAATTGAACTCTCTCGATCTTAAGTAACTAATAGTCTTAAGTCTTTTTTCGAACCAATTGTACTACCTCTTCTTTTGACTTCTCCTTTACTTTTACTAACATAAAACCAACCTACACACATAAACACACACACAAACACAGACCGATCTAGATGTATTGAAAGGATGGCTATGTCATCCTATAATTTTTAATTTTTAATTATGTATATTGAACTTTAATTTTTTGTTGTTTTTACTTTTTATGTATTTCAGTTCTCTCAATAAATATTATCAAATATTTAGTTATAGTTTAGTTGTTAGAGCAACATTTCAAATTCTACTGACGCATTTTTGTATTAAAATTTCTAGTCTTGCCTCTGCACACAACGTGCCTAAATCACAATCCCTGAACTAAGCGCTAACTATTCACTTGAGTATCTCCAGGTATCATTTGATATTGACCAGTACATCTTGTAACTGTATTTGCCTCATATGTTATCAGCCTGCTTTCTAATATTAGTGTTAAACTATCTCATTGTTTCTAAACCCAATTATGCCTCACGTCCTTATTTCAGCAGTTAAAGTCATTCAAAACTCAAATCAACTAAATTAGAAAAAAAAAATGATAATTACAAGTTATAGTGCTGGAAGGTTGAAAACAGCACTGTGCAAGCAGAAATAGCATGTAATAGCAAAGAAGAAAGGTTAATAAAACACCAGATATATATAGGAATGCAACAATCATAAAATATGGTGCAGTACATATATATAAACCTAAAATTTTACAAGTTATATATGAAAATGAACATCATAACAACTTTACTCTGCTTCTTTTGGTCTCCAAGTGGAAATAGCATGTAATGTCTTTCCTCTCCACCCTTGAAGCAACCAATAACTCTCTTCTTCAACGAAGTATCTCTTGTCATGAATCGTCTTGAATTTTTTCTTGCATACGTCTATTATATGTGGGTCCACTGGTACCTGTTCAAATCCAACCCGCAAATTTCTCAGGTGCCACTGTTTATAGGTCTCTGGTCTCTCTACCCAAGCATGCCCCTCGCATGCTATCAGATTGATCATTTGTCGGGCCATTATTTCTCTCTCTATGAGATTCCTCACGGTATTGTCCCGAGGAATAAACGTGTCTAGTATATCAAACATTGAGGCATAATGTGACACAACCTGCTTAAAACGTGTGACGAAGAAGGGACTATATGTCCCGTTTACAATTCCGTGGAGGAAAAGATGTGGTTTAAGTTGCCGTATAAGGTTAAGAACTCGATTCCTTGAGCAATCCAAGGCAACTGTTTCATCCCCTAGTTGCCTAAACCGATACATACTGTTAACTATGAGCAATTCATCATTATCAATTTTGAGATCTTCGATTTTAATATCCTCCCATTTTGATGCTATACCATGGTACTCAAATGGAACACCAAAACTTTTAGCATACTCCTTCAATCTCCGACCCGTTTCATCCACCCGTTCGCTTGGGCGGAATCCAGAAAGAGGGAAATCTATCCCTGTGATTTTTAGTTTCACGGTTGAACCCTTCTGTTCGGACAATTCCTGGATTAGACACGGCCACTGAAAACCAAAATCAATGCCGAAATCAATTATATGCAAGGTGCATGCTTTCTTCACTGATTGGAGGATAGTAATTTTAGCAACAGCGTATGTACATCTCAGGAAAGGAGTTACTGTCATAAATAGATACTGCACCTTTACAATGTCAGAAGTTGAAATCCTTTTAGCAATGCATCTGTTATACACCTCGGTTCCGGTCCCGGTTAATCGGGCCTCGAGAGCATTGGCAAGCACAAGAGCAAGTCTTTGGTTCCAATCTCCATTGGGAGAAGCTTGCTTCCTTATATCTTTTATTATTTTTTCGGCAACTTGGTACTCATTAGCAGCTATTGAATGAGAACAAGTTATGAGAAGATCTTTAAAATCGGTATATTGCTCTTGTACTTCCTTCTCACTGCATGTGCTTCCTTGGCGAATAGAAGCAACCTTTTCGAAATAGTCATCATAGTAAAGGATCACTTCATCCAGTTTTTCATCTCTGACAGGTTCCTCGGAATACGCTAGTGGAATTTTACTGTTCCGTCCCTCTAAAAGCTCCAAATTCCCATTATTATCCAATTTCTTTTTACCATTAGACCCCTTAATCACACATCCCTGATCATCATTCTCTTCTTCACT
The DNA here is from genome assembly GCA_033356055.1 of Carex pumila. Lineage (NCBI taxonomy): Eukaryota > Viridiplantae > Streptophyta > Magnoliopsida > Poales > Cyperaceae > Carex > Carex pumila. The sequence continues at coordinate 178,863 of JARJHM010000326.1, read as the reverse complement.
TGAACTGTGTGGAGAAGAAAGTGCTAGATTTTTCTCTCGAAAATCAATCGTTAAATTTTCGATGCTCGGGAGAAACTTCATTCCTTCCTCGATTCCTTTATTGTACTCTAAAGCCGGCATGCTTGTTAAAATGGAATTAATTTTTTCTTGCAATGGTTCATTGGTACAAACTGGGTAGTTTTCCGGTTGTGTTTGGTCCTGAATTGAGGAACTATCTTCGGAAGGCGGGTACTTTTGACCGATTATATCAGCAAAAAATTTCTCCATATCCTGGAGAGCTGCCCCCTCGTTAACAACAATATCCTCCTCATCTTTGTTTTCCTCCATGAGCATATTGCTCAAATAACTCAAGGTTGCATCCAAGATGGTACCAGAATCATTGTTTTGCACAATGCCAGTATTTACCCTATCTTTCTCATTTGTTAAAACTAGCTCAGATGAATCTCTGTTCATCATTTAATTAACCAAGAAATACCAATTAAACCTGTAATTGAATTAAGTTAGTAAATCAAATAGCTATATGGAACTGCCAATGCAGAAGCAAAATTTATTGTTGAATTTCACAGAGATATGTCAAAGAAGCAAAAATATTTTAATGTGCCTGAGTAGGTTTAGTGGATAAGTGATAGTAAAAGGATGCAACTTCATTATTATTTTGTGCCTATTGTCAAAAACTAAGCAATTCGTGTTGAACTCAATTGCAAGAGCTTTATAAGACATGAATAGCGCTAACTCAGAAATAGCTGCTATTCCTGGCGAGCTATTCTCAACACATAACGTTTGGATGAAAAAAAACGTTATTTTCAACAAAGAAACATCTCGGGTTAGCTACTATTCTGCTATTTCTTTAAAATGTTGAGTTAGTAGCTATTCTGAATCCAAAAATAGCTACTATTCCGAGCTATTCCTTGATTCATCCAAACGCACCCAATTCAACAACTAGACTAAAAAATGGAATTCTGTATTTGAAGTAAGAAATAACTAAACCATGTTTGCTACTAATTGACGCATCAAGCCTTTGGTCGAGTTCGAATCAAGTAAGGTATCTGACATGATCAAGTTAGATTCGGAGTGTTTAATTTAAGTTTGCACAAATCTTAAAGAGGGCTCCCTAATCCCTATATTCTAAATATGCCCAAATATATTTTGGTTTGGTTTTGACTATGATGCGCTTAAGTACAGTAGGGATATTCTTCCACCTATGTTCAGGGTTGGGGGTAAAGGGGTCATTGTGTATTAATTAATAGCAGTAGCGAGGTCCTCAGCAAATTCGGATAGGTTTTGTTATGTTTCCTTTCAAAATCTAATAAGTGACTACTATTTTTCACAGGGGCTTAGGCAAGTGGAGTCAGAGACGGGCATGTTCAAATATAATTTTAGCAATATACTTCTAATATTTTTTTTTTATCCCTCCTACTCACTGGATGACATTTACTGATGTGGGTGGGTATGTTTCACGATTTGATGTTGCATTCCAAGTTGAGGAAGATGCCCGGTAGGTTCAAACATCTGACAAGGATAAACCCAACAAAAGACCCCCAGGCCCCACTGGTACTGGTAATTCTGGTACTGGAGGGTCTGGTATTTCTGGTACTGGTAAAACAGAATCAGGTACTGCTGGGGATACCTCTGGTAAAACAGTCTTCTCAGTCTGGAAGGACTATCTATACACTTGGTAACCTGGAAGGAGGTATGACTGGGTTTCAAAGGAATAGGTCATGCCACCCCAGGTATAAAGAGTACCTAAGGCTTTGTTAGTCAGAGGAGAAAACTAAGAAAAATAAGAGAAGTGGATTCTCTATGAGAGACCTGACAAGCATTGCACTCACCAAAGAGAAAAGAAGTATTCACTTCAAACTGGCCGCACAAAGAGAGAAGCAAAGAGCAGAGAAACATAAGGCAAATGAACTTCAAATGAAGTTGCCCTTTTTTATGTGTATGATATTCAATTAGGAAAAGATATATAAGGATCATAAAAAAGAACTAGTTAAGTAAAATACAAACTATGGATAGATCCAATTTTGAAGGTATATGCTTCATCATATATTAGGAAAAATTAAGTAGAATAATCATAAATACTGTATGGATTTAGAGATTTCAGAGGGGCAAATCATGGTTTCTCATGAAACTTCTTAATTGGAATATTAAGGGACTTAATTCAAGTAGGAAACAAAGATTGAAACAATTAGTGTCTTACTCTGACGGAAATCCTGAGTCCGCCCTTGGAAATAAAAATTGTTTCGATGTCTTTTAAGATCAAATGATCATTTGGGGTTAGGTTGATTACCTTAGAATGTAAGAACTATATGTTTTTCTAATGAAATGGGCTTCATATCTTTTATTCAAAAAAATATTATGTTCTTTTTTAAAATTATGAAAATTAGTTATGTTTCAAAAAAAGTATAAAATTTTACTTATGCCTGAAATATTTCCTCAAAATATACTTCTATTTCTATTTCTATGTTTTTCTTAAAAAAATTATAAAAATATACTAAACATGTAAAATAATTATAATATTATGTCTTTTGAGTGTGTATGTAGTTTAAAAGAGAAATCTATTGCTCTTTATTCAAGGTAGAAGCACTAGGTAATAGGTGACCAATTAGTTTTAACAGAATTTCCTAAATTTGATATATTTTTTAATTTTCAATTTCATTAAAGTGAATAGCTTGTTGAATTATCAATTTTTCTACGTCATTGTACAAAATAAAACATGCGCAACCCAATTTTCTACGTACAGATATTAACAGAGTTAGTTTGGTTTCACGCAGTGAATTATCAATAGAGAAAATGAAAAGTATATGACCGAAGAATTGCATGAAGTCAAACCAGCTCTGTCAATATCTTTACCTTGATGGTATGAACAGCAAAATAATAGGGGCAAAAGAGTACCTTGAATAAATGAAGTGATAGTCTTCAAATGGAATTGAGAAGAGAGAAATATAGAAGGGTCGAATTTATATATAATTTCATGATTTAGTTGTCGTTGACTGGTAGTCAAAGATAATTGGACTTGTAATAAAGACTATTTAATGAAGAGCATTTAAACCGGATTTATTTATTTATTTATTTATTCCCTCAGATTCAGGTCGAATATGATAATAAAAGCATTTAAACCGGATTTATTTATTCCCTCATATTCAGGTTGAATACTATAAAGTCCAGCGGTACGTAGAACAAGCATTTGTGACGTCCGATCTGAATCTGACGGTATGGAAATAATCAGATTTTCAAATACTTGCTATCATGAGTGGATTCAGGATTTCCGTGGAGACAAAAAAAAAAAGCTAATTGGGTTCGAACTCATTAACTAATCGTTTACTAGATAAAAAAAAAAATGCTCTGTCTTTTAATTTCTAATACTCGGATTTTTAATTCTAATTGTCAATCCGAATTCAAATAATTTATTCTAATTTTATTCCTAAATTTAACTCAAATTACATATCATAATTCTAATGAGAGGCAATAAAATTTTCAAGAGAGAGACAAAGTTAATCCGAACTTATAAATCTTCATAAAATTTCAAAATCTAGAGATGCAGTTGCGCCTCCAACTCCACTTAGATCAGTCCTCCTTGCTATTATGTTGAAAACAAACCTACTTTTTTTTCTTTTTATTTTATTTTATTTTCTAATTGTACGAGTCGAGATCCTCTTGTTTGAGTTTGAATCTGAAACATATGATCAGAATTCAGACTAATTTGGTCCAAACTTTTAAATTTTAATAAATAAAATTTGTTTAAAATTGGTGCTAATATATAACAAACGATGAGATAGTACTAGTGGATTGAATTCGGGTAGGGTACGGGTACCTCGGGTACGGGTAGGGCGGGTAGTCGGGTAGGGCGGGTACGGGTAGGGCGGGTAGGCGGGTAGGCGGGTACGGGTAGGGCGGGTACGGTTTTAAAAAAATGTACCCTACCCGTTTCAAACCCGTGCCCGTTCCGGGTAACGGGTACGGGTACCTCGGGTACGGGTACTCGGGTAGGGCGGGTAGGGTACGGGTATTTTTTTTTTTTTTCTTTTGGTTTTTTTTTTTTCTGTTTTTTTCTTCTGTTTTTTAGTTTTTTTTTTCTGTTTTGTTTTTCCGTTTTTTATTTTTTTTTCTGTTTTGTTTAATATTTTTTTTCTGTTTTTTTAGTTTTTTTTCTGTTTTGTTTTTCCTTTTTTTTTCTATTTTGTTTAATGTTTTTTTTTCTGTTTTTTTAGTATTTTTTTCTGTTTTGTTTTCCGTTTTTTTTATTTTTTTTCTGTTTTGTTTAATGTTTTTTTTTCTGTTTTTTTTTTTTTCGTTTTTTTTACAGTGTCGTATGAATATTATTACATGTTTATAATTCGATTTTTATAATATGAATAGTTCGATATCAAATAGAGTATATATAAACATGAAATTATCAAGTCGCAACTTTATAATTTATAAATGAATAAAATTTGTACCTTATATATAAAAATTATTCGTGCGAAAATTTGTATATTTATACGGCTAAGTACAAATATATTTATTTATTTCTTTAAGCAAGTCATTTTATTTTATTTTCAAATTCTCATTCTAATTAAAACAATAAAATATAAATAAAAATATCTTAAATTAATTTATTACATTAAAAATAATTATGAATAATTTAAAAACAATAGATTAAAAAATAAAAGTTACCCTCCTCCTTTATTCCGGGCTTGGGACCGGCTATGTAAAATAACATAGGCGGAGTTCTAACTTTTTTTTTATTAGTAATTGTTCTTTAAAATGAATAATTTAAAAACTAATTGAAATGTTTAGAAATTATAATTTTAAAAATACCCATAAATATTAAAAGAGGTTAGAAAATTATACCGACACTACCTATCTAGTAGTTTGGATTCATATACCATTGTTCGCTTTCTTCCGCACCGTCTGAATCTGAATTAGCTTGGGGCTGCGGCTCGGTAACACTTTCTTCAGTATCAGCTGCGGATGATGATTCTTGATCTTGATGTTGGTTGCGCTCGTCAGCCTTAATCCAATCTTTCAAGCACACAAGTCTCTCAAAAACATGTGGACCCAATTTACTGCGTTTGTCGGAGAGGATCCTGTTCGCCGAACTAAAACAACTTTCTGAAGGGACGGTTGACACGGGTACGGCAAAGACGTCGCGGGCCATCATCGCCAGTGTTGGATAAGACCTTTGATTCCTCTTCCACCACGTCATGATGTCAACGTTTTCATTTTCGTTGCGCATATTTAAATAGCTCACTAACTCGTTTGTGGATGCGTGCGGTTCGCTATCTAACTGAAAATCTGCTAACAATCCACTACTGCTAGTACTCCTGAAATTGGAACTATTAAAAAATAAATAAAAAATTAGTGGACAAATAATGCAGATATTATAAATAATAAAGATTAAAAGCATAATGTATATTTATTCATACCTAGGACCAGCCCGGGACGAAGAGGGGTTTTGGTTGCCACTAATTCTTGAGTTGTATATGTTAAACATCTCAGCGAACTTCGCATCCACGTATGCCTCGACCCCGGTTGCGTCTAAATGTAGATTACCTTTGTACGCTTCAACCATTTTGATCGTGTAATATTTCTTGTATGCCGGGTTGAGGCAGCTTGCGATAATGGCCAGGAGGGGTACATCTTCCCAATATTTTAGAAATTTTAGTTTCATGGCCTCTACGATCGGTGTGAGAGATTTATCGTGTGTTTCTGCTTGTTCCAAATTACGATACACCTTGGAAATTTGGTAGATTTGCCCCAACAACTCAAATGCCGTCGGAGAATACGAGCAGGATAGTTTGACGGTTGCTTCAAAAAAGGTTCCTAGGAATGTTGAAAGCCTTTCTAGTTGGTCCCATTCCCCGCCGGTGGGTTCCAATTGCATTCCCTCAGGGGTGGATCCCCTCAAAAACTCCCCTATGACAGCTTTGTAAGGAAGGCATCGGTTCAACATCCTATAGGTTGAGTTCCAACGGGTATCTATATCCCAAGGTACTTTCAACTTGCTTAGTCGATAGGTTATGCACAACTTTGCAAACTCTTGTCTTCTTTCATGGTTTGAAACAATGTGGTTGAGGGCATCCTTAAATTTAACTATCAATAATTTTATAGCTTCTGTTTTAAGTCCCGCCTTCACGACGAGGTTAAGTATATGACAAGCACACTTTTGGTGAAACATTTCACCATTCATAATCGGGTTTAGTGACCGTTTAAAAATTTCAATGGAAGCAATGTTGTTGCTAGCATTATCGAAAGATATAGAAAAAACCTTGTTAGCCATATCCCTCTTAAGGTTATACTCTTGTAAAACCTCAATAATAGATTTGAAAATTACATTTGCGGTGTGCGGGGAATCTAACACTCGAAAACTTAATATCCTCTTTTGTAATACCCACTGATCATCGATCCAATGCCCAGTAACACAAGAGTACCCAAGGCCATGTTTACCAGCAGTCCATATATCGGAGGTAATTGAGACCTTATTGGATTGATATGCAAATGTACCTTTGAGGTCATCTTTTATGGTTGTAAACTGTTTTTTTATTTCACCAACCAACTTTCTATGATGCATCCTCTTGTACATTGGTTGAGCACACCCCCGAATGACCAACCGGGCAAAGGCTGTGCAACCACCCATACTGATTGGTTGTTCTTTGTGGGTTATGTACCGGGCCAATTCACTAAGCATTTTTTTTTCATCAAATTTTGGGTTGGTTCTGGTACCATCCGCATTAATAAGGGTTTGGATTTGTCTCGTTGGTACATTTTTGCTTGGTTCCTCACCCTTTTTTTCATGCATTTCGGCATGTCTTTTAAAGCTACTCATACCACTACTTTGCTTATACACAAAAAAAGGTTTCTTACAATTGGGTACCTTACATTCAAGAGTTTCCATAAAGCCATCAGCATCTTTTGTAATCTCATAAAATCTCTTCCATGGCTGATTGTATTCCGAAGGTCTTCTAGCCTTCTTTACCACTGGTTGTTGCGGGGGGGCACTTGTCGAAGGAGGGACAGCTTCTTCCTGAATTTCAGGGGCACTTCTCGAAGGAGTACCTTCTATACTGGAAGTAAATTGACTCGATGCTACAGAAGAAGTGCCTCCATATGCATACGATGGTGTCGGTTGAAATGTTTCTTGTGGAATGTAGGCGTTTGGATCGTTTGAAGTATAATACGGCGCATGCATTTGTGGGGGTTGTTGATAATTTAAATCTAGGATTTGGTCCCTTCTTTGATAATTGTGTCGATAGTTAGGTGGATAATTAGGTGGTGGCATTTGGGAGGAACTATCAAGATAATTAGGTGGTGGCATATCGGGGCCAAAAATAGAAGCCGACATTCTCGCTTCAAATGTTTCTTCCACCGATTCGTGATGAGGAGATGTCATTTTTTAACCTAATTAAAAATAGAAATTAAAAACAGAAATTAAAAACAGAAATTAAAAAACAGAAATTAAAAAACAGAAATTAAAAAACAGAAATTAAAAACGGAAATTAAAAACGGAAATTAAAAACAAAAATTAAAAACAGAAATTAAAAACAGAAATTAAAAACAGAAATTAAAAACAGAAATTAAAAACAGAAATTAAAAAACAGAAATTAAAAAACAGAAATTAAAAAACAGAAATTAAAAACGGAAATTAAAAACGGAAATTAAAAACAGAAATTAAAAACAGAAATTAAAAACAGAAATTAAAAACAGAAATTAAAAACAGAAATTAAAAACAGAAATTAAAAAACAGAAATTAAAAAACAGAAATTAAAAACAGAAATTAAAAACAGAAATTAAAAAACAGAAATTAAAAAACAGAAATTAAAAACAGAAATTAAAAACAGAAATTAAAAACAGAAATTAAAAACAGAAATTAAAAACAGAAATTAAAAAACAGAAATTAAAAAACAGAAATTAAAAAACAGAAATTAAAAACGGAAATTAAAAACGGAAATTAAAAACAGAAATTAAAAACAGAAATTAAAAACAGAAATTAAAAACAGAAATTAAAAACAGAAATTAAAAAACAGAAATTAAAAAACAGAAATTAAAAAACAGAAATTAAAAACAGAAATTAAAAACGGAAATTAAAAACGGAAATTAAAAACGGAAATTAAAAACAGAAATTAAAAACAGAAATTAAAAACAGAAATTAAAAACAGAAATTCAAAACAGAAATTAAAAAACAGAAATTAAAAAACAGAAATTAAAAAATAGAAATTAAAAACGGAAATTCAAAACAGAAATTAAAAAACAGAAATTAAAAAACAGAAATTAAAAAACAGAAATTAAAAAATAGAAATTAAAAACGGAAATTAAAAACAGAAATTAAAAACAGAAATTAAAAACAGAAATTAAAAACAGAAATTAAAAAACAGAAATTAAAAACAGAAAGCAAAAAACAGAAATTAAAAACAGAAATTAAAAACAGAAATTAAAAAACAGAAATTAAAAACAGAAATTAAAAAACAGAAATTAAAAAACAGAAATTAAAAAATAGAAATTAAAAACGGAAATTAAAAACGAAAATTAAAAACAGAAATTAAAAACAGAAATTAAAAACAGAAATTAAAAAACAGAAATTAAAAACAGAAATTAAAAACAGAAAGCAAAAAACAGAAATTAAAAACATAAATTAAAAACAGAAATTAAAAAACAGAAATTAAAAACAGAAATTAAAAAACAGAAAGTAAAAACAGAAAGTAAAAAACAGAAAAATAAATCTAATCTATTTAAAAAAAATCTAACATCTTTTCTAACCTATTAAAAATAAATCCGAATTTCAAAAAAAAAATCCAACATATTCAAAAAACAAATCTAATTACTTCACAAATTAAAAAAAAAATCTAACATATTAAAAGAACAAATCTAATTACGTCACAAATTTAAAAAAAAATCTAACATCTTTTCTAACCTATTAAAAATAAATCCGAATTTCAAAAAAAAAATCTAACATATTCAAAAAACAAATCTAATTACTTCACAAATTTTAAAAAAAAATCTAACATCTTTTCTAACCTATTAAAAATAAATCCGAATTTCAAAAAAAAAATCTAACATATTCAAAAAACAAATCTAATTACTTCACAAATTTAAAAAAAAATCTAACATCTTTTCTAACCTATTAAAAATAAATCCGAATTTCAAAAAAAAAATCTAACATATTCAAAAAACAAATCTAATTACTTCACAAATTTTAAAAAAAAATCTAACATCTTTTCTAACCTATTAAAAATAAATCCGAATTTCAAAAAAAAAATCTAACATATTCAAAAAACAAATCTAATTACTTCACAAATTTTAAAAAAAAATCTAACATCTTTTCTAACCTATTAAAAATAAATCCGAATTTCAAAAAAAAAATCTAACATATTCAAAAAACAAATCTAATTACTTCACAAATTTTAAAAAAAAATCTAACATCTTTTCTAACCTATTAAAAATAAATCCGAATTTCAAAAAAAAAATCTAACATATTCAAAAAACAAATCTAATTACTTCACAAATTTAAAAAAAAATCTAACATCTTTTCTAACCTATTAAAAATAAATCCGAATTTCAAAAAAAAAATCTAACATATTCAAAAAACAAATCTAATTACTTCACAAATTTTAAAAAAAAATCTAACATCTTTTCTAACCTATTAAAAATAAATCCGAATTTCAAAAAAAAAATCTAACATATTCAAAAAACAAATCTAATTACTTCACAAATTTTAAAAAAAAATCTAACATCTTTTCTAACCTATTAAAAATAAATCCGAATTTCAAAAAAACAATCTAACATATTCAAAAAACAAATCTAATTACTTCACAAATTTAAAAAAAAATCTAACATCTTTTCTAACCTATTAAAAATAAATCCGAATTTCAAAAAAAAAATCTAACATATTCAAAAAACAAATCTAATTACTTCACAAATTTTAAAAAAAAATCTAACATCTTTTCTAACCTATTAAAAATAAATCCGAATTTCAAAAAAAAAATCTAACATATTCAAAAAACAAATCTAATTACTTCACAAATTTTAAAAAAAAATCTAACATCTTTTCTAACCTATTAAAAATAAATCCGAATTTCAAAAAAAAAATCTAACATATTCAAAAAACAAATCTAATTACTTCACAAATTTTAAAAAAAAATCTAACATCTTTTCTAACCTATTAAAAATAAATCCGAATTTCAAAAAAAAATCTAACATATTCAATAAATCTATCAATCCTAACATAAAATAAATCTAAAAAATGTAATTATTTAACAAATTTAACAAATCTAATTACTTAACAAATTTAACAAGTCTAATTACTTAACTTTCAATAAATCTAACTTAAACTAAATTTACTCTACAAAAATAAATTAATCTAACATAAAATAAATCTAACCTTTAAATCTCGCGGAAAAATCTTGCGGGAGGTGCCGAACTTTGTAATTTCGATACCTTCGTAATTCCGTTTGCGTATTTGTAGAATGAATTAAATTACAACTATATAATTTTTTTTTAAAATAAATAGAGAAATTGAGAATAATGAAAATTGAGAGAATGAGAGTTTGAGATAGAATGTGGAGAGAAAGAGAGTTAGAGGGGGTGTATTTAAAGAAAAAATTGGAGGGGGGAATTAAATTCGAAATTAAAAAAAAAAAAAAAAAAAAAAAAAAAAAAAAAACCGGGATTTGACCCGGGTGGGTCCGGCCGGGTTTGATTTGACTGGCCCGGGCCCGGTTTGTTTGAACCGGCGGCAAAAAAATTCAAATTTCAAATGAAACGGGTAAACAGGTAAAGGGTCACGGGTAAACGGGTAAAGGTCACGGGTAAACGGGTAAAGGGTAAACGGGTAAAAGGGTAAAGTTAGTTGGGTAAACGGGTGCGGGTACGGGTAAAACGGGTGCGGGTAGACGGGTTTCGGGTACGGGTAAAACGGGTACGGGTTGGACGGGTTTGTTCCCGAATCAATGAGTCCGGTCCATCTCAAACCCGTACCCGTGTACCCGTTTACCCGCCTATACCCGGGCACGGGTACGGGTACCTCGGGTAACGGGTACGGGTCGGGTACAACGGGTCATACCCGTTCGGGTAAAAGCAAAAGTCTAGATAGTACTTTAGCTTATATGAATTCTGATTCAAAAAAAAATAAAAAGCTTATATGAATTCACGGTGACTTGGACTAAAAATCATCTAAAAAAATGATTTGAAAAAAAATAAATAAATGTGGAAATTAATCAGGTCATTTTCTATTTGATGATTTTTGCCACAAATCTGGTTCAAAATCTACCCCACGAAACGGGTCATACTATCTTACGTAGCTTTCAATCTTCTATTAAGGATTCAAGATTGAAACGGGTCAATGTCTACGTGTTTGCCAATAAATGAAAAAGGTGAAATGTGTACGACTCGTGTCTTGTGATAATGACTATCAACAATTAAATTACTATTTAATGATAAACTTTTAGGACGAAATGACCAAAATACCCTCATGTGGTTATAGTGTTATTTGAAATATTCATGATTTTGTAACGGAACGGATGAATCCATCTACTATTTTAAAAAGAGAAAAAATATATAGTGGGATAATTTCCTCTACATTAATATTATACAAGGATAATAATTTACTAATTTTATAGTGACATAATCTCTATAGTTTGGACATATAAAACTGTGCTATATTTTCGGGTGTTCAAACGGTTCAGAATGTTCGGTTTTTAACCGAATCGGAAAATTTTAATTTAAATGAGTTAGTTTTCCGGTTTAAATGAATTGGTTCAGTTTAGACTTTTTAAAACCGACTAAATCAAACTAATCGGTTTATATTGGTTCGACTCTAATTTTATTATTATTATAATTATTTAATTAAACCAAACTGAACTTCAATTGTTGTGTATGACAATGTATTATTTTCATTAAGAATAGTACCAATATATTTACTTTGGTTTAAACTGAACAAACCGAAATTTACTTCGGTTTGTTCAGTTCAATTTTTAATTAGTTCAGTTAGATTTTATTTTTGAAAATAAAAAAATAGTTTAATTTAATTATTTTACTTCGGTTTCAATCAAACTAATCGTTTGAACACCCCAAGCTATATTCATGTCTGAGACACCACCAGGAAATGTGACAATAATAATTTAATTGAAATGGCGCATCATATCATGTTGTATCATGTAATTGGTACATGCTACCACACTCAATTTTGAGCCCGTTGCAAAATACAGTGCATATATGACAAAACTATTTTTATTAACCAGAAAATATAGCGGTTTCGCATGTCAATATTTTATATTTATAAATGAAAAAAAATCATAATTCTTGAAAATTCAATAAATTAAGGATATTTGATGCATAACCAAATATAGATATATATGTTTAGAGGAAATAAATCAGTTGTTATTCCTTTAGAATAATAGGAACCAATCATTTCGACCTCAACCGTTCAATTTTTTTTTTTTTATGTGAGAGTATCAACGAAGATCAACAACTGAGATTGAAATAACAAAAATCTGTTATTCCATTTGAATAACAACAGATTTATGTCCTTAGATCTTATTATGAACAAAGAGTTTGGGTAGTTTTCGAATTTCAGTCAGGATTTGAATATTTTTTTAAATTTTACTTATTTTTTGGATATAAATAAAAAAATCGGATAATATTATGATTATACGTACAATCAAAAATCAAAATAGACCGACCTTGAACATGAGTTTGTACGAAATACTAACAACTTTAAACTTTTTTACAAAAAAAATGACATAGGTATAGTTTTTCAAATTTTATTAAATAAAAAATTTCTATTCAAATGTCAAATTTGTGACTTCTTACACAATATTATAAAGAGGAGTGCTCACATGCTCCATTGTTTTCATGTGTCAAATTATATCCCACATCTTTATCTTTGATTTTAAAGTTCAAATAAATGATCTAAACTGCTCAAACATAATATCTACGTTCAAATTTTGTATTTTTTTTTAAATTGTTTAGTATTTTTTAAGATAGGTACAAAATCATTGTTTTTAGATGGTCTAAAATTATTTGAAAATCAATAATTTTGTATCTATCTTAAAAAAATAGTAAAAAAATGTTAAAAAAAAGATATAAAATTTGGTCTCTATGCATATTTTAATGTGGATATCATGTAGAGCATTTCAGATCATATATTTAAACTTTAAAACAAAAAAAATAAAAATATAATTAGAGCATAGAAGCAATAGAGTATTTGAGTCCTCTGTTATAAAAGAAAATTTCATTCACATTTTAAACATGCATCTTCCTACACAAACAGACAAACTATTGTCCTTTGAACTTATTAGTGAATTTCTGACGGGATGGAACAAAATCCACGAGTGGCGTGATTCGGGAGTATTGTGATGAGAATTTGAGATAGACTTGAATGGGCCTTTCAACTTCAACAGTTTCAATCTCAGGGCCCAACAGTTGAAAACTCAAAACAGACCGAACCTATTTTAAATTTTGAATTTTTTTTTTTTTTTTTTTTTTGGGTTCTTAAGAGAACAATTAGAAACCAGTTAAGCAAACATAGGACGGATGAACCGGAGAGCGTTTGATGGATATCGGATCAAATTTGATCTGATAGATAATCTCGGTTGTTCGATTTCCGTTAAGATTTATGTAAAATTAATATGCACAAATTTTAAAAGTGAATCGAACGACTTTGATATAGCATCAGACTGAATTTGATCGGATACCTATCGAATATCCCTTCTTTCCACAATGAATTTTTCTTTTTCTTTCAGTAACATTAAAACACACGCACGCTCGTGCATATCCACTGATTCACCCCACAATCTCAAAATCGGTCAGATGTACAATCAGAGTTGTTCGATTCGCATTATATATAATTCGTGTAAAATTGATATGCACAAATCTTAAAAATGAATCGAACAGCTCCCACATGATGTGTATTAGATTGATTTTAATCTGATAATCATTAAATATCCCCTTCTTCTCAGAACGGACTTTTCATTTGCTTTCAGTAACATTAAAAACACACACATCACAAGGCCTAATCATTAAATATCCACTGTCAAGCTCATGTCACAGGAACTACAAACAAATAATTAATAAGCATAAGGCCTAATTAAATGAAGACATCACAGCAAGGTCACACAGGCCTTCCTCTTCCTGCCATTTCTTTGTCAGTTCAATCTCTACGGATGCGATCAATAAAAAGTACGCTTTGTTATTTTCTATCCAATTTTTTTTTTTTTTTAATTTGGGGTTTTTTATGACATTAAGAAATGATAGAAGCAATGCATCTTTTGGGCCATTACCTACCTCTAATTATTTAATTGTTTATCTTACAATTGGGCCTTAAGCCTGGTTAATGGTTATGCATTGACATAAAATATTAGGCTCACCCCTAATTGATAGAATTCACATCCTCCATACGGACCATAATGTACCTGAAAATAGAATCTTTTATAGTTGGTGGATCTAGACCGTTCTTTTTTACTCGGCACGAATCTCAAAGTCCAATAATACTGATCCTATGATAGTTCGAATTTTTTCCAAACTTTTTTTTTATTTTCATTTTTTTTGTTGTTGTTTTATTATATTAAGTCGAATCTGAATAATTTATTTCTCACTCTGCTGATAGGATATTATCCTTATTGATAGGGTATCTCCCCTGCCATCCCTTTTTATGCATTAATTGACATAAAAGTATTTGAATTCAATTCATGGCGATCATTTAATTAAGTACCAGCCTGCCGCCAATAATGTGGCACCAAGCTCTTTGTCCAGTCTCAATTAATCGACATCGCTGCTATTGTTTTGTCCTTGTATCCCATTGTTGCTTCTATATAATCCCTTCTAATCCTTTTCAGTACCAACTTTTTCTTTGAAAGTCATGTACTGATTTACACTGCTTATTTAATACATGAATTACTTTTTAATGATTGTTTCAGAATGTATTTACATGTAAAGAAAATTAGTCTAAGTCGTTCACATGTTGTATTACAACATAGCATGACTCATAAATATGATACAACTTGTAACGTCAGTTGTGTCTGTCGCTATTGTATTAAATAAGGGAGGAAAATAAAGAGAGGAGAGAGAAAAAGTATTTTATTTAAATAAATACGAGGAGGTTTCTAAATTCTAATACCTCGTTATATCTCATATTTTGTATCTTTATTTTCTTCATATTTAAAGTCTAAATTGTCGATTCGAACCGTTCAATATAATATCCATACTAAAATATAGTTGGAGATGAAATTTTATAATTTTTATAATTTTTTTACTATTTTTTAAGATTGGTAGAAAATCATTGTTTTTTTATTAGTACAAAAATAATGATTTTGTACTTTTTTTAAAAAAAATAGTAAAAAAATTATAAAAATTATAAAATTTCATCCTTAGACACATTTTAGTATAAATGTCATGTTGAGTGGTTCGGATTAACAATTTGGACTTTAGAAATCAAGATATAAAATATAAGGTATGATGAGGTATAAAAAAAATATAATGTATTGGAACCTTTCTCAATAAATATTTAGTGTTGGAACTTGAGTCCTGTACTGATTCACACTGATCATGTAACACATGAATGAATTCTTTATAATCATTGCAAAATGTATTCACATGTGAAGAAAAATTATTTATGTTTTTACATGTTTTATTACAATATATCATGACACAACATGTTATGTTTATGTGTGTTAATCACATGATGTATTTCTTTTTTTTTTAAGATAGCACGCTCAATTTTTCCCACATTATTTCTTTATTTAATTTTTTGCATTTTTTTATTTTTTTAGCAATTTTTTCTGATATTTTTTTCAATTAAATTAACTTAAAATAAAAAAAATTAACAAGTAACCCCAACAATTATATAAGTATCAGTCATGTGAAATGTATTGGTCACAAAACATTAGATCACACCATATTTGTCATATCATATTGTGTTACGTTTTTTTTTCATTATATATAATTATGAACAAAAAAAAGAATTGAAAAAAAAAAATTAACTTACTAATTTTAATTTATTTTACTTCTTATACCAAACTTAGTGTTATGTTAGCAAACCAAACTGTACTTGTTGAAGCTTACATCCTGTAACAATTCCTGTAGTAGATTATTAATCCCACTTTTACACAATTACCCACCAACTACCAAGTAATCTCCAACAATTATAAAGGGAAAATTTCATGTATATCTCTCAAAAACATAGAAATTACATATTCCCTCTTTAAAATTCATAATATCATATTTACTCTACTGAACTTCAAAACTCTCAAACTTACCCGTTTTAATATATTTTTTCTATTAGAACTCATTTTTAAATTTATGAAGTATCCATTTTAGTCTTTATTTAAAAAAAGTTGTAGCCAATTTTGAAAAAATGCAATCTTCTAATTTAACGGTTTTTGAGGATAAATGGGTAATATCTTTATTCTTAGCGTTTACACAATGACATTTACGTATATGCTCGTATAAGCGTCAGAAATAGAGAAATTACCTAATTGCCCTCAAAAACCAAATAATTAGATATTGATATTTTTCTGAAACACGCTTAGTTTTTAGTTTTTTTAAATAAAGATTAAAATAGGTACTTCATAAATTTAAAATTGAGCGTAAAAAAAAAGACAATAAAATGGACAAATATTTGAGTTTTTGAAGTTTAGAATGATATATAATATATTATAAACTTTAGGGGGGGGTTGCTATGTAATTTCAATGTTTCTGAGAGGTATACATGAAATTGCCCCTATAAATAATTACAATTTCTAGAATAGTACTTAATTGGAGACACGATTATTTACAAGACCTGCAGTTCTGCAAATATAAGAAACACAAATAAAAACTATATTCATGAAACATAACGCTCAATTAATGCACGGCCAGTAAAGCAAAGGTCAGAACTTTATTTTTCAGCGCTTATAGCGGGAGCAATTAATGGAATTGGAACGTGTCAAACTTCTCAAATACCAAACTCATAATTATCGCAAGTTGTCAAAAAAGAAAATCCCAACAATTTTTTTTTTTTGAAGTTTTTGAAAATTTCTATATTTTTTAAAATTTTTACTGATTGTTTTTAATGAACTAACTTAAAATAAAAAATAGTTCAATACTAGCTTTTAATTTAGGGAACTGAATCGTCTGCCCCCAGGGAGCAGGAGAGAGTCACTGCAGAGTGGGCCCCTAGTAACAGTAATCAGTTAACTTTAACTCTTTAACAGTAACCGAGTTCACCCCGCAGTGACTCTGGAGGCAGAAATTTTCTGCAACCCAGAGGACAGGAGATCTAATTCCTTAATTTAGTAGCAATTAGCAAATACAAATGCTCTCTGCATAGAAAAACATGTTCAAAATTTATATGAAAATTTCTTTTAGATATTAAAATAGTTTGATGATTTAATCCGATTTTACTAAAAAAATATATAAAAGGTACTTCAACTGATATCAAAATTTGTATTTGTACCATATTAAAAAAATGATAAGTCAAATAACCACGATTTTTAAGTATTGTCATTTTCACTACGTCCTTAGTTTGAAACTGTGGACAAAAATTAAATGTCTTAGTTTCAAGCTGATCACAAAACTTTATCTCTCTACCACTGGCCTCCTTATATAGAAAACATGTTAAGTTGTCCTCAATTTGAAACTGTGGACACTCAATTTATGTCTGTAATTTCAAATTGAGGACGTGGTGAAATTATGGTTATTTGATTTTTTTTAAAATGGTATAAATAAATATTTTAAAATTAATTACATGCATCAACCTGTGGTCACAAAACACATGATATGATGTGTAATTACATTCCTCATTTTAGTCGTATCATATAAAAATATATTTATTTAATTATATTATATATTTAATTAAGTCAATAAAATAATCTCTATGTCATTGAAATTAATTCCGCTGCTCTTCAAATAAAAGAGTAGGACCCCGTTATCCAAAACTTAACTGTATTCTGCTCTCCTATTCGAAGAGCAGCGGAGTCGGTGCCACTTCAATGTTTTTTCATCACTGTCTGTTGCACTTTTGTTATCTCTCTCTCCATCCCCATTAAAACCGTTCAAAACTTTCCAGCCTTTGGCTTTCTTATTATTAATGACATTCCCTTTTACTATTGGGGGTCTTCTCCAATTCGTTCAAAACTGGAGACGCTCTAAAACCGTACATAGTTTCTCTGAAGTGGGGGTAGCAACGAAATTTGTTCATTAATTCTGAATCAAACTATAGCTAGTGCCGAGCAAGCTGTTAGTGAACGAATCAACTGCGAGTCATGATCGAGTCATGAACTACAAGCTTTTTTGCCAGTTTACTCTGAAATGAGGATGGCTGCCATGCTTATGATATATATAGTGTCATATAAAATACGAGGTACAGGTATATAAAAATGTGCGGTTAAAATGTTTAGGAAGCGTCTAATTGTCCACAGCTTTTTGTCCACCATTTGTCCACAGTTTTGACTTGCGCGAATACTGTAAAATTACTTCTACATGCTGTATAATTATACAATATATCACATAAAATATATCAGTTAATCACAAAACATCCAGCAACTATTTGAAGTAGTCACATAATAGTTAGAAAAAGATTGCAACTTGTACAACATGACAAAATAAATGTACTTTCAAACTGTACTTTCAGAAATTGCAGTTATAGGAAGTTATTGGCAGTTAGAGTTAGTTATTAGCGGTTATTGGCACTGAGTTTAATCTTGTATACTGTAAAATTGAATATTCTACATAGTAAAATTTACAATTGAATCTTGTATATTGTAGATGTACAATTGAATCGTCTATACTGTAAAATTTTCACATAATACTGTAAATTTTTAATTGAATCTTGTATATTGTAAAATTTCTAAAACTAAATTATAAAATATTATCATCTATACTGTAAGATAAAATGTAAAAAATGCTACATTTCAGTTTAAACTACAATCTACAAACAATCATGTATACTGTAAAATTGCAAAATATAAACCATAAAATAATACCATGTATATTATAAAATTGCTAAATTTATACATACATCCATCATCACACACAAAATCTATTCACCACAAAATAACATATGTTCACCACAAAGAACATTTGTTCAACACAAGATAAAAATATTCACTGCAACATTCAGAATAGCATAACAGTAACAAAAAAACTATGGACAAATAACTTTTACAGTAAAAACCTCCTGTGTTCATTGTTCAAATGAGTAAGAAGCCTCTCTATCATCTCTTTCCTCCAGAATTTCACAAGATGAATACTGTAAAATTACAAAATGAATACTGTAAAATTACAAGATAAATACTGTAAAATTAACAAATCATCTCTTTCTTCCAGATTTCCACAAGGTGAATACTGTAAAATTAACAAGGCAATACCGTAAAATTAACAGATTAATACTCCATATCACCTCTCTATCATCTATTTCCTCCAGATTTTCACAAGATGAATACTGTAAAATGACAAAATGAATACTGTAAAATTAACGGGGCAATACACTAAAATTAACAGATCAATACTCCATATCGCCTCTCTATCATTTCTTTTCTCAATTAAATGAGATCGAGTCAGTAATCTCAATTAAAATCGACATTGCAAAGGAAAAATGAATCAGAAATGTACAATATTTCTTACCAAAGCTTGAAACAATGCATTCATTGTTCGGAGTAGCGAGCCGAAATCGAACCAGTACTTGATTGAAGCAAATGAAGGACAGAGACAAATGAAGAGCGAAGGGCTTGACTGAAGCAAATCGAACCAGGTTAATGAACTAGCGAAGGGCTTGATTGAAGAGCGAAGGACACCGATCAGGGAACTAGCGAAATGATTTTGAATGAACTAGCGATTTTCTTCTTCATATCGCCTCCAGATCCATCTATAAAGTCAGCATCGAGCACCACCGCACCAGCCATGGCTGTCCACACGGTCTCGTTCATGTACGTGAAGCCACATGAGGTAGATGTGAGATCTGACAATGACGATCTGACTGGACAGTGTAGGGAGCTGGCGGGAAGAACAGTGGCGAAGGAGTCTGCCGCGAGGAGGCGACGGGGGGCGGAAGGGAAGAACAGTGGCGGAGGGAGCGGCATAGATGAGAGACTCGATCTCATCAATTCAAAAAATAAAAATAAACGATCGGGGAAGAAGAGAGGTTTAAATAGGCATGAGAGCCGTGGTTTAACGGTGGGGAGCAAATTTAGTTAAACTGGGAGTGGATAATGTTTGTGGACAAATGGTGGATAGAAGGCTGTGGACAAAAACCTTTTCTCAAAATATATATATATATATATATATATATATATATATATTTTTTATAAACTGAATTATACTTTATATTTTCAAAGTCCAAACAGTCGATTCAAACCGTTCAACATGATGGATATGTTAAATGTGCTTGCAGATCAAATTTTACATTTTTTTAAAAAAATTTTTTAATATTTATTAAGATGTGTACAAAAATTTCATGGTCTAAATATAGCGATTTTGTTAAACACTTAATAAATAGTAAAAAAATTTCAAAAAATATAAAATTTGATATGTAAGCAAATTTTAATATATCAATTATGTTAAATGATTTGGATCGACTATTTAAACTTTGAAACTTTGAAAATCTAAAGTGTAATTTGGTGTCACAAAAAAAATGTGTAATTGGACCCCTTCTCATATATAATTAAGTAAATATTATATGCACTTATCTAAATTGTTGTTTTTAGAAAAGATATAATTTTTTTGAAATTAAATAACCTATAAAATTAGTAGCTACGGGGAACTAAAAATATATGTGAGTTATTTTAATTCTTTGTGTGTGTATATGCAAATCGTAACAGTTGAACAAATTTTGTAAATCTTTTTTTATACAATTTAAGAGGAATTCAATACCTATATCTTCCGTATTCTGCCCATCATAATTAATACACACAACTTATTTTTTCTTCTTCTAATATTCAAAATTAAAATAATAAAATTATTAATCCTATTTAATTTAAAAAAAAATAATGCATTCACAAAGAAATTTTATTGTAAATTTTTTTTAGTTCATTTTATACAAGACCAAAAGGTGAAAAAAAAATTAACTGTGCAAATAATCATAGCAAACTATTGATTCATTTGACTTATTGATCTTCAATTTTTGACACATCACTTTAAAAGTAATTATGAACAAGAATATATAAATCATTTAACTACATCTAGTTCTTCAATCTTTAAAATTCCTTTAATTTTAGTTGAAAAATTGAGCCTTTATATTTAACAAGTCTAGCAAAGTATATACTAATTCACATTAAATGATGTTTGATGGTAATAAAATAAGTACATATTAAACAAGAATTAATTAAAAATATCAATATATCTTTGTATATATATATACTATACATATAACAAGGGAAGTAGTAAGAATAAAAATATTAAAAAAATATATATGGAGGTGCTTATTCTGTCTACTGTCTTAAACACTTTTATTTTTAGCATTTTAAAGTACATTTAAATATTTAAATTATGACTACTCATTAGTCAAAGATACATTATAATTATAGAAGTACAAGGATCACACAGAATATTTGAAGTATCTGTGTACAACTCTTAGAAAATACTTTGTGGGTAACAACTACTTCAATATAAAATTAGAAGATTCATTGTGAATATTTAAAATCAAGAAAACTTGACCTCATCTTTATCTTAAAATAAAACCTCTCAAAAAATATTGCACAGCCTTTTCTCATCTTTATATTAAAATTTTTTTTTGTTAATTTTCATTTCTATTTTTTTTTTCAATATAGGGATGCATGTTGAAGTTTTTTTTTCCTTGGAGTAAATGTTGAAGGTAAAGCCATTTACATATCGACACGTCTTAGTGCCAGTATCGTGTTTTTTCATATCTTCAGCCGTGCGTAACGACACGTGAGCAAATTAAGAATTCCTGCCCAACAATCCACAACAGAGCAAATTAAGAATATTAGAACTACCATATTTTAATTAGATTTCAATTTCATGTCATTTAGAGAAAAAAAAAGAAAAAAAAAAAAAGCAAAATAACATTTCATTTCTATATCCAAAGCAACCAACACACAAATATGATAGGCGTAACATATTATTTTTTTCAAATTCATAAAAATTCATTTTTTTTTAGAACATAGGGACATAGAGTGCTAGAAAAACAGTGATCAATACTTTTTTTTTTTTTGGTGGTGGATACTCTCCAGTTTATTTTAAACTGGAGCGGAATACAACCGTAGATGGTTTCCCTGGAGCTAGGATGTCATTATTAGCCGCAATTATTATTTTCCCTAATTGTTCAAAATTCAAAATTCAAATAATAAAATTATTAACCTCATTTAATTTCTAAAGAAACTTTTTTCACATACCAATTAATTGTAAAAAAAATTAGTTCATTTTATGCAAGATTAAAAGATCATTAAAATGAGGGAAAAAAAATATTAACTGAGGAAATAAATCATTTGACTTCTTGATCTTCAATTTTAGACATGAATGCATCACTTGACAAGTAAGAACAAGAGTATATAAACATTTTAACTATCATATTAACAAGATCGCAAATTATTCACCAATAATTCACGAATAATTCAGATTTGAGTTGTTAAAGAATCAATCTGCTTAGTATTCGGGTTTCCGATTTTTTTTCCGAATAATTTGCAAATTTTACAAATTTTTCAAAAAATTTCTTGAATTTTTCGCATTTTATTTGCTCTCTTGCAGGATTTTTGTTGTTGTTCTCAATGTATAATTTGGAATTATTTCTAAATATATTCGAATTATTTCCAAATCACGAACTTTTAATCCCACCAAACCTTTCCCGAATCATTATGTTGTCACTATGTTAACTAGAGTTTCTTCTTCAATCTTTAAAATGACAAGTGAAGTTTGAAAAAAAAAATATACTAAATCACTTTAAAGCATTGATATTTGATGTAATACAATAAGTAGATAAATTAGTATTAATTAAGAATATGAAAAAAAATCTTTGCAAATTACATAACTAGTGAAGTAGTAGAATAAAAATATTAAAATTTTAAAATATGGATGTGCTTACTCTGTCTTAAAACACATCCTTTTAGCATATTAAAGTATAATTAAATATTTAAATTATCACTATTCATTAGTCAAAGATACAATATAATTAATTAATTATAGAAGTACAGGGATCACACAGAATATTTAAAATACTTTGTGGGAAACCACAACTTCAAAAAATCAAATTAAATGATTCATTATTGTGATTATTAAAAATTAGATAAATATGACCTCATCTTTATCTTTAAAAATTCTCTCAAATCATGAAAAGTATACATTTTTGGTGTAGTCACCAAAAAGGTAAGTTGATCAAAATTTAAGTTGTTTATTTTTTCTTGAGTAAAGATCAAATTATTTAAATATTTAATATTGACGAGAAGTTTTCATTCATATTTGATGATTTAAAATAGTAAATTAGGAATTTTTTTTTTTTTTTTGGGTTTCTTTCTCAACCACAATTTTATAATAAAAAATGCATTAGGAGCACTTGCATCAAATAAATGAAATTGCATAAAAAAGAGCTCGAGCTTACCAAACGAGTCCGGTTGGTGCATGACATGGCATTAATCTTCACGCATCTCTAGACCTCAAGCTGAGGAATTGCCGTGTCTTAAACGTGTCAATATATGCTGTCTTTTAAAATAGAAAGGACTTGTACCATCTCTGACTATCTCCTTTTAAAATAGGGAAAATTTATAGTGTATCCATGTAAACTTTTAAAATAGCCAATTTAGAGCATCTACATCCTTAAAATTATTAGAGTTTTTAATCTGACACGACAGTTTTTAATTCAGTTTCAGAGATGTGAGAGAGTTTCTAATTTAGAAACTATGCATAAAAGTTTCTTACTAAGAAACTGTTTATAAACTCTATGTTAGCTAAATGATTGGCTCAAATTATTTCTTTTTTTTAATTTGTTGCTGATGTAGCTTAATAGAAACTCTAAAATGAGTTTCAGAGATGTAAAAGTTAGAAACTTTAAATACTATAATTTCTAAAAAGTAGTTAACAGTTATTTAGAAATTCTTTTGAGTTTTAGGAATATAGATGCTTTTATTCATGAAAACACCATAACATCTAATATTCCCATACAATTTTTTTTTCTTTTATCTCTTTTCATTTACCTTTTATTTAGTTATTTAAAAAATAAAATTGACAAATATACCCACCTCTCTCCTCTTCCCTTCTCATTTGAATATGATAGATGTTTTCTAATTTTTATTTATTTTGCATATATGGATTTCACTTTTCCTCTGGATTACATATACACCTTCTCACATACATATATTGGATGTAGCCTTGTGCACTAGTATTTCTGTATTAAATTTTGTTAGGCATGAAATTATAAAAGATATATAACAGAACTTAATCTCGAAACATCAACAAATATTAAATGAATTGTAAAAAGTAAGTGTGCCAAGGAAGTAAAGGATCAAGAACTATCAAATTACAAACTCGATCTTTACTCCATATTTCAGTAAAGAAAACAAATATTGAGCAATTTCTTTTCTGCACAATGATTTAAGCAAATAAAAGAAAAGAAACCATGACATCAATCTAAATAGACACACTAAATTTAGAGATGGATAATATTGAATATGCAGGTATTCTTATATCTATAATTCATTTGTTCACACCTAGTAGAGTGTCAAGAAAACAAATAAAATTGAGAGAACTGTTAAAGTGTCATATCTGAAGATATATATTTTTTTAAGGTTCATATTTGAAAATTTTAAAAATAGAGGAAAAGTGAAGGAGAAAGAGAGAGTAGAGAGGACGGTATATTTGTCTAATTTTATTTTTAAAATTACTAAATATAATGTTAAATAAATGAAAGAATATTAAGTTTGTATGAGAATTTTGAATATTATTGTATTTTTATGAGAAAATTAACTATTTTAAAAATTTATATGGATATATTGGAAATTTTCTCTTTAAAATATTATCTTTTGCTTATGGGAACCAGCCATATATGTATATATTTTTTTAAAGAATTTGAACCGACCACCATATCATGACATCAGCCAATTATACAAAGTGGTGGTATATTTTTCGAATTCACATCCTCTCCAATATCTGATAAGGGAATATTTTACAATTACTAAATGTGAACCGTTCTTTTTAACTTGGCACGGATCTCAAAGCATAAAAGTACTGCCCTCCAAATACCAAACCGGTTAAATTTAATGTAAAACCGTAAAGTGAAGATCATCCTCTGCAATATCGGAGAGGATACGGATTCATATTTTTCATCTCTCACGTTGAAAATTAACGACACATAATTACGGGTGGCACGGAGCTGTTAAAGAGCGAGCTAGGCCACACTCGTACTCGATTTATTGGTGAATTAAGTTGAGCGAGCGAATTTGAGTTTTAGGTTCCGAGCTAAAATTATTGCTTAAGACCGACTCGTGGCTTGTCCGAACGAGCTGAGTTAGTTCGTTATTAATTTGGCAGATTTATAAATTTATATACTTTCTTTTCTACTATATCTTAAATTTTCATAACACATTTTATCAATTAATTATGGCTAAAACAAAACAATATTTATATGACTAATTACTAAATAATACTTTTAATTCAATTGTAATTAAGCAAATCAACTACTATAAATTAAGTTTACAGCTAAATTCATACATACAAATATATCAAAATCTTAAATTCATGCAAATATATTCACATAATAAATTCATGCATACCAAATCAAACAAAATCATACAAATTAACTTAAGCTTATAATTAATTCACACATATTTCATATAAAATTACCAATTAAATTAAATACAGTCCAAAGTGTAATTGCCATAACACTGACTATAAGATCCATAGACAATAATATCCTCAATCTGAAATGAATGGATCCGATTAAACTATGTATATTAAATAGCTCGTTAACGATCGAGCTGGCTTGTGCCAAGCCAGGCCAAACTCAAACTCATTAATTATGGCTCGAGTATGTAGCGAGCGAGCTAATTTTAACTCGATCCATTAACGAACGAGCTGTTATCGATCAAGTCACTGGCGAATACCAAGCGGGCCACGAGCTTTTTTACCAGTTCTACACATAATATTTATTTGATATTTGAGGAGGATCTAATAAAATTGTTTTTGGTGACATCTGATTACATTTTATATTTTAAATTTTTTTATAGTTTAAATAATTAATTCAAATCGTTTAATATGATTGATATGTTAAATTGTATCAAATTATATAACTATATATTTTATTTTTTTTACTATTAATTAAGTATTTTAAAAAATAGTTATTTTAAGACTACTAAATTTTTGTTCTCATTTTAATAAATAGTAAAAAAATTCAAAAAAAAATGTAAAGTTTGAACTGCAAACATATTTTAATATATCCACTATGTTAAACGGTTTGAATCGACTATTTAAACTCTGAAAATATAAAATATAATTCAATGTTACAAAAAAAATAGTATAATTAGATCCTCCTCTTGATATTTTTGCAATAAAACCATTTATTTAATGGACACGTATTCTTAGCGCACAATGAGGCTCACTACTTTACAGCTTCAGATTAATTCGGGGTATCCAGTATTATTTGTTCATTGAGATTCGTACAAATTTAAAAGAACGGTCATAATCATCTCACTATTTAGAATAATACCTCTATAGTAATACAGAGGATACAAATTCTTATTAAAAGCCACCAATATTGCAAAGCAGGCTCTCTAGATGAAATCATTTTCTGAAACACTATGTCAAGATTGACATAAGGGGTGGAACTCATTTTTTTTTTTTTGATAAAAAGACTGAAATTAAAATACACAATATGTATTAAGTGAAATTTGAATTCAAGTTTTCACAATTATAAAGAGAAGCTCTAACTACTAAATTATAAGTAAATATTGGATATTTAAGAAGAAGTTGAACTGTATAAAAAATAAAAGATTAATTAAATTTCAATATACATAATTAACAGGGTACAGATTTGCTTACTCTTTTAGGTAATTTCTACTCTGTTTATTTTGCCATTTTTAGATATAATTTATTATATTGTAAATGTAAATAATATATAAACTTTTCCTAAACTTATAAAATTTTAAAACTAAAAAAAGTGATTGAAGAAGCATAGTAACACAGATATCCTAAATTTTGTTAAAATATTTTACTAAAATCTTTCTATAAATGCATTGTCAGTTTGTGGTCGGATTAAAAAGCCAAAGCAACAACATTCATTAAATGACTTTTCTTCTCTGATATATATGAATCATTTAATTTCAGGTTATAATAATTTCGATATTTTGAAATAATATATAAGAAAATTCCACCTTTGATAAAAGATTTGGGAGTCGGTTTGATGGGCTTCAACATTGTCTGATTCACTTTAATATCCATGTATATCCGCTTCAATTTTCGTACGATATTAAAGTGAATTGGAAGAACACTGTGCGATTTACTTTAAGATCCGTAAACTCCGCTTTAATATATGTGTGCGTCCGCTTCAATTTTGGTACACATGGATCTTAAAGTGAATTGGACTCCAACACCGTTCGATCCACTTTAAAATTCGTATGCTTCACTTTAATATTTGTGTGCTTTAATTTTCATACACATCAATCTCTTGATAAAAGAACTCAAATCCTCTGTTTTCGGAGTACAGAAAAATCTTACCTCCTCTATTCCTGTAACTGAAACTGGTCACTGTTAAAAATAGTTAGGCACTATTCATTTTTAAACTAGAAGCTCACTAACAGTACCTCTCGAGATAGAAATTAGCAGACGATTCGGTGTCTCGATAAAAATGTATATGATTCAGTTCAATGCAAAGTTCTCTTTGCTAAAAATATTAGACCCCACCATCGTTGTAGCTACCTGTACTAAAAAATATTTTCTTCTGTTCCCTGTACTTTTTATATTCTATAATATCATTAGAATATAAGGTGGCAAGTAGAGGTGCTACTTTTATCCGATTACCTAGGTCCAATTTGGAACCGAATTGGATTTGATTCGGAACCGATCTAGATCCGATTAATTTGTATAGGGTATGGATTAAAAAAATATAACCGGTTAAATTATGAGTATGGTTACAAAATTAATAATTTAATATCCGACTCGGATCCGAATCGGAACCGATACTGTAATAGGTAGGATATGAGTTTTATTTAATTATCCGACCTATAACTGATCCCGACCCGATACCCGTATAAATACCCGATAAAATATATATTAATAACTATTAATATATAAAAATACAACTTTGCATATTAATTTTTGCATAAGCTGTGGTGAGCCCAGTATTTTTTTGAATGTGAGAAAATAGAATGCAGTGATATATTCACTATGTTTATACACATAGATGGATGTCAAATTTATTCCTTTCATAACAGTCGCATTATTTTTTTAAATAAAATTTATTACTATAGATACATCTTTCAATATTTGCCTTGATATCCTCTGCATAATAATGAAAATTTATTACACTCATTGATATGTCAGTTTTACAAATTATTACTATTCTATTAATAATTTTTTTGAACCATAAAAATAAATCATCATCCCTAATATTTTACTTTTTAAAAATTATATCTCTTTTTTAATATTTTTTTTTCAAAAGTTATTTTCTCTCCATCTTCTTAATTTTTTTGTGACATACTCGCTCCAAATCTGAAACCACTCCGTATCCGAACCGGACTCGATAATCTACAAACAAGTTATGAATATATATCTACCTAGACTTGAAAGACTGAATCCAAAATATCTACAGATATATAGATATCTGAATTCAGACTTGATCTAAATTGAAACAGAACTTTTAAAATACGGATCCAAATATAATAATATTCGGGGCCGACCTGACCTGACCTGATAGCATCTCTAGTGGCAAGTGCAAAAATGACCCTATATATAGACCCCTAGCCTTTTGCTTTTTGTTCTCTCATCTCTCTTCACCGTTTACAAGGCATAAGCATAGCATCTGATACAAAAAGGAAAGAAAGCTTCTCTCTCTCTCTCTCCCTAAACCCTCTCTCTCGATCTCTTTCAACAACAATGGCCATTTCAACAAAGACCAACAAAACTATGGTAAAAGAGGGAGGAGATGACGAAGAATTAGACCCTGATTTTTACAATTTTACCAACAAGTCCAGTAAAATGGTCGTCGACCCAGTAGTGCTAACGGAGCTCGGCGAGTTATGGTCCATGGCTGCACCGATTACGCTCATGAACTGTGTTGTGTTTCTTCGTGCCATGGTTTCGGTTCTCTTCTTAGGTCGCCTTGGACCGCTCGCTCTGGCAGGTGGGTCCCACTCTCAAAAAAATAAAATAAAAAGCTGTTGTTTGGTAAGAGATGAAACTCTGATTGAACAGCTGGTTATGGTTGTATAGGAAGCGAACTTCAAATTTTGGGTAAAGATTTTAACTGAGTAGTTTTGTCTTCCAAAAACGCTCTGTTAAAATATTTACCCAATGAGCAGTATAAAGTAACTTGTTTATTTTAGAAACAGTATATTACCTAGTATTAGTAAAGAAAACTCCTGTTTTGATGCTTCTTACTTGGGGGAGTAAAGATGTTAACAGAGTAATTTTGTCTTCAGGCAGCGCAGAGATCGTATGCAGTGCTGTTATGATTCTATTAAAATCTTTACCCTTGGGCTTGATTCAATGTGGCCAAGTTTTTTTTTTTGGGTTTTATCCTTTAAAGATCCAATTATTGCATCACGTTCAAACATATTAAGACTTCCTTATTTTAGTATCTCCATTGACTAAACACAATATTTTACTTGGTACAATTAGTAATAATTAACCTTGGCAGTAAGTGGTTAAAGAATATCTATAGTTAGCTTTCTGTGTTAGTGGTAACCAAATTACCTTCTTCAACTGACAGGTGGGGCCCTCTCAATAGGATTTACCAACATAACCGGCTATTCAGTTCTTTTCGGGCTTGCGTCAGGTCTTGAGCCTCTTTGCTCTCAAGCTTACGGCTCGGGCAACTACGAAATGCTTTCTCTCTCCCTCCAAAGAGCATTTCTTTTACTCTTCCTTGCTGCTATGCCGATTTCCGTTCTCTGGCTGAATCTGGGCCCCATCATGGTGGGCCTCGGCCAAGACCTAGAAATCACTGCCACTGCTGCATCTTTTTGTTTATACTCACTACCTGATTTATTAACATACATAGCGCTTCAACCCCTCCGGGTTTATTTGCGGTCCCAGGTACATTGAATTTGATACTACTCTGATCTTGTTAAATGATTGGCTGAAAATATAATATTGGGTACTACTAGTACTATCGTAAAAATATGAGAAGGATTAAACGAGGTCTATATATGTTGCTTAGGACTATGCTCTGTGTGCTTGAATTGCTATCTTTAGATTAGAAAAATTAAAATGAAGAGGGACCATGGTTTAATATTAAATTACCATCTTTCAAGGATTCATGCTCTTATGAATCAACA
Organism: Carex pumila; assembly: GCA_033356055.1. Lineage (NCBI taxonomy): Eukaryota > Viridiplantae > Streptophyta > Magnoliopsida > Poales > Cyperaceae > Carex > Carex pumila. Next base: position 148,480 of record JARJHM010000326.1, on the reverse strand, counting down.
AAAATATATGTACCCTAATTATTGTACTTTGCTCATAGTAAATACTTCTGAAAATTGACTTTCAGTTATTGCATCTCACCCCCTACACTTTATCTATATTGCATTATAATCTCTTTACTCATTGGAAAATTTCCTTTTAGGGTGTTACTAAACCCATGGCGGCGTGCTCGGCAGCGGCAGTGGTACTCCACGTACCACTCAACTTCTTCCTAGTATTTGTGCTAAGTCTTGGCGTACCAGGCGTTGCAATTGCATCAGCTCTGACAAATTTTAACATGCTAATGTTTTTACTAATCTACTTGTGGTGGACTGGTACATGTAAGCTGACGTGGTGTGGATGGGCTTCCCCTGCAACAGTGGCTAGTGGGGTTGCTCCACTTGTCAAACTGGCCGTGCCAAGCTGTCTCAGTGTATGTTTGGAATGGTGGTGGTACGAGATCATGACGGTATTAGCTGGATACCTCCCTGACCCCACCACTGCTGTGGGGGCCGCAGCAGTGCTCATACAAACCACTAGTTTAATGTACACCGTGCCTATGGCATTAGCTGCATGCGTCTCTACCAGAGTAAGTTCAATTAATTACTATAAATATTCAAGAACTTTCAATAACTATTGAACAACTCATTGTTGGCGGGGTCGGTTTTTGACGAGTAGGGAATTTCTTAGGTGGTCCTTGAACTTCATTAATTGTACGTTGTAACTTCATTAATTGTACGTTGTTGTACCATATTATGTTTTGCTATTTCATGTCTCATAAGCTTTTGGTAGTGATATTCAAGAGTACATTATTGGTGCTGAATATTTTTACTTTGATGAGAGCAGGATGTGTTTTTTTTATAACAAGGGGGGAATTCCTATGGTGGTCCATGAAAATTTAGTTTGCTTTTGAACTGTCACGTTTCTAGTGTGTGCATTGTTACTGGACTACTGGTTTCTAATATTCAATGCTACCAAATGGTCAGCATTTGTCTTTACCTGCATTCTTCAATGCAAACCTGACAATATCTAAAAGAAAGCTGGAATTAGTGGTCCCCACTTGCCAGTGACAGATATTTGTACCTTTTTCAATATTAATTTTTCAAAAAGAAACTTTATATCCATGGACCAGTATATGCTACACACTAATAACCATCCAAAAAATTAACTTGCTGAGTTACTATCTTATGATATATTCAAATGAAATTGTAGGTCGGAAATGAGCTCGGGGCAGGGAAGCCGAGCCGGGCCCGCATGGCAGCTATGGTCGCCCTTGGATGTGCACTCATGATCGGTGTCATCCATGTAATCTGGACCCTTGTATTCCGTGAACAGTGGGTCCGGCTTTTCACGAACGATGCATCCATCGTTAGGTTGGCGTCAGCAGTGATGCCTCTAATGGGTTTATGTGAATTGGGAAATTGCCCTCAATCAACTGGTTGCGGAGTCTTACGTGGAACAGCTCGGCCAGCTGTCGGTGCGAGGATCAATTTGTTCTCTTTTTATTTAGTTGGTTTACCTGTAGCCGTTAGCCTGGCTTTTGGGGCCAATGTGGGTTTCTCCGGGCTGTGGTACGGGCTATTCTCAGCCCAAGTTGCGTGTGTGGTTCTTATACTAATTGCAGTTTTAGTACAAACGGATTGGGAGTTGGAGGCATCAAGGGCTAGAAAACTGACAAATGTCGAGATTGCGGTAGTAAATGACGAGATGAAGGGGCTTAAGGGGGACACTAATACGGAAGTGTAACAAAAACCTTAATTATAACAGGCTTTACAAAGGGTCAAGGAGGGGTATAATAGGTAGTATGTAACGGTTTTGGTGGCTCGTTGGGTTTGGTTTTGAACCGTTACAATGGAACAGGGGCCTCAACTTTTGGTTTAGTGGAGTTTTTTTTTTCGAAAGGGAATTGAATGGGGGCATTTTGGGCATCTTTGGTACCTTTTCCTGTGCAACTCTTCTACTAGGCCGGTGACTCATAGAGGTGGTGGTGGTTTGAAAGAGACTACACAAAAATCTGATAAAAGAGATATTTTGTTGGTGGTTAATTTTTGTAACCTTTTCTTATAAACTTTGCTTTGGTGAAGTGTAAGATAATATATGTGAAGAAGACGTACGTAGTTGTAGTTGCCTAGAGCTTTTATAAAGTTTTATTCACATATTAGTGGATATAAACAAACCTTACCTTTTGCACCCCCCTTTCTGAGATATGTACCAGAATTTTTTGTTTTTAGCAGTACGTAAAATATTTTGTTGAGAAAGAGAAAGAGAAATTCTTTTTTGATCTCAAGGAAAGAACATAATTATTGATTCCGTATATATAGGCATTTTTAAAGAAGTAAAACTAATGATTCGATTCCTGTATGCATTATTGTAGGTCTCTTAGTTTGTTCATAATTTTTTTGAAATTTAAAGGACCCAAAATGTTACTTCAGTTCCTTTACGCATTGAAGTATATTTTTTCTTTTTTTCTTTGTGAAATATGTTTGTAGACCGTAAGTTTTCCTTTTGTACTAATGTTAAATGAGGAGGTTGGAATGTCTCTATTTTTTGTGTTTTCATTATGTCTTTATTTTTAAAAATTTAAATAATTTAAAATTTAAAACTTAAACGTCAAAATAAAACGGTTAGATGTGATTTATGTTATTTTTTTTATGTGTCTACAAAAAATTATCACATTTTGATTTTGCTTTTATGTGAATTAATAAGTTAAAAATCAACTTCTAGAAATTATCCACATTAGTATACATTTTTACAAGCTCAAGATGATAATCAAAACAAAGTTGAAATACCATAATTTTTTATATGTGCATAGATAAAATTATGTAGTTCATATCCTACGGTTTTATTTTGAATTTTAAGATTTAAATTTTGAGTTATTAAAGTTTTTAAAAATAGAGATATGATGGAGACACAAAAAATAAAATCATTTGAACCCTCATGCTAAATATACCGAAACAAAATTATAGGAGTAGAGATTCAATTACCACACATCTTGATACTATATGTTTATAAGTTATTTTTACAATTTCAAAGTTCAAACAGTCGATTCGAACCGTTCAACATGATCTCCATATTAAAATGTGCTTGGAGATCAAATTTGACATTTTTGGAACTTCTTTTAGTATTTATTAAGAATAGTACTAAATTGTTGTTTTCAGACAATTCCGGATTATTGAAAAATCATGATTTTAAAAAGTTCTAAATAAATAGTAAACAATTTAAAAAAAAATGTAAAATTTGGTCTCCAAGCACATTTTAATATAGAGATCATGTTGAACGGTTCAAATCGACTGCTTGAATTTGAAATCACAAAAATAACTTATAAACATACGGTATCAAGATGTGTCACCGTAAACTGGTGTAATTAAATCTCTCCTCAAATTAATTCTAGATACTAATATATTTAACATTTTTTTGTGACCAAACTTGAGAACTTGCACTAATACATAAAGAAACTGAACCATGACTAAAGGAATCGAATCAATTCAATTATTTCCATGGGATCTAATTTTTTTTTCCATTTATCTAAATATCTAATATATTTGTACAAATAAAAAATCTGTAGATTTAGCTGTTGGATCTATTTATAATTAATTTTATATAAATAAACTATGAAGGTTAGTGCGCTACATATAAAATGTATGAGTGTGCTTCTACATGGATCCCCGCGTAGATAAGCACAACATATCGGTACTAGATTCTGGATGCCAAGTGCATACTTTGTAAAAGAACCTTTAGTTTGTGTCAATTTGGGGTTTTCATTTATGTTCAACTTTCTGGGAGAATATTTCATGCTTCCTTTAATTTCACCTTTTTTGAACGGTGTCCGTTTTGCATTATATAAATTAATTAATAAAAGAAATTAAGCTTTATGCATGATAATTAATAAGTAGCTGTATTATTACATGAATATTGCTTTATAGCTTTACTTGTATTTCTTAAAATTTGATATCTTTACATTTAAAGTAAGATTGATATAAAGTATCTCATAAGATTGATTTAAAATATTTTTAGATCTATATTTAATGCAAACTACTTATTTATGTTTATTAATAAAGTAAACTGAAATAAATACTCCTTTTCTTTTCATAATTAAGAATAAGAATTAAAGCACACCAATTTACAATATTGCACTATTTGTTTTTTTTGGTTATGGACACCAATATACAAAATTTAATGGTCTGAATTTGACTAGTTTTTGTATCCATCTTAATAAATAGTAAAATTTTTAAAAAAAATATAAAATTTGGTCTCCAAGCATATTTTATTGTAGAGATCACATCTAACAGTTTGGATCGACGACTTTCAAAATATAGAAAATACTTATTGTAACTCAAAAATTGTTATAACTTAATCTCTCATTAAATTATATGGTATATATCTACTATTTATATATAGATTATTAAAATTTAAAATCATATTCATATCTATATCCGCACAAATATTCGAATATTGAATAATAGTATCTAATTTTCGGATACATATCTTGATATGGATAGATAATATCTGATCCTTTTGCACCACTAGATGGAGAGTAGGTGAGAGGGAATTCACATCCTCTAAGATAACTCAAAATTTTGAGTTTAAATCCGAACCGTTCGATTAGAATTTGTACAGATGTTAAAGGGTCATGTGAATTTCCACCTAAGCTGAATTGACTCAAGATCAGATCGGCCAGTCCGGATCCAAAATCAAAATTAAGTTACTTTAGAGATTCGGATCAGATGAGAGGATAGTAGAAGAGAAATCTATTGATTTGTTTAACTTCACAAATTTATTAAAGGCACACAACAAGGACGGATGGTAGGTCCCTCCATAAATTAAAATTTTATAATTTTTTTATAAACATTAATACTTTTTAGTTTCTTTTATAAATTTAAATTTTACTACAATAAATTATTTAGCCTCCCAAATATCACTATTCTGACTATACATATTTTATTTTGGAGAAGTGTAGGTCCGATGAGTAGTGGAACTGTCCGATCTGTTTTAAGATTCGTGCGTACCCCTCTGCTTTAAGATTCATGAGCACAAATTTTAAAGCACATCGGACAGTTCTGATGCTCATCAATTTTGAAGCCACCACCTTAGCTTTCTTTGTTAGCTAATTGATTTCAAACTGTATCCGCTACATTTAGCATCCAATGGTTCTTTCATTATCTCAATTTCCATTATTATGCACTTATTTAAGAATTATGTTAGAGGTTAACTGCAATGTTTCTTGTCCCCTTAATTGGATCATCTCAGCCATGTTAAACTGTTAAATTTTCAGTTAATTAAATCTAAGGGTAATTTTCCAAAATTAAAAAATGAAAAATGAAAAATGAAATGTAGAGGAAGTTAACTAATTATTTGATCATCTTTTTCATCTTTATTCTTATCATTCCATCCTAAGGATCACAACAACCTAATGATATTTTTATATGACAAATTTTCATATTTGGCATATTTTGATTTGACACTATGTTTAAGAAAATATATATATATATATATATATATATATATAGTTGTATTGTTTATATTTGCTATGTATAAATATGCATTGGTTGCTTAATGTGACGTCATAAAAAAATTAGTGTTAATAAAGTAGCTCCTTGGCCTTAGGTCCAAAATAAAAGGAATTGGATTTTGGACAAATTTTATTTAAAAAAAGGATTAAAACTGTCTGATTTGCATCGAGTTTCGTGTAAATTAAATTAGATAGTTATATAAATCTAAATCATCTGTAAAAAATTTAACGCAAATAAGACGGTTTTAGATCCGACTTTGAATAAGACTTTATGCAAAGTGATAAAAACACCACAAAAAAAAATAGTTGTTATAAAACAGAACAATAGCATGCATTCAAAATGACCACAGAGCATTGGCCACAGAAAATTGATAAGAACACAACTAAGACAAATACTTACAATTATTTTGTTTTTGTCTAGACAACAAAACAACAATGGAAGATTTCAAGGGAAATTTGTCTCTCATTTCCCCTATAAAACAAGGAACAAGTCGTTTGCTAGTTGTTGTTGTTTTTTTTTTTTTTTTCTACATATAATTAATATTCTCGTAATGCATGCATGTTTGGATGAAGACTGTAAATAAATAAATAAATAGAAGAAATGGCATTATCTTTTGTCATCTATAACATAGTGGGTTAAATATTAATTCTAAATCTAGATCACTGATTTGTTTGATAATGCCTTCTTTTGGAAGTTTTTTTATTTTTTTGAAGTGAAAGAAAAACAGAGACGTGATTTTTTTTATTAAGTTGTAAAATATAATAATATATTTATTTTAAATAAACATGGGATCGCTTTTCAAGAGGATGGTCCTATGTCTTTACTTTTTGTGCCTTTATTTTTAAATGTTTTGATAATTTAAAATTCAAAACTTGAATATCAAAATAAAACCGTTAGATATGATCTATGCACATGTAAAAATTATGATATTTCAACTTTGTTGTGTTTTTTCATCAAGAGCTTGTAAAAATACAATGATGTGGATAATTCCTAAACGTTCATTTTTCAACTTATTGGTTCACATGAAAACAAAATTGAAATATGATAATTTTTTATAAGTACGTAGTGAAAATCATATAGGTCACATCTAATGGTTTTAGTTTGACATTTATGTTTTAAATTTTGAGTTATTAATGCTATAAAAATGAAGGCATGGTGGAGACACAAAAAATAAATGCATTTGAAGCCTTCTCTACTTTAAATAATATTCATAAGTAATTATTTAATTGAGTTTGGAACTAGCAAATTTCATAGTAATTTATGAACAAAAAAAATTCATTAGTAATTTAAAGAAATAACATTTAATTTAATGATAAATACAATACTGTGTGTGGAAGGTTGAATATTTGAAATCCGACTGAATGTGATCCCTTGTGAATTTTTAAAGTTGAAAATTTTGCTCATCAATATCTATAGCTAGTTAGGTGACTATGCACAAATATTTATCTTAAAAATAAAATCTTTACTAATAAAAAAGTTCTAATCTTGTAAATCATATTGCAACATATATATTAATGTTTCTCACAAATCATAACATAAAAAGTTATGCATCCTAAGTCACAAAATTAAATGATGTAAGAGAGATGATAAGGAAACCATTTTGAACCAATGCAAAACCCCATTTAGTTTTAAATTGGACTTTAACCTCATCCTGCTCAAGATAATGCAAATTAATTAATTGAGTTAACTTATATGTCATTGGTGCGCTTAGAATGAGAAGTGCTTTCTTTAAAGTAATTATTTTAAATGGTTCATAAATGGTAAACATGACAAAATTTCCCTTAAAATGTGTCATCTGATGAATCATGCTATACCAAGAAAAGAAATGCATGCACAATCAATCATTGTTCAATTTATGTATTGCCAAGTTGTTAGGTTTAGGTGTATGTGGTCATATAGATATAGAGTTAGGTACCTTAAAAGTATTTTTAATATATAAAGCAAAGCATAAGCATGATCATGCAATAAGCTTAGCTTACTAAGCAAATTATTTGTTAAGATCCTTTTTGCATGCAGATAAATAAACTAATTAATGAATTGACAAAAAGGAGGAATTTGGTGTGGCCAACCTTTTAGCACAAAAGGTCACCATGTTCATAATGCAAAATTTAAAAATCAAATAAAAGATTAAACTGTTAATTAGATGCTGTCAATATATATCATATTAATGGTTTCATTTTAACATTTAAGTTTTATATTTTAAATTATTAAAGTTTCATAAAAAAAATTAGCCCAATTTTAAGTTGGATGTCAAAGCGGTGTATACAATTAATTACATATATAGATCTGAAAACTATTTGACTTTAGTACACTTGGTTGTACATTAGCAAATAAGTATAATTCGCAGAGATTTTCAGCACTACAAAATGCAATATATACTACATTTTTTTTTTGTGAATATCTGGAGCTACTTCTTCCAAAATATTACATTTTTTTTAACATAAAACCTCATATTTCGGATCAATATTGGTGTGTACTTCAGACCAATATCTTTATTTTCAAAGACCATATAGTCGATCTGAACCGTTCAATATGATCTCAATATGAAAATGCACTTGCATACTAAATTTTCACATTTCTAAAAATTATTTTACTATTATTTTAGATAGGTAGAAAATCACTACTTTTGAATAGTAAAAAATCTTTAAATCTTTAGATCAAGTGATTTTCTACCTATCTAAAATAATAGTAAAAATATTGCAAAAATGTAAAATTTGACCTACACATACATTTTCATACGATGATCATGTTTAGATTGACTATTTGAATTTTATAACCAGTAATATTGATTCAAAGTACGAACCAAAGTGCGCTATGTTATGCTTAGTATCATAGCCTCATTCCATTTCATGTACAAATTATTTTGGAAATGGAATATCTGCAAGATCCTCTCTATATGGCACTACCTCATTCTCTCCATCTCCAGAGCATATGTGCACCCCTTTCTCCATTTCGACCGGCGCCTTGTCAGAAGCCAGTGCAAATGTGACAACAGTGTCTTTCCGAAGCGTCAAGTAACCGATGGCAATGATGTAAATTGCCATGAGAGGGAATACTACGATGCCTATTATGACACGTCCGGCTTTCGGCAAACTGCTTTTAAGCAACCAGTCGGTGAAGCTGGTGCTAAGGAAGTATATGTTTATGCAGATTATCATCAATCCGAGTAGCCATGAAATTATTATTATCTGGTTTACATTATTACATTATCAGTATAAATATTTTCATATATGAAATGTTTGAATGAAAGAAAAGAAATGAGGATATAGAGCTTATTCTTTGGTGCTATGGTACTATGCATAGCGTGAATTGGTTCTTACTATGGATCAATATATTGATTTTCAAAGTTTAAATAGCCGCTTTGAACCATCCAACATGATCTTCATATGAAAATGTACATTCTGACCAATATATTCTTTTTTAAGAATCTGTTTACTATTTTTTTAGATAGAAAAAAACTGCCTTTGAATGGTCCAGAATTTTCAAATCAAGTAATTTTCTACCTATTTAAAAAAATTAGTAACAAAATTCAAAAAAAATGTAAAATGTGGTATGTGAGTACATTTTCATATGAAGATCATATTGGACAGTTCAGAGCGACTGTGTGGATTTAAAATCAGAAATATGAGTCCAAAGCGCCAAGTGCTGTGTGATGTTGTGTGAAATGCATATTACCATAGCCTCACTCAATAAATTCACAGATCTTTATATATTTGAATTAGTAGTTACCATAGCTGGAGAAAAGTAAGATAAAATATTATTGAGACTAACCCATATGGAGTTTCTGTGGGGCCCCATTTTGGTGCTGCTACTGCTGAACTTGAGAAGAGGTATGAGAGCAAATGGCAACTCAAATGATAAGATCATCTACAATTCAAGAAATTATAAAAATAAATAAAATTATACAATCACTTAATCAAATCTGAGTATATTCTCATTTCTTAGAATTTGATTAATTACCGATGCTATGATAATAAGGCGTCCAGCACCAGCGGATCCACTGATAATTGACACTACCAGACTCGGTGCAATGGCAATGCAACGGGTCATGAGATTTTGTTGCCACTTTTTCATCTTTATGTTCAAAAATCCCTGTTTTAAATCATCTATCATCAGTAATTTCACCAATTTTCTCAAAATGTAAAAGTAATTATACGTAAACAAAAAAGATCGAGTTGTGTTGAGTAGATAAATTTTGTTACCTGCATGACATACTGGCCTGCATATGTACCAGTAATGGTTGAGCTCTGGCCAGATGCTAGCAATGCAATTGCATAGACAGTTGAGCTTGATTTACCGAGAACATTCTGAAACCAACATAAAAAAATGATTATAATTCAACTTAGACCTACATATGTGCTACAAGCATTACAAAAAATGTTTATTAAACCTAAATGCTATTATATTATCTTTGGTGAGTGAGGTTACGGTACTATGCATAGTTAGCATGGATAGTCGATCTGAATTGCTTAACATGATCTCTGTATAGATCCATCTTTACATTTTGCAGAAGTTTTTACTATTTTGCTAGATAATTAGAAAGTCACTACTTTTTTTAGATGGGTAGATTATTTTTACTATTTTTATTGATAGGTAAAACGTCACTTTCTATCTATCTAAAAAAATACTAAACAAATTGCAAAAAATATAAAATTTAATCTACAAGTACATTTTCATATGGAGAAATTTAATAAATAAAAAATCAATAATGATCCAGTGTCAAAAAAAAAAATCAATAATGATCAGTGATAAGAATTCATCAAAGAGATATTATGAACAAAGAGATCTATTACCTTAAGCAAGAAAGAAGCAGAGTTGAGGGTGAGGTCGCTACATTTCTCCGCATCATCCGCAGAAAGATCTCTAGCCTTACATACTGTACCAGAGACTGATACCACCGCAATATTAATTAGCAGTGCAATAAACAACGCAAAGCCACTCTCAATAAGAAAGAACCTACAAGCATCCTGAGATAAAACAGTACAAATTTCAATAATAAAGCTGCTCTGAAATGTTTTACTTCTTGCTATGATACTCATTTTCAAAGTCCAAACAGTTGATCCAAACTGATCAACACGATCTCCATATTCAAATGTGCTTGGAGACCAAATCTTGCATTTTTTTTTGAATTTTTTTACTATATTGTAGATAGGTAGAAAATCACATTTATTCAGAAAATTCTTGACCATATAAAAAACAGTGTTCTTGTACCTCAAAAAAATAGTAAAAATGTCTAAAAAAATATGCTTTGGTCTCCAAGCATATTTTAATATGGAGATCATGTTGAACGGTTTGAATTGACTGTTTGCACCTTGAACTCTTTTTTTATTGTTAAAAGTTACTGGAATCAGTCCCATTATAGTTCTAAGCTTACATTAATTCCTTTCACAGATGCTGGGGTCTTCCTTGATAACACCAGAGCTGAATGCAGGAACAAATTGTGTCTGCACAAACATCCATTTTTTTTTTAATTTATGTTTAACCTTTTTTTTTAACAGAATTCATTAATGAAAACTACGTCTGCTGATTTGCTTTAATATTTTTTTTTACGTAGGAGAAATATATGATAAAAAGAAAGGCTCTAAGTTTTTCATTTAATTTTTTTGTTTTTTCTGGTTTCTGATATGCTTTACCAGAAACTGTTTGCTTTTCTGTTTTTTGTTTTCATTTTTTTCCTTTTTATTTACTCGCCTGTATATATCCATGGGGTTTAATCTCTAGACCCTACAACAATGTAACAAATTGCATGACGAGAGCTTACGGCATGACGAGAGCACCGAGCAAGGCAATTGCATCAGCTGTTGCACCGTCGCCATTGAGCTTGGGCACAAACAATCCCTTGATGACCTCACCGGCAGGGGGTTTAACGTAACCCATCTCTCCAAAGAAACATGCCGCCATGACGAGAACAAGCATCGATATTATGAACTCCAGCTTTCGCACCTAATAAAATTAACAAAGGTTGAGGGTGGTTTTGTTAGTTTTCTAGTGTTTATGTAAAATTCAAAATCACAATTAAGATTTTCAAGACACAAATTAGTTACCCTGTTTTTCTTTCTTGGTAGTAAATTTTGTTGCCTTCTAGACAATTTAAAGCCGGTGTATGACAATGCGGTAAATGATACAAAATAGTATTATGCTCTTCATTGGATCATACCATTGGGGATATGGTTAACTACACTAGTAACATTTTGGGCTCACATTTTATAATGTTATAAAAATAATGGAACAGTGACTAATCTACTTGGACATTTCATCAAACACCTTGTGTGCACTATATAATCTCAGAAGTACAACAATTAAAGAAAGGATATCAGACCAAACCCCAGAACGAAAAGGATTGCAATTGTTATCAACCACTCTGGGGCTTCAAATAATTCAAACTATTTTTTGAATGAAAATAATTTTGACTGACAAAAATGTATTTTGACCTTTTGAGCCTTTACACCATTATATACGAGAATACGAGTAGAACTATGCTATTCTTAAACTCACCAAAGTGTTTAGTGAACTTGACTCTAAAATCCAACAAATTGGTTTCAAATAACGAATCCGAACCGTTAGAATCCGCCTATTTTACGTGTGATGCGTCTACACGTGAAATTTTTAAAAATTCGAATTAGTTTCGTATAAAGTCAAGTGTTTAAAATTAGAATGTTAATAAATTAATTTTAGTGCATTCATATTTTAAATATTTTTGACCGTTTAACTTTATACTAAACTAATTCGAATATTTAAAAATTTTATATATAGACACATTACATGTAAAATAGACGGATTCCAACAGTTTGAATTTATCATTTGAAACCAATTTATTAGATTTTGAAATCAAGTTCACCAAATACTTTGTTGAGCTTGAGATCACCCTAGTTCTACTCACGAGAATACAATCTGTCCCACTCTCGTATCAACAAAACAATAATAAGCCTCCAAATTGGGCTGGGCCGAATGGTGAAAAAGAGATAGGTGAGACAACGAGAGAAAAGGGGGTAAAGATTTTAACAGAGTAGTTTTAATTTCATGCAGCGCACGAAGCCATGAACCCGGGAATCAAAACAGCCATGCATCTGGTTTGTGCGCTGCATGAATCGAAAACTACTCTGTTAGTATATTTATCAGAGAACTTACCCCATATCTTTGCAAACCTAAAAGTAGCATAGTACTTGAACCGGTGATAAGAACGCCAACCCAAATGGGTATATGAAATAATATGTTCAGTGCAAAAGCTGTCCCTATCACTGCATGCGCCATCACAAATTATTTCATTTTATTAAATTGAATAAGATAATGAAAGTGATATATGGTGATTGGTGAAGCAACAAACCTTCTGGTATATCTGCTGCAATAACTGCCAACTCAGCAAGAAGCCATAGACAGTATCTGATGAACGTCGGATATTCGCTCTTGCATATCTCGGCTAGATGTCTCCCTAAAATAATTATACCGAACAGAACCAATACATGTAAATCATATATAAATATATATACACTGATACACAAACAAAACCAATTTTCTGCTCTCAAGGGAAATTGTATATATGTAGTCTCAGTACCTGTCACTACGCCGAGATTTGCAGCTAATGATTGGATGATCAGTGCAAAAAATAAACCGATCAAAATAACCCACAGGAGCTGAAGTTTTTTCACAAGAAAAAGGAAAGAATATAATAGCATAAGTACACTTTAATTAGTTTGTTTTTATGACTCGCAGTAATATATGCATGATTGTTGATTGAAGGAAAAAAAAAAATCACGTCTTGAAAATAATTTCACCTCGTACTTGTGATTAGCTCCCGCTTGGAGATCAGTTTCCACTGTTACAGTATTTCAAATCAAGATTTAATATACACTAAAATTCCTTTGAAATAACAAAAACCCGTCTCTGTTCTGTAATTGATCCGAGCAAGCACAAGCAACTGTGCAAAGAGAAAATAAAACTTACAATTGCCTGGGTCAAGATATGCCAACGAGACGAGGAAACCAGGCCCGACATGTGCTAAGAATCGCTTCCATCTCGGTGCCTGCTCAATTTATATCATGTGTTAAATTTCATGTTCGACATAACCTTCCTAATTGCTTTATATATATATATATATATATATATATATATTGTACATTTAAATTAGGTTACATCCTACTGTGCCACATCTTTTGCTAAACAAAACAATACTTGAATCCGGACAGCATTATATTGTGTCTGAGCTGTTCCTTTAAGTTAGTGCGTGTTAATAAACAAAGATAAAAACCTAAAGAAAAAAGAGAAAAAAATGAGACCTGGAGTTGTTCATCTAATTTACACTTGTTCTCATCATCTATAGGAATTGATGCATCTTTTAATCCATCTATGGAAGCAACTCTGTTGCTGCTAACTTTTCCAGTCTCTCTTTCCTCTCTAGTAATCTCCATTCTTCGGGTGTAGCTTGTACTTAATTTGGTATTGACTTTAGGTATCTAGCGATTATATATATATATATTGCATAGCTTGTCATCCATTTGATCTTCTGTACAAACATACATGCATATAATTCTTTATGTGCAGTCGCCGCATTCTGACAAGCTTAAAAGATACTACAAAGCCCTTAAAATTTTCAAATATAATCCGTGTTATGTACCACTTTAATCCTTGCTATAAAAGATTGATTTTAAACGACAAATTTAAATAGTTGAAATCGACCTACTTCATTAGTGATGTATTTACATATCAAATTTATAATTTAATTTATTGTAAAGTCAAGTGGTAAAAAATGAACGTACTAAAATTATCTTATAATTTTTTTTTACGCTTTACTTTATAGTAAACTAATTCAAAAATTTATAAATTTGATATATAACCACAACACTTGTAAAATAAGTTGGTTTCAACAGCTTTGATTTGTCATTTAAAATCATTTAAATCGGATTTGAAAAAATTGGCGAGCTTAAGAATTTTGGTACGTAGGAATTTATTAAAGGAAGATGGTACATCACTATTATTTCCAACAAGATATATATGACAAGTTTATAAAAAATATTGAATGATATTTAATTCAGGTGGATAATTTTCTAGCTAGTAACCAAAATAAATGCTTTAATTTGGTAAATCCATTTAATATAAATTGTGCAATTCATAGTGCGGACAACTAACTTTTGCAACCAAATACAATATTGTAATAAGATATGTAGGATAAGGATATATATATAGAGAGAGAGACATCTATTTATGATCTAGCTAATACTCGTTTGACTTTGACAACCTCAATTTGTTGGCACATGGTTAATTGACTATATATGTTTAAAACTAAGAAAATTCTTTCTTTGAATAAATTAAATCAAAAGCTAGTTTCGGACGCTACGATAATGAGGCAACGGTACAGATTGATCTCTTGCATTAATTCTTCTTTATTTGTCGCATTAATTGTACCGATTATATTTTAACTACAGATATGCTTGTTTGACCTTAAGATATTTTGTGTTTATATGATTATATTAAGATTGGATTAGTGAGTGGTTGGTACGTAGCTAGGGCGGCCAGTATATATATATGTATATATATATATATATATATATATATATGGATCGAGTGTGAGTATGCAACAAAAGATTGTTTCAACTTGGAGAAATAATTAATTATTCACAAAGTCAATATGAGCTTAGGTCACTATTAAATTAATTTGTGGAGTTGCATTAATTAGTTTATCCGTACACAAGTAAGAGCTGGAAAATGGTTGAAAATCGACATACTAAATATTTTTTAAAGATTATATTAGAGTTATTGAAATAATATATATATATATATATATATATATATATATATATATATATATATATATATATATATATATATATATAGAAGAAATATACCAAATTGTAGAATAAGACTATTTCAGTATTTCTTAAATATCCTAGAAAATTTTGGAAATAAATAAAATTTTATTATATACAATGAAAAATAATAACAAGAAATTTTATTCATAAGTTACTATAAAAAAATACAAAATAGCTGCATTCATCCTTAACCCATCAACCTACATCGCCGAAAAGAAAAACAAATTAAATTAACTTATCTATACATAGATAAAAAAAAAATTAGTTATTTAACGACACAAATAAATTTTAATATATTGGATGCAAATTTAGAAATTGGACCTCAGATATTTAATCTATCGCAAATGTGTCCATAATTAATTTTCAAAAAGATAAATAAACCATCAAGATGTTACATGTACAATTTTTTTATAAAAATTGACAACGAAGACACACCAAACATATCTTCCTTTGACTAAAGAGACATATATTGAAATATATATAATACCTGTCAGATGAGAAGAATAAATGAACATATTTAATAGTTTTTCTTGAAGAACGGAGCTCGAAAACATAATTTTTTCTTTAGAGAGGTGAGTTCAAATATCTCCATTTACGTCCCATATTGTTTTTGCTTTTTTTTTTATAGATGTAAATTTTATACTTAAATGTTAAAATAAATCATTAGCTGTGATCTACATTATTTTTACTATACATATAAAAATAATCACTTTTAGATTTGGTTTTATTTAAACTAATATTTCAAAAAATAAACTTCCAAAATCATTCACATCAGTATATTCTTACAAGCTCTTAGTACTAATTAAAATAAAATTTAAATATTGTATATCTTATACATATATGAGGAGGGATCCAATTACACCATTTTATGGTGACACATCTTAACACCATATTTTTATAAGTTATTTTTGCGATTTCAAAATTCAAATAGTCGACCTGAACCATTCGACGTGATGTTCATATTAAAATGTACTTGGAGACCAAATTTTATATTTTTTTTGGAAATTTATTACTATTTATTTAGAATTTTTTAAAATTGTTGATTTTCAATGGTCCAAAATTGCTTGAAAACAACAATTTTGTACACATCTTAATAAATACTAAAAAAATTCCAAAAAATGTAAAATTTGGTCTCCAAGCACATTTTAATATGGAGATCATGTTGAACAGTTTAGATCGTCTATTTGAATTTTAAAATCACAAAAAGTGACTTATAAAAATATGGTGTCAAGATGTGTCACCATAAAATGGTATAATTGGATCCTTCCTCTACATATATATACATAGAAAAAGTACTATATTATATCTAACAATTTATTTTGATAGTGAGTATTAAAATTTTAATTATTATATAAACTTAATATTATTAAGATAAAACAAATGAAGTAATTTAAACTCTTTTCATCTTTTTAATATATAAAACTAGGAAGTTGGCTAAGATCAAAGTGGTAGTTCTTAAGCTTTATGCTACCAATTCATTTATGTATTTGGAGACCAAATTTTATATTTTTTTTGAAACTTTTTACTATTTTTATAAATTTTTAAACATCATTGTTTTTCAAATTTTATTTATTTATATTTTATTATTTAAAACAATTATTTTCAAAAATTCTTAAAAAATAGTTAAAAAAATCTAAAAATGTAAAATTTGTTCTCCAAGCACATATTAACATAGAGAACAGATTGAGAACTTTAGATCGACTATTTGAACTTTAAAACCACAAAAACTCATAAACTACCACTTTAATATTAACTGACCTCATAAAACTAGATTATAAACTTCTTATTGCTCACAACGTCACTTATTTTTTTTCCTAATTACTTTTTTTTTCCGCTTTCCATGTGCCAAGTGATGAATTGACGTTAGAGTGGAAAAAACGTGCCATGCCGTGACTAACACACCGTGACTTTGATTTCGTGTCGTGATCAAGTGACAGTGACCTGTGTCATGCCGTGACCAAAATGTCAAGGGGTGGTTACAACATGCGAGTCTCGCCATGACTATTCACGTGCCGTGTCTAAACGTGATTGGTTACGTTTTTTATGTTTAACTATTTTTTCATAATTTAAGTTAATTTCTTCAAGATTGACCATTTGATTAAAACCTAACGGTCCTAATTACACGTGACTCACGTGATTACGTGCCGTGCTGTGATTGGATTTTTTGCGTGCCATGCTGTGACCATAATGTCAAGGGGTGGACACAGCATGCAACACGCGAGTCACGGCACAGAACAGTAACATGTGCCTTGCCGTTCTGTACCATAGCCGTGCCGTTCCGTGATGGAGCCAGCTCTGCACCATTTTTCCCACACTAATTGACGTCTTAAATTATCGAAATAAGGTGGAATTTCATGCATGCTCTTCAATTCTTTTTTGAAATTAGGTATTTTCTTTTTAAAATTCATAATATCATATATATTCTTTGAAATTTTAAAAACTCACAAATTTAAGTAATTTATTGTCTTTTATGTTAAAACTCATTTTATCCTTTATTAAAAAAATAAAATAAAAAGCCAATTTAAACGAAAATTTTAATTTTAAAAAAAAAAAATTGTGTAAAAAAATAATTTATTTCTCTACTTATAACACATACACTAGAGTAAAAAAAACAAATAATTTATTGTCACAATTCAACTGACCTGTTAGCACTACTTCATATTTTACCCTAAAAATGCGACACGTACGTAAAACTTGAGTAGGACATAACACACTTGCATAAAATCTAAGTCAACGGGGTGAATAATAAAATATTTAAGGTATAAATATGTTTAAATCTGAAAATATGGCTACACATGTTTTACCCTAAAAGAAATGACAATGCGAAATTCAAGATAAGTGGATTTTCATAAACCACTCACAACAGTTAGTATTTTGACCATAAAATGGTTATACAAACTCGGATTTGAGTGATTCAAAATTATGTGGAAAGCTTATAACAATATATAATATCTACAACTTTTGTATTTTAAGTTTTACAAATTCGGAATGAATCATGGCCATAAAAATTGTGTACAAGCAGAGCTGTAACATTTTTTTTTTTTTCTGGACTTTTAGAGATTACCGTCAGCTGTTAGTATCTTGACTATAAATCCAAATTGTAGATTTTTTATATGAACCAAAAGCCAAATTGTGAAGGTTTGAATACACCTGTCGGAATTCGCATCCTCTGAGATATCTCATATTTTGCGTGACTTTTTGGAAAATCTCAACCGTTTAAATATGTTATGCACAAATCTCAAAGCTCAAAGAATACTGCCCCTGCGTTATTCCAAATAGGCATTGGACACGTCGGTCACGCAAAATGTGAGATATCTCAGAGGATACACACTTGAGGGGAAGGGAACTAAATTCTTTTTATAAATTAAAATTTTAATTTGCTTCTTATTATTATTATTATTATTTTTATATAAGTTTCTTAATTTTTTATTTTTATAAAAATTTATACAAAATTTTTCTCTCATAAAATAAATGTACAACATATTTTATTTATTCAGCTCTCCATCTCAATTTTATAGTTCTGTTCCTCTATGTTGTCCGTTCATTACTAAACACCTAGTTTTCAACATTAGAAACAAATAAAACGAGAATTATACTTAAAATTCGTTATATTTATGAGTTATTCGAACTCTTGAATTATGCAAATTATTCGGCAATTCATTCATAATGAAATATAATTAAAAAGTTAATAATTTGCGTATAAAACACGAACCATGTTACTATTGTCCTGAGGACTTTCAAGTAGAATTTCATTCATAACTAGTTACTACTGTTATAATATATATAGTTTAGGTTGAGGTTTGTCGATAAGAGATGATTTGAGTGTTAATGAGGAATAAATGCATTCAAGCACAATTTTTAGCTTCTTTGTGAGATGTTATAGATCTGAAATCTCAAAGTAGCAATCTTTTATGAATATTAAATAGTTGGGTTGACCTTCAACCTTCATTAAAAATAAGAAAACGCCCAATTTTTAGCTGGATGGCAAAACGGTATTATCAATTTACACAGACCTGAAAACTATTTGACCTTAGTACACTTGTTGAACATTTGTAAATAAGTAACTAACATTCACAGACATTTTCAGCACTAACAAAATGTAATATATTGCATTTTTATTTATGAAAATGTAATACATGGAGCTACTTCTTCTGACCTTATCTTCCAAATATTACATTTTTTTTTTTTTGAGATTAAAAAACAACTCATACTTCTAATGAACATTGCTCCTTATAATTTGGACTTTGGATCAATATCTTAATTTTCAATATCCAAACAGTTGATCGGAATCTTTCAACATGATCTCTATATCAAAAGCACAAACAGACTACATTTTATATTCTTTTTTAGAATTTTTTACTTTTTTTAGGTAGGTAGAAAATCACTTAAATCTTTAGATCAAGTGATTTTCTACATATCTAAAAAATTAGTAAAAAATTTTAAAAATGTAAAATTTGACCTATATGTACATTATATTTAGATCGACTATTTAAATTTTACAAATAGTGATATCGATTCAAAATACGTATCAATGTGCGCTATGCTTATTCTGGAAATGGAATATCTGCAAGATCCTCTCTATATGGCACAACCTCATTCTCTCCGTCTCCTGAGCGTATGTGCACCCCTTTCTCCATTTCGATTTGCGTCTTGTCAGAAGCCGGTGCAAATGTGATAACGGTGTCTTTCCGAAGCGTCAAGTAACCGACGGCAATGATGTAAATCGCCATGAGAGGGAAAACTATGATACCTATTATGACACGTCCGGCTTTCGGCAAACTGCTTTTAAGCAACCAATCAGTAAAGCTGGTGCTAAGGAAGTATATGTTTATGCCGATTATCATCAATCCGAGTAGCCATGAAATTATTATTATCTGTTTACATAATTACATTGTCAGTATAAATGTTTTAGATATAATGTGTAGAATGAAAGAGAAGAAATGTGGTTATATAGCTTATTCTTTTGTGCTATGGTACTATGCATAGCGCGAATTGGTCCCTACTATGGATTAATATATCGATTTTCAAAGTTCAAATAGTCGATCTGAACCGTTCAATATGAAATCCATATAGGAATGTACTTTTTGACCAATTTATTTTTTTTGAATTTGTTTACTATTTTTTTCGATAGATAGAAAAACAGTGCTTTTGGATGGTCCAGAATTTTCAAATCAAGTAGTTTTTTATCTATCTAAAAAAATAGTAAATGTTTTTAAAAAAAATGTAAAATTTGGCATGCGAGAACATTTTCATATGTAGATCATGTTGAACGGTTCAGATCGACTGTGTGGATTTAAAATAAAAAATATGTGCCCATAGCGCTAACCCCTATGTGATATGCATATTATCATAGCCTCACTCAATAAATTCACAGATCTTTATATATTTGATTAGTAGTTATCATAGCTGGAGAAAAGTTAGATAAAATATTATTGAGACTAACCCAGATGGAGTTTCTGTGGGGCCCCATTTTGGTGCTGCTACTACTGAACTTGAGAAGAGGTATGAGAGCAAATGGCAACTCAAATGATAAGATCATCTACAATTCAACAAATTATGAAAATAAATCAAATTCTAAAATCACATAATCAAATCTGAGTATATTCTCATTTCTTAAAATAAAATTTGACTAATTACCGATGCTATGATAATAAGGCGACCAGCACCAGCAGATCCACCGATAATTGACACTACCAGACTTGGAGCAATGGCAATGCAGCGTGTCATGAGATTTTGTTGCCACTTTTTCATTTTTATGTTCAAAAATCCCTGTTTTAAATCATCTATCATCAGTAATTTCACCAATTTTCTCAAAATGTAAAATAATTATTTGTAAAAATATAATCGAGTTGTGCTGATTAGATCTATTTTGTTACCTGCATGACATACTGGCCTGCATATGTACCAGTAATGGTTGAGCTCTGGCCAGATGCTAGCAATGCAATTGCATAGACAATTGAGCTTGATTTACCTAGAACATTCTGAAATTAACATAAAAAAAATGATTATAATTCAACTTAGACATACATATGAAACAAACATTACCAAACAAATTATTAAACCTAAATGCAATTATATAATCTTTGGTAAGTGAGGTTATGGTACTATGCATACACAGAGAGTGGATCTGAACCGTTCAACAAGATCTCCATATGAAAATGTACTTGAAGATCAAGTTCTACATTTTTTACAATTTTTTTGGACTTTGAAAACGGAATATTATTCTATAGTACAGACTAAACCGCGCTATGCATATTACCATAGTCTGACTCATCTTTGGTAAACAATTTATTCCAAAAAAAAAAACACATTAATGATCAGTGATAAGAATTAAACAAAGAGATATTATAAAAGAGATCGAATTACCTTAAGCAAGAAAGAAGCAGAATTAAGTGTGAGGTCGCTACATTTCTCCGCATCGTCTGCAGAAAGATCACGAGCCTTACATACTGTACCAGAGACTGAAACCACTGCGATATTGATTAGCAGTGCAATAAACAACGCAAAGCCGCTCTCAATAAGAAAGAACCTACAAGCATCCTGAGAGAAAAACAGTAAAAAAGATTATTATTAATAAAGAATTCGGGTAATTTTCATAAAAATCAAATTTATGCAATTTTATCGACAAAAAAAGCTGTTTTTAGGGGAATTTTTTTTTGTATATTCCTGTGACAATTCGAAATTACATATTTTCCCCTCTAAAATTCATAATATCGTATTTATCCAATTTATTGTCTTTTCTATTACAACTCATTTTAGATTTTTAAAATATCTATTTTACCCGTTATTATTAAAATAAAATATGTAGCATGTTTAAGAGAAATGTTCGATCTTCAAATTAACTGATTGTGAGGACAAATAGTTCATTTTCTTATTTGTGATGCACGTACAAACAGACAAAATAAAAGACTCAATATTTTTATTTTTAAGAAAGGGTAATGGGTATTTTATAAATTTAAAATGAGTATTAATAAAAAAGACAATAAATTTGTCAATTTTTAAATTCTGATGGGTAAATATGATATTATGAATTTTAAAGGGGAGGAATATCAAAATACCTAATGTTGAGACTTTTGAGGGGTATACATGACATTTCCCCTTCTTTTATTGTTAGAAGATATTCAAATTAGTCTTACTGTAATTCTAAGCTTACATTAATTCCTTTGACAGATGCAGGGGTCTTCCTTGACAGCACCAGAGCTGAATGCAGGAACAAATTATGTCTGCACAAATACCCAATTTTCTTTACTTATACAGAATCTAAGGATAACTGACAGATACATTTTATTGACATTTTTATAACAGAATTAATTCTTGCAATGACAGTTACGTGTTAAAACTTAAGGCATATCACGGATTGGTTCATATTATGGATCAATAATAGTCAATCTAAACAGTTCTAAAAAATAGTAAAAAAATATAAAAGATTTAAAATTTGATGTTGAATGGATCAGATTGAAAACATATTTATTGATCCATAGTAAATACCAATCTGCGCTATGCAAATCGTAGCTGCACACGAAGATGTTTAACCTTTTTTAAAAGAACAATGTGTTAAAGCTTACGGCATGACAAGAGCACCGAGCAAGGCAATAGCATCAGCCGTTGCACCGTCGCCGTTGAGCTTGGGCACAAACAATCCCTTGATGACCTCACCGGCAGGGGGCTTAACGTAACCCATCTCTCCAAAGAAACATGCCGCCATGACCAAAACTAGCATCGATATTATGAACTCCAGCTTTCTCACCTAATAAAATTAACAAAGTATCACAGAAATCACAAATCAATTAACTTGAATTGGATCGTGCAATTGGGGATCGATGGTTCGCCACATTCTCATGGTGCCAGCATCTTTTTGGCTGAAATTTTTAATTATACCATGACCCCAAAATAGACGAATCAAACCATCACATTTTTTTGAAAATTTCGAATTTTGACACGGCCGCATTTTCTAGATGCGGCCAACTTTTTTTTTTTTTTCCCTTCTCGTGCGGTAATTCAATCTGAACGAAAAAAAAATGGTGGCCACATCTAGGATATGCAGTTCGAAAAAAAATGGCCGCACCTAGGGTATGCGGCTGTGTCAAAATTCAAAATTTTCAAAAATTGCAGTTGTTTGGTTTGTCTTTTTTGAGAGTATGGTATATTTAAAAATTTCGGTCTTTTTGGGCTCGCATTTTATAATGTTATAATATCAATGAAACAGTAACTACTTTACTTGGACATTTCGTCGAACACCTTATGTGCACAATAGAATACAGAAGTGCAACAACTAAGAAAAGATATCAGACCAAACACCAGAACGAAAAGGATTGTGATTGTGATCACCACTATTCCTTTCCTTTGTTATCATTTACTCTGCTGTTTCAAATAATTCAAAATAATTTCTTAATGAAAATAACACATTATGCATTTTGATTCTATAATCCTGCTGTCATCGACTCTAAGAAACAAAAATAAGCTTCCAAATTGGGCTGGGCTAAACCATACATTCTGGGCCGAATGGTTCATCCTGGGCCCAATTCAGCTGAGAGAAAAAACAAAAACAGACTCTAACAACTTACTAAAGATTCTAACGGAGTAACTTTTGCTTCATGCAACACACAAACCATATGCAGTACGGTTTTGATTCTACAATCCATGCGCTGCATGAAGCTAAAATTAATCTGTTAATATCTTTACCAGAGAACTTACCCCATATCTTTGTAAGCCCAAAAGTAGCAGAGTACTTGTACCGGTGATGAGAACGCCAACCCAAATGGGTATATAAAATAATATGTTTAGTGCAAACGCTGTCCCTATCACTGCACCATAAAAAAAAAATTATTTACTAAAAAGTCTAAGAAGAAGATAAGATGCGTTCACCATTTAATCTCTTCATGCATTCATTCAATCAATCAATCAGAATCAGAATTAATATATAATTGATAATGAAGAAAAAAACCTTCTGGTATATCTGCTGCAATAACTGCTACCTCAGCAAGCAGCCAGAGACAGTATCTGATGAATACCGGGTATTCGCTCTTGCATATCTCGGCTAGATGCCTCCCTGTAACAATTGTACCAAACTGGTATATTTAAATCATGAATAAATATAAAACCGAGATTTTTTTTCTGTGTAGTATCAGTACCTGTCACGACGCCGAGATTAGCAGCTAATGATTGAATGATCAGTGCAAAAATTAAACCGATCAAAATGACCCACAGGAGCTGAAATTTTTCACAAGAAAGGAATGAACATATAGCATAAGTACACTTTAGTTTGTTTTTATGACTTGGAATAATGAATGATTGAACGAAAAGAGAATCGGGTAATGAAAATAATTTCACCTCATACTTGTGATTAGCGCCAGCTTGGAGGTCAGTTTCCACTGTTACAGTAATTCAAATCATGATTTAATATACACAAAAAGTTCCTTTATAATAACAAAATGCATCTGAATTCTGAAATTGATCAATGCAAAGAGAAAAAACTTACAATTGCCAGGGTCAAGATATGCCAACGAGACTAGGAAACCAGGCCCGACATGTGCTAAGAATCGCTTCCATCTCGGTGCCTGATCAATTATTATGATGCGTTAAATTTCATGTTCGATTTAACCTCGCTAATATACCGTACATTTAAAATGGATTACATCCTACTGTGCCACATTATTTTCTTTACTTAAATCGAGACTGCATTATTGTGTCTCAACTGTTCCATTAAGTGCTTGTAAATAAACAAAGATAAGAAACAAACTAAGAAAAGAAAGAAACAATGAGACCTTGAGTTGTTCATCTGATTTGCACTTGTTATCAGCATCTACAGGAATTGAGGCCTCTTTTAATCCATCTATGGCAGCAACTCTTTTGCTGCTAACTCTGCCACTGTCTCTCTCATCTCTAGTGACCTCCATTTTTCTGATACTAGCTTCTACTTCAAATTTGTTATAGACTTCAGGTAATGTAGCTGTTATATATACATATAGCATACCTGGTTCTCCATTTGATCTTCTGTGGCACATATACTTCTTTAATTAGGTGCAGATGCCACATTCTGACAAGTTTAAAAGATATTACAAAGCCTTTAAAATTTTCGAATATTATCCATATTTTGCTTATATTTTAATACGTCTATTCAGTATATAATGAAGACATATATTTAATAAACAAAGAATTTTGATTAGAAACTTATTAAATCTCTTCCAACAAAATATGATAAGTTTAGAATACATTTTAATGATAGATCAAATCGGTAACTTTAATTCTAGCTAGTAATCAAAATTAATGCCTTTTGACAAATCCATTTCATATATCATATATTGTGCAATTCATGATTGTCTGGTTAACTAACTTTTGCATCTAATTACAAATTAAGTACTAAAGTATTTTTTTTATTTATAAAGCATTAAATGCGCATGTTTTGTTATAAATTAATATGTTTTAATACGTCTATCCAAGAATGATGGCATATATTCAATAAAGTAAGATTTTTTTTTTTTATGAAAATTAATTAAATGCATCCAAATAAAAATAAAATAAATGCTTTTGACAAATTAAGCCATATCATTGTACAATTAATAGTCCCGACACTAATTTAATTAATTTGCAACCAAACAACAAACTTGGAATTAAGATTTTGAAAGTTATCCATAAATAATCAGAATATAGATAATATATATATATATATATATATATACATACACATATGGGTAAGGCTAAGGTGCTATGGGTTGCATATATAGCGACCTACGGTGCTATGGCTTAATATTCGAGTTTTCAAAATTTAAATGATCAATCCGAACTGTTCATCTTGTTCTCCATATTAATATGTGTTTGGAGAACAAATTTTACATTTTTTGAAAAAAATTTACTATTTTTTTTAGATAGGTAGAAAATCAATTGATCTAAAAAATTATGCTATTCAAATATTTGATTTTCTACCTATCTAAAAAAATAGTAAAAATTTGGTCTTCAAACACATATTAATATGGAGAACAAGATGAACGGTTCGGATTGATCGTTTAGATTTTGAAAACTCGAATATGGAGCCGTAGCACCGTAGGTCTCTATGCTACGGCTCAATATTTAAGTTTTCAAAATCCAAACGGTCGATCCGAACCATTCATCTTATTCTCCATATTAATATCTGCTTGGAGACCAAATTTTACAATTTTCTGAATTTTTTTACTATTTATTAAGCCACTTTGAAAATCGCTAATCCAATGATTTTACTGTTTTGTGCAGCCACCGTTGGATCAACAATTTTGTAAAATACTTAATAAATAGTAAAAAAATTCATAAAAATGTAAAATTTGGTCTCCAGGCAGATATTAATATGGAGAAGAAGATGAACGCTTCGGATCGACCATTTGGATTTTGAAAACTTGAATATTGAGCCGTAGCATAGATGCCTCTATGCTATCCATAGCACACCAGCCTTACTCTCTCTATATATATATATGAGGGTTCAAATGCCTCCATTTTTTGTGCCTCCACCATCCCTCCACTTTTTAAAACTTTAATAACTCAAAATTTAAAACTTAAAAGTCAAAATAAAACCATTAGATGTGATCTATGTTATTTTCTCTATGTGCTCATAAAAAATCATCACATTTCAATTTTGTTTTTATGTGAATCAATAAGTTCAAAAATCAACGTCTAAAAATTATTCACATTAATGCGTTTTTTACAAGCTAGAGGTGCTATTTTTACCCAATTATCCGGATCCAATCCGAAACCGAACAGGATCCAACCCGAATCCGATTAATTTGAATAGGGTATGGCTTAAAAAATATAACTGGTTAAATTATAGATACAATTACAAAATTATTAATTTAATATCCGATCTAGATCCGAACCAGAACCAATCCTATAATTCAAAAAGAAAAAAAAAATTTGGCCTCCAAACACATTTTAATGTAGATATCACATCTAAGGGTTTGAATCGATTGTTTGAACTTTGAAAATAAAAAAAATAATTGATTGCACTAAAATTACGAAAAAAAACGTTTTATATTAGTCTATGATAAAAACAATTTCTCGAAGGTAAAAGATAAGATAAGGATATATATAAATAGACAACTGTATATATGACCTATAGCATGCAGCTACTTGTTTGACGCTAAATTTTCTAGCACACGTGAAGTCTTAACTATTTATTTTAAAAGTTAAGAATGTTCTATCTTTCAAAAAATTCACTAGTTCTACGTTTGCACGTATAATAGTAAGGCGGTACAGATCTTCCCATCCTTTTTTGCCACTTGTACCGGCCCCTACTTTTGGGGATTATATTATTACAAGAGAGTAGAGAATTAATGCTTGTTTGACCTATGATATTTTGTAGTTATATAACTTATATCAATATAGTATGATTGGATTAATGAGTGGTGTTAGCTAGGGCCGGCTAAACTGTCCCATAAATTCTAATTTGAATCCCCTAAGGTAACTCAAAGTTTGATTTTGAATCTAAATTGTTCCGTAAATATAGTTATAAGATTCGCGAATTATATTCAAATTATATTTGAATAATTTGTTTTTTGGGTGATGCTGAACCGAACGCCGAATTATTCGATTGACCGAACTTTGACCGAATTAACTCCGAATAATTTCCAAATTTTACGAAAATTTCTCTAATTTTACTAATTATTTGCGGTTTTTTTCCAAATTTTTTCTAGAACAATTTTTTTTTTGTGCTCTCTTGCCGGATTGAGATTTTTGATCCGAATTATTTTCAAATTATACCTAAATTGTTTCTGAATCACAAATTTTTAACCTCACCAAATTGAATATAAATAATTCATTTGTCATTATGCCCATAAATTCTACCATATTTGACCAAATTGGTCTGTATTAGGATTGGATGGTCAGAATCCAAACTCAAATTTTGAGTTACTTCAGGGGATCAGAAACCCTCCGAGTTCCTTTCCTTTGTTTTGTCCTTTCCTTTGTCCTTTCTCTTCCCACTTCCGAGTATTGCACATATATTTAGTGGTGAACTTTAATTTGAAAAGTAAAGTGATTTTGCTTGCATCTTTTTTGGGATGATTTCATGCGTAGGTTTTAAAACTTTAAAAGTACGTCCAAAGTTCATAATATTATATGAAGCGACTATTTTATTTTACATTTATATTTTATAATTTTAAAATTTAAAATGTCGATTTGAACAGCTCAATATGATCTCCATATTGAAATGTGCTTGGAGACCAAATTATATATTTTTTGAAATTTTTTACTATTTATTAAACTATTTTGAAAATTATTGATCCGTTAGTCCAGAAATATTTACTGTTTACCTAGATTTTCATATTTTCAAAGTGGCTTAATAAATAGTAAAAAAAATTCAAAAAATGTAAAATTTAGTTTTCAAGCAGAACATATTGGAAGATTTGAATCGGCTATTTGAACTTTGAAAATGAAGATATTGTGTGAAGTAAAATAGTCGCTTTACTTCGCAACTCACCATAGCTCATCTCATATTATATTTACCCTTCTAAATTTCAAAAACACACAAATTTTCCCATTTTATTGCTTTTCTATTAAAACACATTTTTAATTTATAAAATATATCCATTTTACTATTTATTTTAAAGAAAAATATGAGTCTTCTAATTGGTCTATTTCTAAGGGCAAATGAGTCATTTCCTACTTTTGATGCTTATACAAGTATATATCTAAATATCACTGTGTATGCATCGAAAGTAGAGAAATAACCCATTTACCCTTAAAAAACAACCAATTAGAAGATTGATATTTTTCATAAACATGCATATTGTTTTATTTATTTAATAACGGGTAAAATGGATGCTTTATAAATTTGAAATGTGTTTTTAATAAACAAATACAATAAATTGGTAATTTTGTAAGCTTTTTAAATTTAGAAGGGTAAATATGATATAATGGACTAATACGTAAATTTGATGTTTTTGAGGGGTATACATGAAATTCCCCTATCTCTGATATCATCCAACTTGCATTGTTGTCTGTAATACAGCTCCATAACCATGCAAAACAAATGTTCTCTGGTAAATAAATATTTCAAGATATCATGTACCGAATTAATGAAAAGTACATATCCTACACTGCTACACATCAATTTATTTTTCTTAGACTAAAAGATGTCTAGAAGAAATGAATGTCATTGTATTGGAAGTTCAAAGATTTGGTTCAGTTGCTTTAAAAATAAACATGGTGAGTTGCACTTAATTTTTTACATAAAACAATTCATGAGATTGGGTGATCAGTTGCATCACCTATTTTGGTATATTCTTGGTGTTTCTCTAATTTGATTCAAATTTTTAGATATTTACAAATTAATAAAGATAAGAACAAACAAACATTTACGCTTGAATTTTTTGTTTTTTATAAAATGGGGTAAACCCATTTATTTCATTACGCTATAATTTAATATTTCATCAGTTAACTAAATAAATTGAAAACTCAATTTATAGAAAAGTTCGGTTTGTTTTACATTACTTGGGAGGAAATAAAGAAGGAAACAGATCACTTATCCCTTGGGGTTCAGGAAAATCCTGTTTTCTCAGTCATTGTGGGTGGGATCGGTCACTGTTAAAGGGGGCTCACCAACAGTGACTCTGGAGAAAGACGATTCGATCTCATTAAAGAAAGGTGAGAGGAATTAGGAATAGGCGCAAATCAGGATATATATTTTTTTTATTACATGTCTTTTTTTTTATTAGATTTAGATGGAATTTTAGAAATTGGACCTCAAATAATTTAATTGCAAACATGTTAAAAAAAGGATATATATTTTTTTTTAAATTAATAAACTATCAAGAAGTTACATGTATTTTTTTATTAAAAAAGATTTGGCAAATCAGGAGCATGAAATCTATGTTCCTTTAAATAATGAGATAAACATTATAATATATTTAAGAGTTGTCAAATTGGAAAAAAAATAAATAAATAAATGAGCAAGACATTGTGACATGAACAGAGATTCTCATTATAAAAAAAAGAGTGGCATGAACAAGGCAGCTCAATAATATAATGTTTTTTATATATAAAAATAGATTATAAACGTCAATTAATTATGTCATTCTAGTGTTTTAGGTAAATTCCATACGTCACTCTCTTTTTTCCTCATCAATATTTTCTCTCCAAATTGTTTCAGTTACCACCTTAAACTTGCAAAATTCATACTTTATTACCGTTTTCTCAAAAAAAAAAAAAAATTCCTTTCCTTTTCTGTTTTGTTATATTAAAAAAGTATATATTTTGATGTGCAAATATGGTCTGAGCACCAAATAAAAATAGTGCGCAGATTGCATCTATATCAGTATATTGGTGAAATCATGACATTTTAAGGAGTCTGATGAATATAACATCAATGTTATATGACACTAACTTCAAAATTAATTAAATAGACTTCAAATGACTAATTTGAATCATTCAAACCAATTTATTTTATGAGTGATGCATTTACACACAATTTTTTTTTATATTTGCGAGTTATTTTAGTATCAAATTAAGCAATAAAAATGTTGAAAAATGAATGTATTAAAATTAACTTAAAAACTCATTTGCTGTAAGGTCAAGTGGTCAAAGAAATTGATCTTTTATAAGTTATTTTAGAAGTTGTTTTATATATCAAATTGGCTTCAAACAACAAATCTAAATCATTAAAATCCATATACTCCATGAGTGATGCATGTACATGCAAAATTTTGAATTTTTCGAATTTATTTGCTACAAAGTCAAGCGGTCAAAGAAATGGTGAAAAATGAATATATAAAACAACTTATAAAATAACTTATAAAATATCAATTTCTTTAACTAATTGACATTGTAGCAAATAAATTCAAAACTTTTAAAATTTTGCATGTGCATGTATCACTCATGAAGTGCGTAAATTTTAACAGTTTGAATTTATTGTTTGAAGTAAATCCGATATACTTTTGAAGTTGTGCTCACCAAACTCTCTTAGTGAGCACATTACATCCTAACTTTGCTCAATTTTTTAATCACCATTACATTAAATAATTTATAATTTGAACATGTCATCTTCTCTGCCAAGCGTCATCATCTCCAGTTAACCAAATTATTGTTAATTTGTACGGTTGCGAGTAATTTTAATTTGATGTTGACCAAGAGAATAATAATGTCGAATAATAGACATTAATTAAATGCCAAGTCGGAGATGAGAACTTGAGTAGTAGTTGAGTTGCTTCTCAAATCCTTGAACTTCTTTCAATTTTTTTCGAAGGAGAATAATTTGGGTCCGATGTGCTGTCAGATTCAAATTTGAGTCTAATGAGTTCTCAATTCGTCGATCTGCTTTAAGATCCGTACACGATACTTTAATATTTATTAAAATCTAAATGAAAAGAATAAGATTTCTGCCATATAAAATGTATTGAAAGCCTTGTTCAACACAAATTTCAAATTTTATATGAACAAAATGTCGGCTCGAAATCGTTCGATTAGATTCAAAATCCACACACATCATCATTTCAATGTCTGTTTGTGTTGCTTCAAATTTTACACAGATCAAGTGTGAATCAAATAGTTCCGAGAGAACATCGAACTAATTCACCGCAAATTTGAAGCGAATCAATTTGTATAAAACACGTACGAACCATGTTACTATTCTTGACTCAATCCTGATCAGAATTATCCGATTTGTATCAAAATTTGTATCATGGATTTTCATTTTTAATTTTAATGACAGTATAGATGTACTAGGACTATTTTTCAAACTTCGTCTCAAAATGATTCATCCAACAATTGTGTAATATAGGTTCATAATTTTCAGTAAATTATGAAAATAATTAATATATAAAATGTATTTGTAGTTCTCTTCTCTTCTCTTCTCTTTTCGTCAACGTTTCTCTGTGCCAAATCCCTTTTTTTTTTTTTGCTCTTCTCTATACACATTGATGGCTTAATTGTAATAAATGAAACAATTGTGAGTTGATAATAATTGGAAATGTTTTTTTATATTATGTTGTCTTGTGTCAATATTTATAATGTAGTTGTAAGATATAACTACATATAACAAGTATTTGTAGACCTTAACCTTCAAAAAAATATTTGTACACCTTAATTAATCAATTTGCAAAAAAGTTTCCAGCATAAATTATTATGTATATAACATATTTTTTTTATTAGAAAATGTTATAAAATACCATTCTATTTTACAACATGGAACAAAATATCCCATCTTTAAATTTATTAACAAAAGCAAGATAATTTTGTAAAACCCAATTTTTTTCCCTTTCTTCCTTTCCTCAATTACTTTCATTGAAATAAAAAACAAAAAATTTTATTTTTACGATCTTCAAAAAAGTAATAAAGCAAACAATCTTTTTTTGTTTCTAAAAATATAAATTTTTATCATAATCACAGTTTCAAATTAAGATTTATAAAAGTGCCTACAACCCAATTTTTTCATCACTTTGGTCTGTGTGTTTGACTGCCTGCTGACCGGACTGAGTACAATTGAATCGAATGATTCAAAATTGTCCTTTTAAACTTGGCACGAATCTCAAAGTACAAATAACACTGTCTT
Source organism: Carex pumila (assembly GCA_033356055.1). Taxonomy (NCBI): domain Eukaryota; kingdom Viridiplantae; phylum Streptophyta; class Magnoliopsida; order Poales; family Cyperaceae; genus Carex; species Carex pumila. The sequence goes on along the minus strand of JARJHM010000326.1, from coordinate 115,681 downwards.
TTCTGTCATCCTTAGCAAGGACCGGCTGAGAATAAATCTGGACCGTCCGTTTCAATTGTGTTGAGTCAGGTACCTGGGAGGATACGGATCCGTTGAAACCCCCTCATCTACTTTTATTCTCTTGTAACGGGTCATTTTTATTATGAAAAAGGAAATGCATCAACTCGATCGGTACACTAAGTAATGTTATTCAAGTCATGTAGTAACCTGGGACCCAATTACTGCAAGGAATAAGGGTAGCCTATTATGTACACTAAGAATGTACACGGTTGAAAAATCGGGTACAGTTAGCATTTTTAACATTGCCTATTATGTAGTAGTGGTCATACGTAAGTATCTCGGTAATAAATCCACAACAGTGACTCATTTTATTACACTAGCTAGACTAAGTTATTCTACCTGCCATGTCATTTTACACCGCAATTTTTATTCATAGGAAAAAAAATACATTAAAAATAAGAACTGTTACAAAAAAATTTAAAAACGAGAAGACAGTACGTGGGACGTCATGCCAAACTTTAGTTTTGTGAAAAAAATAAAAAAAACCAAACAATTAATTTGAGATGCCATGCTATATACATCAACCCAAAAAAAAAAATTAAATAAATAAATATGGGACGCCATGCTATACATCAACCACAAAAAAAAAATGTTAATATGGAATGCCTTAGTCTTATTATACAAAGGCTGCGTCTCAAGTATTATATTAACTTTTTTTTTTTGTGGGTTGATGTATAGCATGACGTCCCATGCATATTAACCTTTTTTCTTTTTGGGTTGATGTAGCGCATGGCGTTCCGCAACATATTAATTGGTTTTTTTTTCCAACAGAACTGAAGTTTGACATGGCGTCCCACAGGGACGCTATGGCACGATACTGTCTTTTTGTTTTTAAAATTTTTCCCCTACGCTTCTTATTTTTAATGTTTTTATTTTTTTTTTCTTATGAATAAAAATTGCGGCATTTTACATGATCTATCATTCATATGTATTTAATTAGGTTGAACTTTCTCCATTTTTATAGGAAAATAAAATTTTGACAATGACAACTGCATATTATATATAATTTAACACCTGTAACGACAGACAAATAGAAATAAACATAAAATAAAATGATATGTAGATCTTCATATGAGTTGTACCTTCAACATGATATATACAATTTAAGATTAACTCACTAATAAGTACTCATGAGAAAAATGAACCATAAAATTTTGAAAAATAAATCCTCTTGTGTTTTTTGTGATCAACCTGAAGATACTGAACATCTTTTTATACATTGTTCTTACGTTAGATTAATATGGAATTGGATTGCTGATCATAATAATTTTACATTTACTTGTGCATCTTTAGAGGATTTATGGTTTTTAGATGCAAATATTCCTTTAAAAGATAGGCTATTGGTTGAGCTATTACCTGGATCCATTTTATGGGTCATTTGGTTAGAAAAAAATCGAATTTGTTTTAATGATGCTAACCTTTTACCAATTAAATCTATTGGTGCAAGAATTATTTTATTGGCTAGTTTTTAGTGTCAATCTCGTGTAGATAATTCATTTTTAAAATTGAGTCTAATGCTCCCTTCTAATATTAAGGATCTCCCAGACCAACTTAAGGAGGAAGAGGTAAGAAGTCCAGAATTGGCTCAAGTAATGGACCTTCCAAGGTCCATTTCTCAAGTGACCAGTTCAGAGGACATGTAGGTTTTTGGAGTTGGCAACCCTCCATCTCCAATGTATGGAGAAGAGGAGGAGGATGAAGACTTATTAGATATATAGTACTTAGTTCTATGCATATTTTGATGTTTTTTGTACTTTCCTATGTTGTTGCCTTGCTTATTTGTGTGCATGTTATGAGGTTTTGTATTTCTTTTGTTTTTGTTTCTATTTTGAACAGCTGTATAAGACTTGTCATATTTGATTTTGGTACCAATTAGGTACTATGTCAGATATGCTATGATTTCAAATGAAATCAGTGGTATATACCACTATTTTTCAAAACAAAAAAAAAAATTCAGGTGTAACTCAGCTCAATTCGGCACATGAGCTCATGTAAACACTTGGCTCGGCTCGGTCCGGTTCGCGAACCAGCTCATACTAAATTTGAAGCAACAATAAATATATTCAAGTCCCTTAAAGATTCAGATTGAACACTTCTTGTAAGTAGAACATATAATTACTATAACTAAAATAAACACATAATATATAGTTTTTAAAATAACGTTATCCATTTTTAAATTCAAGAGACCTAAAACTAAAATCAAGAGATGGAGTTTGTACTCGCCATATCGCATCCCTTATAGTTTGCGTTTGGATGCATTAGAGAATAGCTAGAATAACTACTGTTGAGAATAGTAGGTTAAGAATAGCTAGAATAGCTACTGTTGAGAATAGTAGGTTAAGAATAGCTAGAACAGCTACTATTTAAGAATAAAGCTAACTTAAAGCTACTCAGAATGTTGTTTGGATTGAACATTTAAAATAGAGAGAACAGTGATTAAACATTTGAGATAATACATTTGCTATTCCAACTTTTTGTAGAAATAGCGAGAACAATACTATTCTCACTATACTCACTACATCCAAACGCACCTCACGTTGGATTTTGGGTGCTACTATTTTGGCAAGGCGAAAGCGTGTCAGGAATTACGTACTGATGTTGGTACTCAGGTCTATTGTGTGGCTTTGCCACCTCCAGGTCTATTAGCGGTTCAGGGCCTCAAAAAATAATTCGGTCAATTTCTGTCCGAAATCAATCCTTGGTCATCTTCCATTTGGGTCTATTTCTAATTTTTTATTTTTTCAATTTGTCTTGGTGATTGCTAATTCGAGCAATATTGCAAATAATATAAAATGGGCTCATGAGTCGGCTCGACTCAACTCGGATTCAATTTAGATTAAGTCATAATACTTGAGTGCAAGTCGAGTTCAGATCTTTTTTCAGTTTAGAGTCTGATTCATTACAAAAAAATTGAGTTGTTCATCAACTCATTGGCTCATAAACCGGCAGCTCAGGTCATTAGTAGCCTTAGGGAACTAATTAATGTCATAAATAACATGATAATCAATATACAACAATGATAGGGTGGACCTGGCTATTATACCTCACTAATGTCATAGATAACTTCACAATTATGTATATTGAAATTTACTTCTTCTTTTTTTAAGTTTTTATACAATTCAACTATCTCATAAAATGAATTTAATTATAATGGATTGGCGACGAGTGTGGACACTGATGTACATACATATTATATAGGGAAAATTTTCTCCATGCTACTTCAAAACTTCAAAAATATCAAATTGTCACCCCAAAATCTAAAATTACTTATTTGCCACTCTAAAATTATCAAAATTATCAAAATGCCCCATTTATACATCTAATATACATATCTAATTAATTTTAGTCTAAAAAGTGTGGTATAAAAAATGTATTTTTGTAATTCCAAGTTTACCCTTCAATTCATCTGATAAAATTAAAAATGGAAAAGTCGCAGTCCCCTCCCGTCTTCCTCCCGTAATCACCTTTCTCCCTTTCATTCTCTTTCTCCCGTAATGGCGTAATCACCTTTCTTCATCAGAGTCTCTTTCTCTCTCTCACTCGCTAGTTACAGAAAACAACAAGCACGCCTAGCGCCTCTTCAGATCCGCTCACCCCGCCGATCCACTGATCCACCTCGTCGCTCTCCACCCTGCACACCCCGGACCCAGACCCAACCCAACCCGAGGAGCTTCGTCGGTCCGCCACTACCTCCTCGCCTATTCCCCTCTTCCCGTCAAGGTATTGCCTACTCCCCTCTTCCCATTTTGTAGTCGGTACTAGTACATCAGCAGTGGTACTGTTACAAGTACAGTAATGGTACAGGTACAGTAGTGGTACTGTTTTGAAACCCTACTGTACCTGGTATATGAAATGAGCTTGAATGGAAATATATTTCCATTAGGATTTTTTTAAGCTTACTGGCCTGTCATTTTTGCAATACAAAGTTAATATCTCAGATAGTAAAATTATATGATCGCCTGTCTAGTTCTACTTACTAAGCTTATGATAACATTTTATTAGTTGTCGTTGAATATCTATGTTCACATAACTTAACAGGATGCTAGCTAGCTAAATTACATGTAAGCTAAGAAGAATTTTCATTTTTTTTAACATGTAAGTTGTATTAATAGTTACCACTTATTATGAGCCGGTGTAAATTTTCATAACATACTTCTCATTAAGTCCTTGCAAAAGTTCCCAACTAAGAAGGAGAAACATTAAGTGGATCAGCTAAAATTTAATCAAAATATGTTGAGATAATTGTAGCATTAAAAGTAGTTGCAGGTTAGCAAAAGCTAAACAAAAGCTAAATATGTTGGGCAGTAAATTTTCATAGATAATATAACATATCATTTCTATTCTTTAAATTTTCGTAGAAATGAAGCTCGATATGATGTGGAGAGAGGAGAATGGAAGAAACACAACTCTCGCCTTGTTAAATTAGTGGAGCAAATCAAATTTCTTGTTGCTATCATTGTCTTTGTGATAATCGGTGTTTTAGTTGTAATGATATACAAGTGAAATATTGAGTTTGTTCATTGTTGTCTATTTTTATTGTTTAACCATTCAATCTCTTTTTTTTTTGCTGATGTGGCATGTTAGCTTATATTGATTATTTGCTCAACAGATATATTGAGTAATTAATCAATTAATAATTGTGTTAGGATGGCATGCAAGCCCTTAGGTTGGCTTTGAAAGCACTGGTTCTAAATGAAGTGTGAGGATATGCAATAAAAAGCAACATGATCAATGGATCTGTCGACACTACATCCCATATGGTTTCCTTTGCTAATTCCTCAAAATACAAGGACCTATTTGCAAGAGAAATGAAGTTAAAAGGTGTTGATATAATAGCATTAAGTTGCTAAATATTAACATTTTAAAGGATCTGTTTGCAAAAAGTATAAAAAGGATGAAATTGCAAATAGGCATCAGTTTAGATATGAGATATGTCATTTGTTGCTAAATAATTAATCCAATGATTTTTTGAATGATATGCATTTAATCCATTGAATCAAGAGAAAAAATTATTTTAGCTCTGGTTCTGACAACTTGATTACTTAATTGGATCTTTGATTGTTTGATTTTCTGAGTTTTATCTTGCTTTTCCCCTTTTCTGGTATCAAAATCAGTGGGTTGACGCACTTAAAACCTGTTCTGCAACTAACTAGACACCAAACCAAGTTGTAACCATCCCCAACCAGTCCGTGGTACTCAACCATACATGGCACCAGCATTGAAACACAAGGAAAATGCTACTGGTATAGCATTGGCATTAAAAATACCCGGATTGACCTGTTTTGATAAAACTGTCAGTGCAGATTGATCCAGTGACCAAGCTGAAAATCCAACTTCACAGTCTAATAAAGGACTCAAAAACAAATATTGTAGAATCAAACGTTTCATTTATAACATTTTTTGATGATTTATTAGCTATTTTTGAAATTCACTTTTCAAAACTGCAATAAAAACAGTAACTTTACTGCATTAATACCATACTGCTAGGCGTGCTTGTTTTTTTTTCTGTAACTAGCGAGTGAGAGAGAGAAAGAGACTCTGATGAAGAAAGGTGATTACGCCATTACAGGAGAAAGAGAGAATGAAAGGGAGAAAGGTGATTACGGGAGGAAGACGGGAGGGGACTGCGAGTTCTCCATTTTTAATTTTATCAAATGAATTGAAGGGTAAACTTGGAATTACAAAAATATGTTTTTTATACTACACTTTTTAGACTAAAATTAATTAGATATGTATATTAGATGTATAAATGGGACATTTTGATAATTTTGATGATTTTAGAGTGGCAAATAAGTAATTTTAGGTTTTGGGATAGCAATTTGGTATTTTTGAAGTTTTGAGGTGACATGGAGAAAATTTTCCATATATATATATGGAACCCTCCTCAAGTGAAATTCCATAAAATTCAAAGCATGATATGGACACTAATGCATACATATTATAACATACATTATGAGATCCGGACCAATTAAACAAGCAGGGCCCACTTCATGACATGATGCTCCCATAATAATGCTTACTGTCACACTCCTAATTATTAACAAGAAGACCCACTGGCGTGCATCAGCAAATATTCTATAAATTAATCACAAAAATAGTCTAACATTTTACTTCTTTTGAGCATATAATGTTTCCATAAATGATCGAGTATACATTGGTGGCATAAATATATTAAAAGAGCTACTTTGGATTCATGCAGTGCGTGATCAATAGTAACAGAATACAAATGTATATGATCTGTGAGCTGCATGAAGTGAGAATAATTCTTTTAATATCTTTACCCCATCTTGTGAGCAAAGAATTAATCCATAAATACTTGAGTATATATTAATTGTCAGCATTTTGTGAGATAAATATAGTGATAGATTTATTTTAGCTTCACGCATAACATAATTAATAAAGACAAAATAAAGTAAGTATATGATTGGAGTGTTGTGTGAAGTCAAAATAGCTCTGTCAATATCTTTATCCCGTCTTATGAGCATACAATTGTTCCATTTTGCGTGTTGATCATTAACACAACCTTAATTAATTATTCAATAAAATTAATATATAAATTTGTTTTAAAATTTGAAAAGCAAGCATCGAGTTAATTATAATGCTTTTGTTTCAGTAAGAAATAACAAAATCATATAATGGTAGAAGAAATGAGCTTAAAAAGATCACATCATCAGAAATCTGAATATATATCAAATATACTTGTTACCATTACAACAGTTCATTTTACATTATTTTAAATATTCCTCAACTTGATTTATTCCTCGACAATTATTGAAATTTGGTTTTCATATAAATTTGATTATTGTGTTATTTAATTAAAATTATACATAAATAATTTTGCAATATTATTAACCACTTAATCATATACAGAACTAAAAAAAAAAAAAAAAACCTTTTGGCTAGTCAATTAGATAAAGAATAATAGTTCATATATATTATTGGAAGCATATTTAATGATCATTTAAGTTAAGCTCACATTTTTTTTTAATAAAGTTAATATATTACGAGAGAAAAAGAAAAAAATATTAAAAATATTATATATTCTCTCCCAAGTCGTCAATCCCAAATATCATCAATTATTTTTGGTGAATTTTCCAAAATAAAATATTTATTGGGTAGTTGTTTATTTGATATTGTCAAATATATATTTTAAGATGATTCGAATAATAAATAAAAATAAATAAAATAATAAATGTCTATTTCACTTTAGTTAATTGAAAACATTAATATGTTTCTTGAAAACTTAATACGAACAACCAATTGATGACTTACCCCTACCAAATTTGGTGGGGCCCACTCGATTTCTATTTGACTAAAATGTCTAAATGACAAAATAAGAATTTGCTATTAAATTATTATAAAAATGTCTATTCATGCTATTAAATGTTTGACAAAGCTGTTCATGGCATTGGCACCCCAAGTCCCAACAAAGGATAGAGGGCAGCTTTACCGAATAGCATTGTTTGTTATTCTATAACGATCTTTCGGTAACCTTTCATGTATCGCATCTTGTAGATCTATTAAATGAAAACAAATAAAAAACAGATTCAAACCTTCTGGATTTTTTTTTTTAAAATAGAAAAACAAACCAATTTAAACAAAAGAATCATACCAATTAAGGTGCTGGATTTTTGAAAAGCACTTCCACCGAAGTAGTGCTACGGTGGAGAATGAAAGACATTTTGCTGAACAAATGTTTGTTGAAGGGTCTCATAGCATTTTTTCACCCTCCATCGTAGTACTGCTTTGATGTGGATGTTTTTCAGAAATCTAATATTTTAGAGGTGCTTCTTTGTTTAGATTGACTTTTTTTATTTAAAAAAATTCAAACTTCTGCTACGACTTGTATGACTAGAGCTGACAAAACAAAATTTTAGTTCATAGCTCGTTCAAAATAGAAAAGAAAAAGTCATAAATTAATTCATTTGATTTTGATTTTGTTTATAAAGAGCAAGTTCAAACTTGACTTAGTTCAACTTATATTGATTTATCTCGTTTCTTAACTCGTTGCAAGAGGAAGATAAAATTATTTTTCATTTATTTTCTCTTTGTACTCATTATAAGAGAATAAAATATCTCGTTTCATGTCCATGTGCAATTCAAAACATCAAATTTAGAAAATATCTCTCCTCTATATTATACACCTTAAATTGAAATGGATGACAGAAAGTCGTGTGGTTGAGATTTATTAATTAAAAATCGGATTGAATCTGAGTCATCTAAATAAATAATCTGCCTTCTTTTGATTAAATACACCCTTTCTTTGTGTAGAAGTCTAAAATTAGTGAAAATTATACCCGCTACATATATTGTCACACATATTGTCAACGCAAATTGTTTCGCTGATCCGTAAAAAAAAATTCTCTCCCAGCAGTCCCCTCCCCCCCGACCCTTTCTTTCCAAAGAAAAGGAAACCTAATCGGAGAAAGAAAAAGAAAACCTAATCGGAGAAACTACAGATCTCTGACGCACTGTGCGACTAGAGAGAGATGGAGAGAGAAGGGGAAGGAAGAATCGACGTAACTCGGGTGGATACGGTGGATCGGAGGAATCAGCCAGCCGGTGCTTCATCCCGCCCCGAGCCCCCCATTCAAGCGTTGCAAAATCTCCCAATAATTGGATCATGATACTAGCAATGGACTACTGATTTCTTCACTTTAAGGTCCTACCTAGACTTATACTTAGACTGTACAGTTTCGTTTTATCAACAATTTTCTCTTTGATGTCCCTTAAGTTATATTCTTCTTCTTGTAGGGGTACTACAGCTTTTGTAAATATGTCTATTTCTTCTGATGGTGCGGGGGAAGATGGTTTAGTTGTTCTCCTGTTGAAAAAATGGCAGGACACCACATTTCAGTTCGACCTATCAGAGTTCCATGATGGCTTTATATCACCCAGTAGACGAATGCTTCTCTTAATTTCTAATAATAAATATGAAGCCACTTTGGTCTCTTTTAGTTCTGGTAATTCTTTCTGTCATTTGTTAATTTGTTAATTTCTTTAACACCCATGCACCCTTCCAAACAATAAACCATATGACCCCTTTTGCACTGTGATTATAGTCTCATCATATTATTTTAATTTAGGAACTCTATTAGAAAGCATATCAAGGTCAGACTCAACAGATTTTTCAGACACCAAATCAAAATTTGAATCCCATTATGTTATTTCTTGTGTGAAATCAATGTCTTGGGGGTGTTTCTGCGAGTCTTCTGGCCAATTGGAGGACTTTATTTTTAATGAATTGCTCATAATGTCTAGCGAGAGGGGCATCTTTGTCCATCTTTTTTGTGTCCCTGACAGAGTAAAATTGACTGACCCAACACCTATAATTGCTGAGTTGAATGGTAAATGGGTTGAGTAGGGCACACCTCAAGAGATGGACACTGATAGCAAGAATCGGTTCAGAACTTATTTTAATGAAGTTCAATCGGGTGTTGTAGAAAATGGCAAGTACATGACCAAGTTCCCTCTGAATATAGCAGTCCCAAGTTCAGCGATGGCATTATCTTTTGATCTTTATGGTAACATTTTAGAATATTTAAACTGGCGATGATTTTCATGCCGCTCCAGGGAGGATTTTTTATGTGAGAAAAGAATTTGTATGTGATGAAGTTGTTGCTTTACCAGTGACTTCGCGGCGGAGTATCTTCGGATGCGGATGGTCGGTTCAGAACTTAATTAACTGTGCTAACTGTTGTTTTTCTGATTCCGTCGGCAGCACTGCCGCACAGCGCCAGCAGCGCCGACGGGGGCACCGGCGTTGGCACTGACGAGGCACCGACAGGGCACCGACGTTGGCACCGATGAGGCACTGATGTTGGCACTGACGAGGCACTGATGTTGGCACCGATGCGGCACTGACATTGGCACCGATGCGGCACCGACGGGGGCACCGACACTAATGTTCGCAGAGCTAGCGCTAGGCACCGCATCCGTGAGAGCCGGCAAAATGTTAGTTTATCCTTCTTTTTTAGGCTTGGGTGACAAAAGCATAACTACTGATTGACTTTATAGACAACTAGAACAATTAGTATAAATAAGCTCTATGCAATAAAAAAAAAGCAATTATTAATTAAAATCTCTTGGGACATAGATATGCTCTTAATTAGGATCGTATATTCGATTGGTTGACTTTTTTCTGCATAATTTTTTTATCATGTATATATTTTACAGAGTGCTACAAGCCTACAATTAATTAGTTATTCACAGAGCATGAAATTTATATATAAATTTGATTTTTTTAATTGTGGCGCCATGTGCCACTTATCCAATTAAATTTAGACTCTTTCATTTTATACGGAAGTTACAAAATACACTGCCGCCTGTTAAATTTTGTTGAAGTTATAACATCCATGGCGGTAGTATTAAAAATACACTGAATTATTACAGGCGCCTTTTAATTAGAGGCTTGTTGTACCAGTCACTTAGCACGAAACATCACTGGGGCCTTTTAATTTCTTTACAAAAAGATTACAGTGAATCTCGCTATTTTCCAGTAACTGCTTTTAGTATCAGTCTCTTGCCATAAACTCATTTGGAGCCTCATTGAATGTTCCATGTCGAGACATCATACAGGAAAGCAAGTTCAAGTTCAAGAAAGTATGACTAATGGACATGAGGATTCTGACGCAACCACTCAAAGAACAATTAATCTACTTTTTCATATTTTATTTCTTCATTTAACAAATTAGTTGTCTGACATATATCTAAGTCATCCAAAAGCATGGTTATAGAAACTTCATCTTCTAAGAATTTAATTTAATATTTCATGTTTATTTAATTTCGTTAGGACCTTGATTTTGTGGTTGAAGCAATGACAGCGGGACCTGCATCAGCATTGACCAGTGAAAAGTTTTAGGCCACATTCTTCAGGTCAAACAATTTTTCCTTGAATTTCAATTACACAGTCAAATTAAGCTCAGAACAAAAAAACCAACAAGGGAATTAAATAAGCAGATATATTGAGAATTATTCATTTTAACTTTGCCATGTCCGTATCTTAGATGGGCGGCATATGTTGCTGGGACTATTCTGATATTGATGATAGAGCTAGGTGTTCATTTTACTGATAGCATTTCCATACTGGTATGTATTACATTACATTTCTATCTCCTTTTTTTCTTTTAACTAACCTAAATATCTTTTTTGGAAAATCGTAGAGCATGATATCAGATTGCTTCTGTCATTCTTATTGTTACTCAACAAGATTGCTATTCTTGATTGTACGGCTACACCACTATCCTGCTCATTGCTATTCTTGATTGTACAGGCTTCATCAGCTGTGCTAGAAGGAAAGGGGGTATCTTCTTCTGCTTCAGTGGAGGTTGCCACTATGTCTGCCATTGTTGCAGCTCATGGTTATCCTTTTTATTATTTCTTTGAACATTTTTAATTATGTTGTTTTCTGTCAATCTTTATGGTTATTGGAGACATCCTTTTCCCTACAATAGGTTGGAGTATTGAACCACAGAAGCTTGCGTTGCTTTGTCAGACGGTATTATTGGATGTAATTAATCAATTGTATATGCGGTCTTTTGATCTGAATGTAATTGTAGCTGTAAGATTTACCTAAATTTCAAAATGTGTTAGGTTGAGAATCACATAGTAGGAGCTCCTTGTGGTGAAGCAAACAAATTGCTTGCAATGGTTTGTCATGGGGGGTTGGTATGTATTAATCAGGCATAGGCTGTTTGTATGTATTAAACAGGGAAAATCATATGCATACTTGTATTCATGGGTTGCCGCTTTTTTTAAAGTAATTTTCTATCATGTCAAATTCTATTTCAGACAATTATGTGATATCATTATTTTTTTAACAAAATAATTATTATTTTCATTGAAATATTTTTTTTAATAAAAATATGTTTTTGTTTTCTTATAATATATCCCGTTGCATCGCACGGGCACGATACTAGTATATATATATATATATATATATATATATATATATATATATATATATATATATATATATATATATATATATATATAGTTAGTTAGTTAACGACTCACAACATGAAAAAGTTATTAACAATTGACTTGGCTAAATTGCCCGATTGGTTAGAGCCATGACTAAAGTCAAACTTGGCTGGACCCCACGCGTCAGTATCACCTCGTGACACTCATTCCGCTTGGGACCCACGCATTGAACGCATTTTTTATCCATTTTTGTGATGGCTTTGAGCTCTGTTCAGCTGTCAATATTTGCTTCGGAAAAAAAGATTTCACTCTGAAGACTTGGTATTTTGGTTATTTAAATTAGATCTGAATTCAAATTTATTTCTGTTCTCGCCTAGCAGCTGAATAGACCTTAAGAAATTCTTTTGAAAGAAAAATACATTCATAAGAGAACTCAAATCCAATTATACTGCATAATTGATTTTGGTCTTGAGGATTAAAATAAAAAATTGGGTTATTGTTTACATCGTCAAATACAAAAATAATTAAATCGGTTTAGGATGACGTAAAAGAATGAGTTTTAAATTGGTTATTGTATACGCAACTTTTTTGAAATAAAGATGGGAATTCAATATTTTCTAATTTGAATATCCACACAAAAGTTTCAATCAGACTTCAAATCGTTCACTTATCAGTTGTCACCAAAAAAATATTATTTTAACGTTAACTTAAAAGTTGCTTTTTAATTTATATATAAAATTATAAGAACAAAATTAGCGTGTGTTTTAATTATCAAGAGAGCTAGTTAAGTGAACATAACTCTAAAATTTATTGAATTGGTTTTAAACGATGAATTTAAATCGTAAAGACCAATCTACTTCATAAGTGATGTGTTTAGATGTAAAATTTTGATTTTTAATTTATTTATTTAGTATAAAATCAAACTATCAAAAAATGATGAAAAATGAATACATTACCTATAAAGCTTCATTTTTTTTTATCATTATTTTACTGTTTAATTACTTACTAAATAAGTTGAATTTTTTTAAAATTTTGCATCTACACGCATCATTCGTAAAGTAGATCGTATTCAATGATTTAAATTTATCGTTTGAAGCCAATTTAATAATTTTGAAGTTGTACTCATCAAATTTTCTTGATAAACATAGCGTATATTGTGCTATAATAACAATAAGAAGCGTTTTATGAACTGTTAAATTTTGATGGCGTTGTTTGATTTGACATATATAGGGTTTCACTGCCTTGATTTTTCTTGCCTCCAAATCTCAACCGCTCATCAAAAACTCAGATGAAGGGACAGATTCAACTTCTCCGTAAGAGTATCTCCAATCCAGCAATTGAAATTAATTGCTAAATAACAATTATGAAAATTTTAGAAATTAAGCAATTCACTCATACATTAGCACAATCAATCAAACAATTGAGAATTAAATACTTGGCCAATAAGAATTAAACATTTGGCCAACTCATCTTTAGAAAATAATTTTTTATTAAGCAATTCTTTCCAACAATTGCTAAATAAGCAATAACCATACAACCTAGCAATTACAAAAATAACTGACACATCAGTATAAGCAATCCATAAGCAATCACTATTGGAGATGCTCTAATAATTTTAGAGCCCTTTCTTTTCCACTCATTTCCCAATCCTGCGGCCCCACCCGCCCCGAAGCAATCTTCTGCGTCACCCTCTGCTTTTAATTTATTTTTAAGATGTAGGATAGTGGTATGTTAATTGGTGCTATGCACTGTATGATCATCAATGTGCTGTATTTATTTATTTATTTTTTATGACAATAACATTGTTTAGTCAAAATCACTATGGCCATGTTTGGTTGTGGAGTAAGAGGTGGAGTAAACTCCTTACTCCACGCTTAAGGAGTCAAACGAGGAGTAACGTAAACAGTTTAAGATGCAGTAATATTTGAGCTAAACCGGAGTAACTTATACCACCTAGAGAGGTGGTTTAGCTTACTCCACCAAACATGATTAACTTACTCCGGTTTAGCTTGGAGTAAGCAATTTAATCCGGTTTAACTTTACTCCACAACCAAACATGACCTATATGATTATGTGAATGTCTCAAATTTACTTCTCTATGCATATATGTTTGAAATGTGATTTATTGGTTATTTATTTTTTTTTTCTCTTGCTGTTACATACGTACCAGTTGGTAATAAACAAAATAAAACCATCTTGCTTTGGTAATTTTGTCTTAGTTTCTGTAGTAGGTGAATTAAGTTTGTTTTGATTTGTTGTTGTTGTTGACTCCTTAAGAGTTCGTGTTGGATTCCATTAAAAAGAATAGACAATTTGGTGTTCTTATTGGACTTTGATAAAAACGGTGATCAATTTGTCCTTCTATGGAAGTGCAGTGAATTTTGATACAATTCCAGTCAGATCTGTTGTTGGACTTATATTTGACAACATAATTCAAGCTAAAGTAAGTCATAAACAGTAAATTTGATCTAAGAAGAAAGAAATTATTTCCCATTTGGTTTGTACGATAACAGTTTTATCTTGAACGGATACTGGTACATACCAGTATATGTGGTAATACTTGGTTGGATTATAAATATGACCGAATTTGGAACATTTTCTATAAATGCTTGTTCATTTTATTATAAATCTGCCTTCAATTGGGCCCCACAGTAAATTTAAAGTAAACTTTAAAACAATTACATCTTTACAGATAAAAAGAAACTGATCATTCATTGAATAAATAATAAAAAAAAGGACAATCACTTGGTATATATACTCTTGTTACATGGTACATAGTTGAACAAAAAATAAATGACAAGTTGTCCACATTTACTGGTACAACTACTTGTATGCATTCAGCTGCTGACACGTGTTACTTGAACAAAAAATAAAGGATAAGTTGCCTTTTTAAAAAAATAAAATAAAATAAAATAAATGACAAGTTGTCCACATTTACTGGTACATCTACTTGTATGCATTCAGCTGCTGACATGTGTTACTTGAACAAAAAATAAAGGACAAGTGGCCTTTTTAAAAAAATAAAATAAATAAAATAAATTCGGCTGCTGACATTTACTTGTACTGGAAATGAAAAATAAAGGTAAAGTTGCCTACACAATAAAAACAAGAGAAGTATCAACTATCAAAAGAGACATTTAAATTATAAATTCTCAGTGCATGATGAATGACATTAATACTATAATTTGTCAGTTCTTACAGATTTACACAAAAATCCATTAAAACATAGAATTTACAAAATTTGCAAAAAAAAAAAAAAAAAAAAAAACACAGTGAGGAATACAGTTCGTCCATTCTTTGACTTCTTCACCAAATCATGAAGAAGAGGGAATGGGTCGGTGCGAAATTTGAGGTGGTTCAATCGAGGGTGGGTCGCAGAGGGGGGGGGGGGGGGGGGGGGGGGGGGGGAGAAAGGCAGGAGGTAAAATGAGAGGAAAAGGAGAAACGTTATCTTCTGCGGAGGTTTTACCTGTGGTGCTATGTGGTGGTTTTGATTTGGTCTGTTCGTTTCGGATCAGACGAGTTGGATTACGGGTTCATCAAATTTTGAGTTTTTTTAAAATTCGGGCAAGATCTGATCTGGTCTGTCCGATCTGAAACAAACGGACCAGATCAAAACCACCACACAGTACTGCAGGTAAAACCTCCGCAGAGGATACGCTCTCGGAAAAGGAAGAAAGTAAAATTATGGAGAAGTTAGATCTGTCCGTTCATCTGATTTTTGATGAGCGGTTCAGTTTTAGAGACGTAGAAAATTTGAGACATTGGAACTCCCCTCTGTATAAAATTGGTGTGTCAACTTTGGACTTTAAATTGGATAACATTTTCAAGAATCAATTAATTGGATAAGATTATATAATATATGAAGCTCACACAAGATTTCATTGACCAATATAGTTTTAGAAACTATTTTAATAGCAAATGTAAGTACTTTATAAATTGGTTTATTTTATATGCAACTATACAACATTTTGCTAATGGTTATCATCATAGGAAAGGGGCTTTCCAACGGAATCTATTTTAGATTTTAACGGGCGGATTTTAAAATTTAAATAATTAAATTGTATGCACAGATATTAAAGTTAATCGAACGGCTCTGAATTAAAATTGAATCAAATTTAGTTTGATACCATCATAACCTCTCTGGTCCTATGTCATAAGAGTGTGTGTGTGTGCGTATGAGGAGGGTAAGTACATTATAAATTGGTTTATTTTATATGCAACTATACAACATTTTTCTAATGGTTATCATCATGGGAAAGGGGCTTTCCAACAGAACCTATTTTAGATCTTAACGAGCGGATTTAAAAATTTTAATTATTAATCCGCACAGATATTAGAATTAATCGAACGGCTCTGAATTAAAATTGAATCAAATTTAGTCTGATACCATCATAACCTCTTTGCTCCTATGGCATAAGCAGTGTTTTAAAATGCGGCCGCATGGGCCGCATATTCCTATGCAGTCGGCAGCCGTGCTCAAAATGACTATGCAGTCTTCCTATGCAGTTTTGAGCATACGGCCACATATGCGGTCTGAATATGCGGTTCTCCCATGCAGTTTTGTATTGTTTGCTTGTTGTCTTGTTGCCTTATTGCACTTTTTAAGTTTAACTAATGTTGTCAACTTGTTATGGACTTTATATTTAACTTGTTGTTTGTGTTAAACTAAATTTATGCAAAATTTGGTTGTAGTTGGTGTATTTGTTTGTGCTTAATTAATTTGATAATTTGATTGTATTTTAATTAGAATTTATGTAAAAAGAAACTATAGTTGGTTATGTCATTATGTGGAAATAAATTCAACTATATGAATATATGTATATATATATAGAGAGAGAGAGAGAGAGAGAGATGAGCTACGGTGAGTTGCGAAGTAAAACATGTTTTTACTTCACGCAATATCTTCATTTTCAAAGTTCAAATAGCCGATCCAAACAGTTAGATGTTTAATCTATAATAAAATATGCTTTGAAACTAAATTTTACATTTTTTAGAATTTTTTTACTATTTATTAAGTTACTTTGAAAATCTGAAAATACGGGTGAACAATAAAACATTAAAAATTTCTGGACCGCTGGATCAGCGAATTTCAAAGTGGCTTAATAAATAGTAAAAAAATTCCAAAAAAATGTAAAATTTGGTCTCCAAGCACATTTCAATATGGAGATCATGTTAAGCGGTTCGGATCAACGTTTTGAAGTAAAATAGTCGCAACTCACCGTAGCCCATCTCTCTCTCTCTCTCTCTCTCTTTCTATCTATATATATATATATATACACGTGAATTTTTATTTTAAAATCCGCATGAAAATCTGCATATGCGTTCGCATACCGCATATGCGGTATGCAGTCTACATGCGCATTTTAAAACATTGGTCATAAGTGTGTGTGTGTGAGGAGGGTTCAAATGTCTCTATTTTTTGTGCCTCCATAATGTCTCCAATCTTAAAAACTTTAATAAATTAAAATAAAAAACTTAAGAGTCAAAATAAAACTGTTAGATGTGATCTATGTAATTTTCTGTGTACTCATAAAAAATTATCACATTTTAATTTTGTTTTTATATGAATTATTAAGTTAAAAAATCAATGTCTCAAAATTATTCACATTTGTACATTTTTTATAAGCTCTTGATGACAATCAAAATAAAGTTGGAATGTCATAATATTTTACACATGCATAGATAAGATGATGTAGATCATAATATAACGGTTTTATTTTGATTCATAAGTTTTAGATTTTTGAGTTGTTAAAGCTTTTAAAAATAGAGGCATGATAGAGGCATTTGAACCAGGGGCAGATCTAGAATTTTAGTTAGGGAGTGGCAAAAAAATAACGAATCAGATTTGAATAGTTAATTGGATTCAAATTCATTAGCTAATTGAGTATTAGATAAAAAATAATACTTTAATTTATAATTTTCAATACTTTGACTTCTAATTTTCAATACTCTGACTTCTAATCCTAATTACCAATTAGAATTTAAGAAATTTATCATAACTTAACCCTAAATTTAACATTAAATTAAATACCAAAAGTCCAAAGGGGGGCGAATAAAATTTCTGAGGGGGGCAAAGTTGAACTGAACATATAAATTTGTATAAAACTTCAAGATTCAGGGAGAGACAATTGCCCCCCTCTGAAATACACTAGCTTTGCTTCTGATTTGAACCCTCCCCTCTCTCTCTTTCTTTATATAGATATGTGTGTTTGTGTGTGTTATGTTGCAACTAACTGTTTTTGTGCAATTGCCATTGCAATTTGGGTGTGCTATTAGAAGATTATTTGTTAGTGTACATCTGATGACAGAAACAAAATAATTTGAGGAAGTTTATTTAATTAAAATGGTACAATCATATAGGGATTCTTTATAAATATCAAAAATTTGAAAGGCTATCTAAGATCATATTTCATCATAAATAGCAAATATTTCAACTCTGAAAAAAGAAAAAACTTTTGATGCTGCTGCATGCTAAGGTCAAAAGAAAAAGAAAAAAAAAGAGGAAACCGTATGTTCTTATTTATTTTTTGGGGCAATTTCATGTATACCACCCAAAAACATTGAAATTACATATTTACTCCTCAAAAGTTCATAATACCATATTTACCCTTCTAAACTTCAAAAACTCACAAATTTACCCATTTTATTGTCTTTTCTCTTATAACTTATTTTATATTCATAAAATATCCACTTTGCCTTTTATTAAAAATATAAAAATATGTAGTATGTTTTAGAAAAAAATGTCAATCTTCTAATTGGTCAATTTTTGAGGGCAAATGATTAATTTTTCTATTTCTAACGCTTATACCAGCACACCTAGATTTCACTCTGTAAAGAACAAAAGTAGAAAAATTATCCATTTTCCCTCGAAAACCTTCCAATTAGAATATTGACATTTTTTTAATAATGGAAAAAATTGGTATTTTATGAATTTAAAATGAATTATAATATATATAAAATGGGTAAATTTGTCAGTTTTTGAAATTTAGATGGGTGAATATGATACTATGGAATTTTTAGGGGGGTATACGTAATTTTGAGGTTTTTAAGGGGTTTACATGAAATTAGCCTAATTGTTTTTTCCAAATTTGAAGGAACTTTTATTTTGATGTAAAATAATGCAAATTATTTCTTTGATTTTCATTTTCTCTCAGTTGATGGCAAGACGGAAAGGTGCTTAATCATATATAGCAAGGGAGATATATAGTGTTGGCAAGTAAGAATTATGGATTGTTGATGTAACTTCTCCTAATTAAATATTTAATTAATTACAAATTGATGAATTGAAGACCCATATTTCCCTTGCCAACGAGCAATAAGAAATTAGTGCTGATCAATCTTTTAATTGCCAATGAAAGCAAACGGTAGATTAATACAGGAAGGCAACATATATCAATATTATTTGCGTTTGTAAATAATTTATTTTATATATATCATTCAATTGATGGTGGTATTTCGCTGCCAACCTTAAAAAAAAAAAATTATTTGCGGAGGTTGCAATATTATTGTTAATTAATCCAAAAAATATTATTCCCAAACCGAGCTAGATAATGTTTGAACTTGATTCATGTGAATGAGTCGAGTAGATCCCGACTTATTAGAGACAGTCACGAGTCAAGCTGAGCTAGCTAGTTCATTAACATCTCATTCGTGCTGTGAGTAGTGTATAGACAATTGTTTTTCGTTAATTTGATGTTTTTTGATCCGCACATAGATCATAATTAAGCCATGAAAATTTCGTCTTTTTCTTGTAACGAGTTTTATTCTCTTACAGTGGACAGAGAAACATACCGAGTTGAATCAATATTAAACTTGCTCCTGACAAATCAAATAAAAATCAAGCAAATAAATTACGAACTTCCTTCGAATCAATCTCGAACAATTTTCAGGCTACAAATTTATTTGCGAGCCCTACTTGTAGGACTTGGTCTGATGTAATTAACGGCCCAATAACAGAACTATCAGAAGAGATGAGCTTTATTGTGGGCTCACGGCCCAATAGAAAACCATGAGAGACTCCAGTATCAGCAAACCGATGTTATTACTTGTTACCCATACCAAATGTTGGAAATTATACTAACGCGTATGACCTAGAAACTATAACCAGCTACAAATCAATATTCATACATTTCAAATGATTTTGTTAAATATGCATGTATTTCCAAAATGACGACGATGATGATAAATAATTACATAATAGAAAAAAAATTCAGAACAATGAGAAAACAGCAGGTTTAAACATGCAAAATGAAAACGCTCAATTTATCCTTGAAGGCAAGGAGTCGGTGAAAAAAGGGGGAACATCACTATCTAATCGTGAGCTAGCTGAATTGAAGTTACCGTAGCAAATTTTTACTTGGTCAAATGGTTGGACAAAGGAGGAGGAGAAAAGAACACAACCCAACTTTTTCTTGTAAAATGCATGATCACCTGTAGGGGTGTACAACGGGCGGGTCGATAATATTTTATTAAAATTTAAACCCAACCCGATTATACCAGGTTAAAAAAAAATTTTACTTGACCCACCCATAACCCAACCCAACCCATCTATTTTTTTTATATATGGGTTATACGGGTTATACGGATTAGACGGGTTATAAATTCAAAACTATCATTCTGAATTGATTCAAAGTGACGCTGAGACATATTCAAAAACAGTAGCCACATAAAGAACAAACTAACACCATCAGGTCTCTACTGAATGAAGTCAAGTAAAGAACAAACTAACACCAGGTCTAAACATATTCAAAAACAAACTAATCCCATCAGGTCTAAACATATTCAAAAACAGAAGTCAACATATCCTAAATAAACTAACACCAGCATAGCAAACCTAATACAAAACAAAATATCATAGCAATCCTGATACAAAAGAGCAAATCATACAAAGTATATTAAGCATAAAACCCCCTAGTAAACTTCAAAATCAGCAGTTCAGCACCTATATTAGCCTGTACATAGAAAAATATAATAGTTATTAAATTTTTAAATATCAGCTATGATGCAGGGATAGCAATGCTAATATACCCAATCTGATGTTGGTTCAATTACACAATAATCGAATATGACTTGCACAATCTGATGTTGGTTCAATTATGCAATAATCGAATATGACTTACACAATCTGATTAACATGTGTTTAATTAAATGAAAAGAAAGCAAACAAAGCAAACAATTTAAATGTACAAAAGGCTTGAGATTGTAGGAGAAACAGAAGTGCTGTCCCTACTTGAATGTAGTTTGGCTTAATTTGGTTGCTAACTCAAAAAAATATTAATTTTGTATTGTTTGAACAATATTCCTCAAGTGTAATATCTCACATGAGATTATTTCAATTTAATTAAAATTTGGAATTGAATTTTTATCAAACACAAGCAGCAGCACTAATTGGTACAGTGCAGTGGTACTAACTGGTACAGTGGTACAAACTGGTACCAGTGCAAAAAACTGAGTGGTACTAACTGGTACCAGTGCAAAACAACTGAGTTAAGCGTATACTGATTAGAGTAGAATGAATGAATGATTAACAAAATCTCACAGGATTACATGAATTCCTTGAGAAAGACTCAGTTGTAAACTAAATCTCACAAGATTACATTAACTAAAAACTGAGTTAAGCATATACTGTACTAACTAGTACCAGTCTAAACTTTTGACAAAGACTTAGTTGTAACTTGTAAACTATTAGAGCATGATTCCTTGATAACCTAAAAAAAATATAAGAAACAACTAAATGGTTTATATGGCAAAAAGACGCTTTCGTTACATTCTATTTAACATAATGATTAACTAAATCTCACAGGATTTATCATGCACAAAAATTACCGACAAGAACAAATATTTCAAATTGAAGAGCGAAACAAATAAAAATTGAAAATCGAAAGGTACCTTTAGCTGAGTATTTCGTGGTGGTCTCTCTGACTCTGAGGTTGCCATCAATAAGATTGAAATGAAACTTTCCTTTTCCTAAGCTGTAAAATTCATATAATAGGTGGATGATTTCTGAATCAAAAACGGTAAGCTGTAAAATTTATATAATAGATTGAATCATTGAAATGAAACTTCCCTTTTCCTATTCAATAGGTGGATGATTCTACAAGCGCAACGGTGTCGGTATTTATACAGTTTAGGGTTTAGGAATCGATTTGTGGTTGTCAGTCTCGGGTTTAAGGCAGATTGAAGACGCTCTCGAACCATTTTCCCAGGTGACGTGGGAGAGAGAGAGTGCGCCGCGCGGAAAGGAGATCGAGGCGTCGAGAGCGAAGGAGATCGAGGCCGCCTGTGGAGAGAAGGAGAGACGGAGATTTAATGTGGATTAAAGAGAGTCGGGTCGCTAGCAAAGAAAATAATGACTCTGGGTCGGGTCCGGGTATAAACGGGTTAGTAAGAGCAAACCCGTGACCCGACCCAGAGTCATGGGTTTATCAAATTTCAATCCGTATCCGACCCAATAACAACTCAACCCGATAAAAAACGGGTCGGGTCGGATGGGTCAAGCGGGTCCGGTGGGTCTCGGGTGTTTTTGTACACCCCTAATCACCTGATTGATTATGGTTCTTCTTCCCAGGATTTCTGGTTTTACCAAATTTTGTATTGGACCTGGTTCTCAACACCGGTGTTATTTTGATTGCACAGTGAAAACAAGCCCAAGTATTAGTACTCTTAAATTATTGGAGTTTGAATGTGGGGTTAACGTCCAAGTATGAATTATTACAGATGCATCACAGGAATGTAGTAACATTGCTTATAGTTTATGATTGATGAATCAGGAACTAGAAGTCGGTTGGGTGCATTTTAGAATATAAAAGTTTGAAAATTACTACATAGTTTTGACTGTCAAAACTATGCATTCAAATTACATTAGCTATATAAATAGTACACCAATAGTAATACAAAGATAAAACATCAAGATTGAAGAACAATACATACTTTCTTCAGTAATATAAGAAAAGATAAAGAAGTACGTACATTAAACATTAATCAAGTAATAATTAAGCAACTCAAATTACAAATAAAAAAATTATAGTTACTCCCATTATATACTAGAATTAAAAGCCATCTTTTGCCGTGAAAAAATTAGATGATGGTTGTGGTTGTTCAATTTCTAAAGTGGTGTAATGTGCCCTACGTCGCCTCACCTCAAAACTTTGAGACGTTAGAGGATGTTTTTGCGGTTGGTCGGACCGCCACAAGACCTCAAGCTGTACCTCTACTTTTTTCATTGTTGGCCTTTCTTCTCCTTTTAATCTCAGGCACAATTCTGCAAGCTTGGCAACGGCTTCGAGTTCTGTTTTGTTCTCCTCATTCATAACTTGGGGATCTATAATCTCGAAAAGACGGTTCTCTTTCATAGCATCACAAAAGTATCCAATGAGATTACCCCCTTCAAACATCCTAGAGGAGAATAATGGTTTTTTTCTTGTTAGCAATTCAACTAGAATGACACCAAAGCTAAATACATCACTTTTCTGGGTTAATCGGGCAGTGGTATGGTACTCCGGGTCCAAATACCCGAGTGTCCCTTGGATAATTGTATCTATGCCAGTTTGATCTATTTGGATAGGTTTTGAGATCCCAAAATCTGACACTTTTGCTGTAAAATAATCATCCAATAGAATGTTTGCTGATTTTATATCTCTGTGCAAAACTGATATAGATGCTGCAGATGAGTGAAGATAGGAAATTGCTCCTGCAATCTCAAGTGCAATTCTTAACCGATGTTTCCATGTCAAGGAACAATGATCCTCTACATGGAGATGATTAAAAAGTGTTCCATTTGAAATGAACTCATAAACAAGCAATGGAACTTCAGTTTCTAGGCAACATCCATAGAGTTTCACAACGTTCCTATGGTTGACTTGTGAAAGAATGACCACTTCATTTATGAACTGATTGATTTCGGTCTGCCGATTAGTGGCCTGTTGAGCAACAGACCTCTGATCATTGGCTGGATCATCAATTTTGGACCTTTTTACAGCCACAACATGTTGATCTGACAAAATACCTTTATAAACATATCCATAACCTCCTCGACCAAGAATGAGTGCATTATCAAATCCGTTTGTTGCCTTTTCCAATTCTTTTAATGTAAGAATTCTTGTATTTTGTGTTGCATCTTCATTTGAAGCCATTAGTTGTTGGAGAAGCGACCCCTGATTTTGATCGAAGAACTTCTTTTTTAACTTTTCCTGTTTTTTTTCTTCAAACAAGTTGATACGCTTGGCTATTGCAATATATAATAATATAATGCTACAGGCAATAACAAATCCCAGCAGGATCGTCATACCTGCGTACACAAATAAAGCATATATATGTTGAATCATTTTCTTTTATTAACATATCAAAATTCCCTCCTATGTTTCTATTGTTTAATGTTTAGTTTAACCTTGCATAACCTACATACAACTATATTATCTTATATATTTGGATCATTACTTTTTGGAACGAAATGGTAGGAATCTGTGTTCTAATTAAATAGTAAATAGTAGACTTATTAGCAGTTGTAACTAACTTTGCTGTAAGTCTGTAAAAACTTCTTAGAGTTAGTTAGACATTGATTACTCTTGTAACAGACATAATTAGAGTTTGTTAGAGCTAAGCTGCTGTTTGTAGACATCCTTATATAAGGAGCTGTAAAGATTGTGAAATACAAGAATGAAAAACAATTCTTCTCATCTCTCTGTCTCTCTTTACCAGTAACATTACAAACCTATTAAGACTCAAGAGGGCTATAGAGGTATCAATCTCCAAATGCCGAACTATATGTGCCCAACAACTGTGAGAATTTAATCTCCAAATGGTACCGTTTTCTAAAAGTTCATCCTTGCAAGGTTTGGTACATATTCCCTTTTTCCTAATTTGAACTCGAAAAAGGCCCCGGGGGAAGAAATATCATGCTAATACTTTAAAGCTAATGCTGATTTATGTTTGATTTTGTCTGGGCATTTCTGTTTGATGCTTGGATAGATACAATTATAAATTTGGTGTGAGTCGGACGGTTTTATTTTGATCAGATTTGGCCTCCTCAAGCTAAGTAGGCAACTTTTAGTTTCAGCAAACTGTATTTTTTATTTATTCTGAAAAGTAATTAATCCTTAATTACTCCCTATTTGTATACTTCTAAAAACATTAAAAACTTGATTAATTGATTTTATTTATCCTGAAAAGAAAATAACGAACCTATAACTAAGACCACGTTGAGATGGCATCCTTGCTTGTCATCATTATTACGCCAACCAAAAGGACAACTGCATGAATAATTTCCATGAAGATTGTGACACTTTCCTGGCTTTAAGCATGGATTTTGGTTGGCACATTCATCAATATCTGCATGAAATATGCCACAATGAGTAGATGTGACAGCCACCGGATATATTATAAAAAAAAATAAAAAGGAGAGCAACTGCAAGAACAGGAGTGAGAGAGAGGTGTGTGTGCTGTTAACATGATGTAAAGACTGTTTATATTTTTTTCAATATATTGCTTGGCAGCATTTCAAAAAAAAAAAAAAAATCAGAGAGAGACAGAGAGACCTTGGCAGCCTCCATCAAGGTAAGGATTGCCTTCATAACCAATTGAACAGTTGCAGAGATAACCACCAGAACTACTGTTTGAGTTTAAACAAACACTGTGATCACTTCTGCATGCATAGGATGATTTGTTGGTCTGCGCGTCTTCACATGTTGTGTTTCCTATGGCCCAGTCAAACACGATTGGCATTCGTGCTAATAACAACGCTTCAGTGGTGATGTAGTAGGGGTGCATCTGGAACTCAGCCTCCTCCACCACCATAGCATAGCTGCAAGGACTGTAGTTACGCCCCTCCGAATTTTAGAATCTCATATCAAAATTAGGAGAAAAGGTAATAGTTCCTTTGGGGATATCTGTCTGGCAGCAACCAATTCCAGAGCAGGATCCAAGCTCATTATTGTCGGGTTTGTGTTGAAAAAATCGCAGTTTACCCAATTCTACAAGCAATTCTCGGACAACAACATCACTTCTAGACGGCCCAATAGTAGCCTATTAAAGAGATGGGCTTTATTGTCGGGCTAACGGCCCATTAGAAAACCATGAGAGACCAGTATCAGCAAACCAATGTTACAATATCCGTACCATATGTTAAATTATACTATCGTATATGACCTAGAAATATTTATATATCCATATATACAACAAATCAACATCCACATTAAAATGTATCATTAAATATCGATAAATTGCAAAAAAAAAAAAAAAAAATTCTAAATCCAAAATGCGAGTGATATATGAGAGTATATTAAAATTAAGCTCCGTCCTTGCGCCGACCAACACGAGCAACATATCCAGTTTTGATAGGTGCAACCGTGCGAGACGAACCGCACTGCATACCACAATTAAATTAATAACTATAATGATTATTATCATGATGATGAGGATGAGAATGAAGATAATCACATAAAAGAACAAAAAATCAGAACGATGAGAAAATGGCAGGTTAAACATGCAAAATGAAAAGGCTGAAAATCAAATAAAAGGATGCACAGAACTGAATTTAAAAGCCTAAAATGGTCACACTTTTGATGAAAACTTTAAAGATGTGATTTCTTACAGACAACATTAGTTAAGATTATCTCATATATATTTACATAATATTTATAGCTTAATTAGGTTTATTCTAGTTAGAGTTCAAGAAGTTAAGAAAAAGTTAATTGAAATTTGAATTACTCGATCCCAACCTCCGATTCACTAAAAAAAGGAAAAAAAAAAATTATTGACGAAAACTTCAATTTCTAATCAGATATTTGTTGAAGTTGAAAAGAAATATAAGTTTTGAATTTTCTTTACAGCATTAAATATATTATTAAATACATAATTTAATGAAAGTAAGTTGAAAAGAAATATAAGCTATGAATTTTCTTTACCTGTTCACAGCAAAGGAAAAATAAACGGGCTTCTTTCGTAAGGATGGTGTTTTTGCTCTTGCAACCTTGGCAAATAACATATTCAGCTGCATAAGAAGAATTTGAATTAGCAACTTTTTTAATCTATACAGGCAAACCGTTCATTAAGTAAATAGCTAAAAAAGATTTGGTCATTTTGTAATTCAGCCAAAGTTTTCGCAACATGTCTTGTATTGGTGAAATTGCAGAAAGACCCTAAACTTTTCAAGCATATAACACCATTATCAGGGCGGATCGATATCTTAATGCAATCCAAAGGGTGTTTAGCCACTTCCATCATGGGGCCCCATGGTTTTAAATTTTTTAATTATATATATTGAAATGTAATTTTTTCTTTTAATTTTTAAATTTTAATATATGTTAGTGGTTATAATTTGATATATTGTGGTTGTGAAGACTTGAGTTCATATTCCACCTTAAATATTAAACTTTTTTGCATTTTGATTTTACGTTTCATCATTATCTCCAATCTAAATTTTCTAGTTCCGCCCTGACCATTACAAAGTTGAAAAAAAGAAAAGGAAAATGAAAACACATATACCCATATAATTGCGAATAAGTCCCTCGAAATTATTGGATTTCAATTTAGACTTAATGACAAGCCTCTGTTGGCCGTCAAAAGAGCCGGTTGTTCCTGCCTCGGCGAGCAAGAACGCCATGACATGGTCTGGTTGCCGGTGCATCGACTTACACAGTTCGATGAAATTCACAAGCACCGTCTTTTTTCCGCCATCTTTTGAAACCTGTGGAGCCTGCAGGACAGCCTTGCGCCTGTCTCCTGCTAGCTCCGGGTTTTTCTCTTTCAGTATTTCAAAAACTCTACCCACTAGCTGTGATCCATCACAACATGAGCTCTTTAGAAAGAAAGAGAGAGACAGATGCATGTTGCTGTTTTTTCTATTCTGGTTTTGTTTTAAATTTGATGTAAGAGGAGAAAGAGAGATAACACACCTGGTTGTAAGTATAGTCATGGTTGAAGTTCATCCATGAATCCTCACCAATTTTTTCATCTTGTTCAAAATAACAAAATTAAACAAATAAATTAAATCTGCCATATATATTGTTTATTAATAAAATAAATTAGGAAAAATTTGCAATGTTGTTACCACTAGTACTATTTTCAGTTTCATTTCCTTCTTTATTTCCTTTTACATTATTGATGAATGTAGTGTCAACCTGAAATATCAATATATAAAAAAAAGTTTCAGTGTTTATCATTCAAATTAAGAAAAGAAAATAAAGAGCAGATTCCATGTACAGTGTAAGTTTGGGTCAGGACCAAATTATACGAAACTTTTTATTTTTTGGTGGCATTTTTTGGGATTTTTAACTTATTTACTAGTAAAAGATTTTTATTTGTGAAATACATATTAAATTATATATACCGATTTCTTTCTTCTCTTTTTCTTTTCACCGAAGCTCGTTCCAGAACCCTCATCTGCATAAAGCCATAGTTTGAAAACCAATAAATGATTTACCATGTACTCTTATGTTTACCAGGAAATATCCCTGAAATATCTGACCAGTACGGTTGAAGATTTTAACAGAGCAGTTTTAGCTTCATGCAGGGCTTGGACTATAGAATTAAAATAACACTGCATATGGTTCATGCGCTGCATGAAGCCTAAACTGTTATGTTAAAATCTTTACCTAATTAGTATCCTCATAGATACTTCATACGCTAAGCAATTTCATTTCCTCTCAGTCTTAAGAATACTAAAACTATTGTTTTGATTAGGCTTATTTGTATCATTATTCATTAAAAGAAAAGAAGGAAGGAATGTGAGTACGTACCAGTAATTTGTTGCTCCATTTTTTATTAGGCGGTGTTCTGGAGAATGAAATTGTTGATATTCGGATCGAAAGGTGCTGCGCTTCTAAAACACTATTAAAAATTTAATATTATGCCAAATCGCTGTTTGAACATGAATTCAGAACTCCACATTATATATTGTAGTAAATGATCCAAATGCTTGGCTGCCAAGTTAGTAGGATTTGCTGTATAAAAAGTCTGCAGCCATTCGTGATGCTTCTTGCACAAAATTATCAGTAGCTATTTTCAACTCAATTTTTTAATACCTAGTCACTAGAACAGAGATTTGCACATGGCACATTAGATTCAAACGCTTGATAAAAAAATTGAAATGATTTTTATTTGTTGAACTTAGGTATCTATATATGCACGGATTGATCAATAGTATAACATTTTGTACAAGTTCAAATTTGTTCAGATTTTAGACTTGGCGGAATAATTAAATGTGAATTAATCGATATGTATATTTTTTTATTAATATAATTATTTATATATTTAAATTTGTCCATTGTTGATAAATAACCCAACTACCTGGAGGTCAAGTTTGAATGATTGGCTGCATTAATGTCTCTGTAGTTATTTGTGATGTTTCCTCCACAAAATATTTTGCAGCTTTGTTCAACTCTACCACTTATTGGTAATTACAAACTGAGTAAGACTATGGGACTGCATAGTGTGGATTGGTCTGTACTACATATCAATTTTTTTTGTTTTCAAAATTCTAACATTCGAACCAAACTGTTCAACAAAATTTCCATATGAGTACATGTCAACTAAATTTTATATTTTTTAGAATTTTTTTGCCCTTTTCTAGATGAGTAGAAATCATTGTTTTTGGATGGTCCAAAATTTTCAGATCAAGTGATTTTTACCCATCTTAAAAATAGCAAAAAAAAATCTAAAAAATATAAATTTAAGTTGACAATAACATATTCATATGAAGACCATGTTGAACACCTTAGATCGACCGTTAGAATTTTCAAATCAAAGATTAAAGTCCATGACATGTGTCAATATGTACCATAGCCTCAATCTTACCAATCTAAGCATGCATAACAGTTTAAAAAATGCATACTCTTGAGATTTTTTTTTTTTTAATGTTCAACCAGCGAATTTCTTGGAGCCAACTTTGCATAATGGTTTCAATAATTTGATACCAATTTTGTTCTCGTCTAAAATTGTTGTATGAATTAAATTGACTTTTGATTCTGTTTTTAGTAAAATTTGAATCTTTTTTTTTTATTATATTTTTATCAGATAGGTACGTTGATTTGGCCATATCCAAACAAACGTCTAGTGTTGATCAAACTGTCTCAATTTAACACTACAAGATAAGTATAATTTAAGTCATCTACACAAATAAACGATTTTAATACATCTTTGTCCATTCAATGATTCTCATAACGGGTGAGGATAGAAGTTTGTAAGCCCAATTATTTTTGGTACTTATTTTGGGCCTAATATTAGTTCCTCTTGGGCTACATTCTTTTTGGGCCCTCTCACATTTAATAAACATATTGGTTTTATATCAACCAAATATAAATAATATCATTGACCTTGCCATTTTTTTTCTTTATATCACTTGGCCTTCATTTTTTTTTGTTATTGTTATTGTTCCAATATTGCAACAGAAACTTAATGTAGAAGGTTAGAAAGCTAACCATCTCACTGAAGTAATTGAATAAGTTTCAACAATGAGAAATGTTTTCCAGTGACTCCAATCAATTTTATAAAATTCAAAACAAGTACTAGAACCAGTGTACCAACTCACACTTAATAATTCCTCTACTGAACCCAGATTACAATAAATGTACAATAATCACTGCACAATCTTCCCCCGACTATGCTTCATCGCACCGATGAACTGTTTTTTCAATCTCCTTTTGAAGTACTGCTGACTTATCGGATTCTTTCCTCAGGGTGAGGTAGATGATGGCAATAACATAAATGACCATAAAAGGGAATCCAATCATGCCGATCAAGACGTTTGCGTATTTCGGTAACCCGCTATGGAGTAGCCATGCGACAAAGCTTGTAGATAGAAAATAGACATTGATTCCAATCACCATTGAACCAAGGATCCAACATATCACAATTATCTGTATTGTAAAGAAAAATAAATGTGATAATATGTGAATTAATGGTATAGTGCTGGTTCTCTCTAATGCAGTACAGATTGTCTATACATGTCTTAGGCTGGACCACTGACAAATTGGCATGGAACATTAAATAGTTCTCATCCCTGAAACAAATCCACTTGGAATAAATACTATTTCTTATACTTCTCGGTCTTTTGCAATCCCTGAAACAGATCCACTTATAAACTTACAGGGAGAGAATTTTTGTGGGATCCCATTTTGGAGTTGCTGCTGCTGAACTTGAGTAGAGGTACAAGTGCAAAGGGAAGCTCAAAAGATAGGATGATCTACAATTAAAAAACATTTGCACTGTATATAGTTAGTGAAAGCGATTATTTTCTAATAAAAAGAGAGAAACACTTTAGGCATTGATCATGTTTAACTCTGCAAACATTTAAAAAAAAAAAATTGTCAACTGAAACAGTACAAATGTGGGAAGTAAAAAAGAAAAAAGAATAAAAATTGTGAACAGCAATAGTACAAACCCATGTACTTTTATTGAAGAAATGAGAAGTGGCAAGTCAGATTTCTCTTGTAGGAGCAACCATGAACTCTATTCATAAAATAAAATGATGCTTTGATTTGGTAATAATAAAAGATAAATGAATGTACTGAAGCAATGATTATGAGGCGACCGGCACCGGCAGGACCACTAATGATTGCGACAACAAGGCTAGGAGTTATGGCAATGCTTCTTGTCAACAGGTTCTGTTGCCATTTCTTCAACTTTATGTCTAAGAACCCCTATTTTTTTTGTTCAATGTAATTAATAATTAGCTAGAAAAAAGTAAAAAATAAATTGAATGATCAAATTATATACTACTTTATGTGCAAATACCTCCATAATATACTGACCGGCATAGGTGCCGGTTATAGTAGAGCTCTGACCAGAGGCTAACAATGCAATTGCATATACAATGGAACTTGATTTTCCCAATATATTCTATAGAAATCAGACAAAAAAAAAAAAAGCATGAACAAACCAATTAAGTACAATAATTATAATATTAATTCTGGTATAACTGATTAACGGACTAAAATTAATAGTTGTATGTAACCTTGAGCAAAAATGGTGCTGAGTTCAAGCTGAGGTCTTTGCATTGATATGCATTTGTTGGAGAGAGGTTATTTGATGCACAGACTGTACCAGATACTGATATTACTGCTATATTTATCAGCAATGCCACGCACAGTGCGAAGCCGCTCTCCCAAAGAAAGTATTTACAAGCCTCCTAAGAAAAACAAACAAGAACAGATTTTGGAAATTTGAATTTTGATCTTAGTTCAGTTTGTCATATATGATTAATTAAAGATTAATTTGATTGGAATGAATAAACAAAAATTTGGGGATGTGTCCCGGAAACAACCGTTAAAGTAACCAACCCCAAGACTGAATCGTTTGCCCCCCCAGGGGGCAGAAAATTCCTGTCCCTAGAGTCACTGCGGGTGGGACCTCATTTAAAAACAGTAACCGGTCCCACCCCTCAGTGACTCTCGGAGCAGGAGATCCGGTTCCACCACCCCCCGGTACCAATTGAAATTCTGTGCCTATTTAGATATAGGGTGTCCGTTTTGAGATTCGTGCCAGATTAAAACTGAATCTGAATTCCACTCCCCAAAAAAGAAAAAAAAATGTTGCATAGATCAAAATTTGCAAATCTAGATCTTTATCCAAAATTATTTCTTATTATAGCAAGAGATTCTTACATTTATTTCTTTGGTAGATTTTTTAGTCTTTCTTGATAACACTAGAGCCGAGTGCAAGAACAAATTGTGACTACATATAAAAAAAATTAATATTATTAATAAAACAAATGAAAACGAGTACGTTAATTAGTATACAAATACATATACTACTGGAACAATTAAGTACTTAATTAATGGAATTCGTACCATTTGTGTGTGGGTGGGTTGGGTTATAAGCAAATAATTTCACCTTGGTTGTACCTACTATTTGTTGACTTCTGTTCCGACAATAATATGACTCGTTGGCGGTCCAACAAGTTAATGCAAAATTTAAGGTGGGGCAGGGTTTGGGTGGGTGTGGGGTGGGGTGGGATTTGGGGTTAATTAAACTAATCAATAAAACCTGAAAAGGAACACATTAGGTACAAAATAATCCAGTCAAAAGATAACTAAAGGTAATTCTTTTCTTGTAAAAAAATCTCTCAATTAATTCATCCAGTACTAAATAATGAGTATAATTTGGGTGTTGCTGAGTTTACCAAATTTTTTGTGAACTCAACTTTAATACTAATGAGATTGACTTCAAATGATGAATATATATGAACCGTTGGTATCTATCTACCTTACGAGCGATGCATCTACATGTAATAATTTAAAATATTTGAATTAATTTAATATAAAGTCAAACAGTCAAAATTAAAAAGTTTATAAATTATTTTTTATACATTTATCTTTTGAATATATTTACCACTTGACTATATATATACAAAATTAATTCGAAATTTTAAAATTTTTGCATGTAGACACATCACTCGTAAGGTAAACAAGTTTCAACGATTTATACTTGTCATTTAAAATCAATCCAATAGATATTAGAGTTGATTTCACAAAAATACATAGTAAACTTGGGAACACTCTAGTTATACTCCTAAAAATAATCTATGTTTTCTTTAGTATGAATGTAGAAAAAAGAAAAGGTATTTCATGCATGGTTTATACTTACGGCATGACAAGAGCACCGAAGAGGGCAATTGCATCGGCGGTCGCACCAATGCCACTCAATTTGGGCACAAACAATCCCTCGATGACCTTGCCGGCCGGTGGCTTGACGTAGCTCATCTCCCCGAAGAAACACGCCGCCATGACAAACACTAGCATTGATATCACTAGCTCAAGTTTGCGCTCCTACACACATTTTTTTGTTAATTTCTAATTAAATTTGGTTTAATTCACAGTGTTAACAATTAAGATTAATTAATATATCTTATGCAAAGAGATGCAATATAGTTGATCATGCTATCAAAGGAAGGTACGTAGCATTCAAAACCCATCATATATTTTGAAAATTAATTTTATGTACGCTTAAGTATCAGATATTTTTTGACAAATTTAAGTATACGTACGTGTAGCTATAGCAGCATCAGATATTTTGACAGTTAATGGTTGTCTTTTTCTTTTTGCAACTTTAATTACCACTATTGTGAATATATATCAGACAATTTGTAGTGCTCAAGATTATGATCGCTTCCTTTATTAACAAAAGCGTAAATAATGATAACAATAATAATATAATTAATAATAATTAAATTACTGCTGTTGTTGTTAATATAATTATATTATTATTTTTATTAGTTCAACAGTAATAACAATTTGTATACAGTAAAAAGTGATAAATAGAAAGCAACATAACAATTATTATAATTATCTTGACGATGATGTGAAGCATATGCATGTCAATTTAAAAAAGATGAAAGCAATATAAGCATATATGTCAATTGTGCTACTGACAGATGGTACGTATTTGATACAGTGTAAGTCTTCTACATCTAATTAAAAAAAAAATCGGTCTAATTCATAACCAACAGGAAAATTTGTTGTAAATATTTTTAAAAAATAACCATCCTTTATCTCAAAACAAAAAATGGGTCATTATGATGTCTAAAAATAATAGAATGTTGTGCTATAGTAGATCTCGGAAAAATAAAACTGACATTAATTTGTCTCCCAAGTTGTTGCATGTTGGCCATATCTATATTAAAATTTAAGAATGCTATAGATTGAAATGAGATTAATTTGACATTAGTTTGTCTCCCGAGTCATTTTAAAATATAGATTGAATGCTATAGATTGAATGTTAGACTGTTTGATTCATCTGTGCTATAGTAGATTGAAATGTTCAAATTTTCCATTTTTCAAAATTTAAGAACAGATGAATCAAACCGTCTAACATTCAATCTATATTAAAATGAGATTACAGACAAAATTTATATTTTTTGAATTTTTTTTATTATTTATTAAGTCAGTTTAAACGTCGTTGTTTTCAATGATTCAAAAGTCTTTCACTGTTTTAAAAATATAAAAATATATTTTCTTGATGAAACGAATTAATATAGCATCTTGTAAAATAATATTGATATTATTTATTTGTTTCAACAAACTTTGGTTAAATAAATGAAACAAATAAAATATTTAGTGCAATATATACAATCATTTCAATTCCACATTGACCGAGTGGAGAAAGATTTTAACAGAGCAGTTTTTGTTTCATGCAACGTACAAACCATAGGATTAAAACAGTGTTACATTGGATTCGTGCGGTGCATGAAACGAAAACTGCTCTGTTAAAATCTTTACCCAACCAAGTCCATAAATAGTCAAATCCATCACCTCCCTGCAATGGGATATGATATTCCAATTGATTGGAACGGTGAAGAATCTAATTAAATTGAAAGAAATTAAATTAAATGTGTAATTTTAACTCTATTCAATATTTTCTATAATGTTATCTTACATTTTATTTTACCCAATTTATATCATATATGACAGCTAGTCCGTAATTTTTCAATAAATTTCAATTAATTCCATGATTATTTATATATCAAATAGGGCCCCAAACAGATAAATGCATGGCAACAAGAGTTGAAGATCACATACATAATTTCACAAAAATAAAATTAATTTTATAAGAGAGCAACATCTGGCATAGTTGTTTCAGATATTGATTATCATGTAGGAAATGCAGATTTAAATTCAATGCATGTAACTAAAAGTGATTACAGTACATGTGATTCTCAAGTCATGATATTATTTAAACTAATCATCATATATATATTTTTTTTACTGCACGAAAGATAAAAAAAAATAGTAAAAATTAGGTAAAACATTTATTACCCCATATCGCTGTAATCCGAGAAGTAAAAGAGTGCTTGAACCGGTTATTAGTACCCCAATCCACAGTGGTATGTGAAATAATATGTTCAGTGCAAATGCGGTCCCAATTACTACATCAAACATGCACAAAAATTTAGATTCAGAATTTCACAGCAAACTCAACCAACAAGAAAAAAAAAAAACACATTAATTTCTTCTAGTCATGAGGTGACATTCAAAATTAGATACAAAGGTTTTTTTTTTTTTTTTTTGATATAATATTTTTGTCCTGGATTGTTTATTATTCATTATGCACAATTCTTTTGGTGAACATAAGCCCTATACAAATTTGATGTTGTGTATGATTTATGGGTTAAGTAATAAAGCTTCCTTAAAAAATAATTCTCAACAGTTTGCTAAAACTGTGACCATTAATTTCCAATAAAAAACATGTATAGATAAGAACCTTCAGGGATGTCAGAGGCTATAACTGCTACCTCAGCAAGCATCCAGAGAAATAATTTGAGAAATTTTGGATATTCCATCTTACATAGTTCTGCCAGATGCTTCCCTGCATTGTCAGAACAGGCATATGCATTGTACCAAAATTTCAGTTTGATAAAATTGAAGCCAAATCTATCAAACAAATTAAATATTATATTAAATTTTGATAGAAATTAATGTACCTGTTACTACACCAAGATTGGCAGATAGTGATTGTATGATCAATGCAAAGATCAAACCGACAAGAATAACCCACAAGAGCTGCCAAATTATTAAATAAAAATAAAAATAAATGAAAAATATGATGTAATGGGAAACTGAAGGTATTGAAGTAAAATATGTTGGTACCTCATATCTATGATTTGCTCCAGCTTGAAGATCAGTTTCCACTTTTCATGAAAATAAATATTCATACATTACCATCAAATTAAAGTGTGTGCTTGAAAGAGAAAGAGAGAAAAAAATTAGAGAGAGAAACTTACAGTTGGCTGGATCAATGTAAGCCAATGACACAAGAAATCCTGGTCCAACATGTGCTAAGAACTTCTTCCATCCTGATTCCTATTAAATTTATTTTACCATATTTTAAGTTGGAATTGTGTTACTAGTTTTATAGTGCTAGAAGGGATACCTAGAGAGAGATAGTGGTAACCTTTTGAGAGGCATCATCATTGCATTCAGATTTGTCTACTATGTTCTCTTCAACATCCATCCTCTCACTTCCTTCTTCACACCTTTCCATCTCTCTCTCTCTGGAAAGTTATACTTAAATTGTGGTCATAATTACGGGGGGCGCCTCTATTTATGCATTGAAGCATGCATATAGAGACAAATTGTATTAATTAACTATGTCACAATCATTAACATATATTAATTACAACATGGCATTCATTAGGTACTGATAATCAACTTTGGTGCTTGATCAATCTACATCCCACTAGTAGCATTTGGTTTATCCCCAAATAGATTTCTTTTTTGTTAATTCAATGAATGATAACACCAAGATTTCTTATCTAGAAGCGTGCAATGTAATTTATCATATTTAACCATGTGTTGAAAACTATGATTATAGTGTTTGAAATAGGAATATTAATGTGTTGACCGAATTATTTTTTACATCAATATCAGGCCTCAAGGAATATGGAAGAGAGAAAAAAAATGGTCACATGCTTACAAATATAATAATGAAATTAAGAACAAAAAAAATGTGTTGTGTTATGTCTACGTAGGTATTGTTTGTGAACATATTTGTTTGATAAAGGTAAACATATCATATGGGAAAGGAAAAAATAAGATATGATTTATAAACGAAGGAGAATCCTGTGTTGGATCTAAATGAGGGAGAGAGATTGGATAATTATCAATAGAATTTATTTTGGAAAATTAAACTATGTTTAAAGATGGATTTAGGTTAATAGCTGAGATAGCTAAGCCATCACGTTCATAATTAAAATAAAATTAACAACTTTATTTATTAATATTTTCAGTACAATAATTTATTTAGTTTTGAATACTTGTATTTTATTTCCGACTAACTATATATGTTATAAAATAAATCGAATATCATTCGGAGGCATTTGCAGCCTCCATTTCATTAATCACGAAAAAAGAAAACTTGGAATTGAATGCCGAGTGGTGTCGCTCGGCTAGTTATATTAGCATTTGAAGACACGTGTGTTCCATGTATGCATTGCTTTACACGTGTTAATACATTAAGAAGCGATCCAAGAGGCAAACGCAACCGTCTGATCATGTCTAATAAATTTGCTTACATCAGCCTTTTTTTTTTCTTCTTTCTTTTAGAAACATAAATATATACATCACACTTTTTGGGTAAACATTATTTATAATGGAAACATTGGGATCTTGGTACTGCTGAGTTTGGATCCAGACGTCAAAGCAGACTGAGGAGTTCTCAGAAAAATATTATTTTAATTTTTAAGTTTTAAAATTTGAGTCATAAAAGTTTCAGAAATGAAAGTATGATGGAAGTATGAAAGTATTTGAATTCTCTCCTTTTTTATTATATAATTTAATTTTCGAAAAAGATATTTATTTATGTTTAAATTTATTTTACTGTAAAATTCTCTATAGCATTAGTATCATAAATAGTTATTCTAAAATATAATAGATATAATTTTTGGAACAAAGTTCGAGTAACAATTAATCCTGATAAATTTAATGATGAAATGGTTATTGATCTATTGTGGGGGTAGGTTGTTTAATTTTCAATTAATAATTCCATGAACTAACATCAGTAAAATATCTTTAGAAAGGGTGCTCAGTGACATCAAATTCCAGTGTAAGAGAAGCTTCTTTCAAAATTTAAAAACAAATGAACTGAGAGGAAAAAGGAATAAGCACTAACAAAGTTGGATAGAAAAAAATATGCTTTAAGACCAAAAAAGGTGTAGCTTTTTTAAAGTTAGTCAAATTAGACACTTCAGCAATTGAATTAGATCCATCTAATTAAGTTAGTAAAAAGTGCTCTTTATTTTAATACAAAGATTAATTGCATACTGGAACTTATAGCGGCAGTATTTTCTACAAATTCAAATAAGACATTTTTGAAAAAGTAAATAACAACAACAATGAAACTAAAGTTAATTAATATTTGATCAAATCTTCATTTCCACTGGATCTACATTTAGTCAAAGAAAAGTCCTCATAATATAGACTTTCTTTGTCTCTCTACTTTAAAGTGATGTTTTACATTACTTGTATAAATTCAGGAATATAGTGATGTATTTGCAAAATTAAATACTCCAACTGCAATGGAATTCCTCGTGAATTGAGTGGTTTGTGGTATTTTATTGATGATCATGGGTTTTTTTTGGCATGGTATGATCATTGAAGATTGATTATGAAATGGGCAACTCAAAAATTAATATTCAATTTTTTTAATTAATTTTAAATTAATTAATATCTATAGTTATTTCGTACTAAAACATGACGTGTGTCGACCACAAGACATGGCTAATTTAATATTGGAAGTAGGTGGAGTATCAATATATACCAACATTAATTAAAATAAAATTCAATAGATGAAGAGGTTTGCTGGGTGGGCTTCATTATTCATGCATGTCTTATTATACATGACAGTTCCAGGTACTAAAGACACATAGATTTAATTTTCAAGACATTAATTAATTTGATATATGGCATATATAAATTATGGTGTATCTGCCAAACTATTTTTTGGTTGAATATTAAAAATTAGAAGCTTAAATATTTTTTATTAATTTAAAAATGAGAAAACAATTTATACAAAACCCCAACAAAAATGTACATAGTTCACAGATTATGCGGATGGCTTAGAGAAATCCATGAAGGAGAGTGAATCAATTTATCGAACCAATTAAAAATAATTAACTATTTGAATCATTAATATTAAACATACGCTTAATCAAAGTGATGTGATGTGATGTATATAGCAACTATACAAAGTTGTGAGTTATATATGTATATTATATGACACTATTGGAAAAAATAAAATCAGGATCGGTTATATAGACATATTAGTATCGGAATTCAGCCGATCCTGATTAGGGCGATACAGATATTAAACAAATCTGTATCGGTTTTACAACCGATCCTAATAGTCACTATTTAGATCGGTTCTTAGCTAAGGACCGATCTAGATAGGCACCATCAAGATCGGTTCTACAGTAGAACCAATCCAGATGACTGTTTATCTGGATCGGTCCTTAGCTAAGAACCGATCCAGATAAGCAGTTATCTGGATTGGTTGTACTGTAGAACTGATCTTGATGTATATTTTAAATTAGATTTTTTTTTTAAATTCAGAAAACAATTATCTGGATCGGTTTCGGCTAAGAACCGATCCTAATACTTGATAATTAGGATCGGTCCTTAGCTTAGAACCGATCCTGATAGTATTTGGATCGGTTCTAAGCTAAGAACTGATCCTATTAGTTCATGTGCTATGATTTTATTAGATTTTAGTATCGGGTTTATTGATAAAATTGATCTAGATAGGTATTAGTATCGGTTTTATTGATAAAACTGATCCATATAGGTATTAGTATCAGTTGGTTCGTACATCCGATCCAAATAGGCCGATTTTGATTCTAGTTTTTTCACTAGTGTGAGAAGGGTTCCAATGTCGACTCTATTATTTTTGTGCCTCGCTCCACCATGCTCTATTATTAAATTCGTAATAACTCAAAATTTAAATCATAAATGTCAAAATAAAACCGTTAGATTTGATCTATGTTATTTTCTTTATGTGCTTATAAAAATTATCATATCTCATTTTTTTATGTGAATCAATAAGTTGAAAATAAATGCCTAGAAATTATTCACATTAGTACGTTTTTACAAGCTCTTGATGACAACCAAAACAAAGTTGAAATACTATAATTTTTTTACACACGTGTAGATAAAATGATGTTCATATCCAATGGTTTTATTTTTATTTTTTGAATTATTATAGTTTAAAAAAATAGAGACATCATGGAGACACAAAAAAATGAAGCCATTTGAACCGATATTTTTATTAATACCCTAAAAAAATAGCAAATCTGCCCTCGCATTGAAATTTATTTTAAAATGCCTAGACCACCCAAACGTGGGGCTGTTAGCTTTTTTACCAAACAGCTCTGCCTTTGAGCGGTCAGCTCTGTGTTTTGTTATATCAAGGTTAAAACATGCTTACAACCTACACACCTTTGGTAATATGTCTCTGCAACACATTAATTTCAGTTATGTGTCTGTGTGTGTCTGTGTTTATGTCTCTATGTGTATGTGTGTGTTCATTAAAACTTTTTATGTACACTTCTCCATGCTTTCAAAAATATTACCGAAGCAACGCGAGGCCTCTTCCTAGTTAAAATGAATGTTTTGATTTTTTTTTTTTTTACATTTTTAAAGTTATATTTATTACATAGAAGTTTCACAGTGCGGGGGTATTGCCTTGACATTTCTCATTTTTAGCACTGAATTGAACATTAAGAAAAAATATCAAAATGAATGTTTGCCATAAAATTTAACATTTTTCATTTTTAGATAAAAATATTAAGATCTCTAAAAAAATAAAGAATTACTATAGCTGATCGCCCTAACTTTGGACGGTTTGGTCGGAAAAAAAAGAAGTTGACTTCTCAAACGCAGGGCGGTTTGATTAAAAAAGCTGACCGCCCCACGGTAGAACGGTCATGACATTTTTAAAATTAATTTCAATGCGATGACATATTTGCTATTTTTTCAGGGTATTGATAAAAATCTCATAGATCGTCTGTGTGAATAATTTCAATGTGTCGTTAATGTTCAACAGAAAAAATTGGCATTAACTAAGCTGACCAACCACGCTAATTATTGATATTTTAATTGGTTGTGCAATCAATTAATCAACAATATTTGTATAGTCAGGTTCAAGGTAAATTTATATGTTTGGAAAATGCAAATAGTGTTTAACATCAAGTTTTCGGGTCCCTCCAACTGTCGGTGTAGCATACTTAGCAACATTTAACCAAA
Organism: Carex pumila; assembly: GCA_033356055.1. Taxonomy (NCBI): domain Eukaryota; kingdom Viridiplantae; phylum Streptophyta; class Magnoliopsida; order Poales; family Cyperaceae; genus Carex; species Carex pumila. The sequence continues at coordinate 73,970 of JARJHM010000326.1, read as the reverse complement.
CCTCTATAGTTTCGACATTTAATATTTCATGCAGATTGACAACAGGTTTTTCTATAGATGACTTGTGGTAGACTTGTGGTAGACACGCTTCATACAAAAAATATATATGACGTGGATGATGTTTATAGCATTATTCTTTGAACAAGTAAATCAACAAATCATGTTATTTTAATAGACACGCTTCATACCAATTAAAATATGACATGTGGAGGATGTTTATAGCAATATTTTTTGAACAAGTAAATCAACCAATCATGCTATTTTAATATACACGCTTCATACCAAAAATATATATAACATACTCAAGTCTGGTCCCCAACTAAGTTTAATAGAAAACGTCTTGTCTAACTTTTATTTCCATTTCATTGCTCATATCTAAGCTTTTTAAAGTTTTTTTTTAGAGTTAGTGGAAAATTTTTCACTAAGATATATTGATATAGAAAATTTTCCACTAAGCTTTTTAAAGTTATGTTTATAATTTTTTACAATGCTCCTTGCAAGCATTTAAACCTCTATCTGCAAATATTTAATTCTAAATTTGTGTAATATTAACTTCTAACTACTTTTATATTTAAGTCAAAAAAGAAATAAAGATCCATTTTACTCACTCTTTAGTTTTATTTTTCTCTGATCATTCTCGTCCATTTTTTTGACGATATGTGATAAATTTTATGAACCTAAAATTGCGAACATTTTCTACTCGATTTTATATCTTTCAAATGATATTCATGAAAAAATATTTATGAGTAATCTTGAAGTCATTTTTTTTAAGATAAAATTCATGAGCACTTTACTTTTTAAGCTTTAATCCTCAGTTTACAACCATTTAAACCTCTGATGTCACCATTTAAATTACTATGTTCAAGCATTTAGACCTTTATTGTTGATCATATAGTATCACATATTTAAACCTCTATCTACAACTATTTGAAGTACTTGTTTGAAATATTTAAATAGTTTCCATTTCAGGTTTAAAAGGTTGTACACTGAGGTTTAAAAACTTGAGAATTTAAAGTGTTAATGAGCTTTACTTTAAAAATAAAATAAAAATGATGACTTAAAAAACTCAAAAAGTATTTTTTTATGGTTCTCGTTTGAAAGAGAAAATTAAGTAAAAAAATATTTGTAGTTTTTTATTCGCAAAATTAATCACAAATCGTAAAAAAAATGAACAAGAATAATCAAAGAAACAAAAAAAAAATTGGATTTAAGGAATCTTTTCTTTTTGGCTTGAAAACAAAAGTAGTTAAAAGTTAAAATTACCCTGATTTAGGATTTAAATGCTTGTGAATAACATTATAAAAGGTTAAAAATATATTTTTAAATATTTAAATATACGTGATAGAAATAAATATTAGACATTAAATACTTGAGTGCGAGCTCCGAAATTTATTTTGAAGGCAATTATCAGGCTCCATATTAATAAACAAGGTTCTTACACCAAGGATGTTTATATCATTATTCTCTGGGCATGTCTACTAGAAGTAAGTAGACTTGTAATTAACGGTAACCATGTGTCCCATCAAAGCACAAATTGGCTCTTTTTCTAGAGAACAACTCTTTTTGAAGCAAAAATTTAGTTATCTTGTTATGGGTTTGGTAGGATTAGTATGTTTTGTTAGGATACAATGGTACCTAACTTTTGACCACAGATTGCCCTATTATGAAAAAAGAAAAAGAAAGAAAAATGTTACTAATGATAAAAGACAAAAATATTAATTACACTCCAAATTAGAGGAATTAGTTTTATTTTCATTTTCTTCTTTCCAGTGACCAGCTCATTTGGGCCCTCTAATATATTGTGCCGACAGTTCATATGTACTAGTTTTTCTTTTTTTTTTGTAGGAGGTAGAATGAGATTTATCCCTTACATTAAAGAGCTAATATAACATCAGTGTCATTTTAATTTATATAACACTAATTCCAAAACCTATCAAATCGAGTTCAAATGGTGAATCCAAACCGTTCAAACCGATCTACTTCATTAGTCGTGCGTTTACATATAAAATTTATAAGTTTTTGAGTTTATTTGATATAAGGTCAAGCGGTCAAATTTTGAGTTTTAAGTTAATTTTAATACATTCATTTTTCAATTTTTTTGCCGCTTGATTTGATACTAAAATAACTTGAAAATATAAAAAAGTTTACATGTAAACGCATCACTCATAAAATAAATTGGTCTGAATGATTTGGATTCACTATTTGAACTCGATTTGATAGATTTTGGAGTTGATGTTATATAGGCTGAAATGATACTAGTGTTATATTAGCCATACTCTATATTAAACTTCCAATTTCAACAAAAGGAAAAAGAAAAAAGAAAAAAAAAAAAGAGCCCCACATCAACTTTTTTCGAGAGAGTCATTGAAAGTAGCACTAAAAACACTAGATCAGGGGCAATGGAAACCAGGAAGAATGATTATCTAAAAATGATAGAACAAAAGAAAAGAGAAAAAGAAAAACACCAGACAGTTGTTTTGTCTAATTCATGAATATACAACATCCCATTAGAATAAATGACAATCTATTCAGACTATCCAATAAATGCTCTTAGCTTATCTGCCAAAATATGTAATGTAATAAAACCTGTCAGCATCACTTGTGATGGTGCCTCTTTCAAAAGCAAGAAAGGTTTAATCTATCATAGTTTAATAAAATACCAGAGAGTAATTCTCAGTGATAGTTACTTTCAAAGCAGTAATATTTCAAATTGAACAGTATAGAAGTTTTTGTACAATACCATTACCAATGAAAGCAACACCACTGGTATCAAAGTTTTGGGGCTGCTGTTTGTATCTAATTTGTGGGCCCTACCAGGGTAGATACTGAAGGGAAATGACAAAACTTCTTCAGGCAAAACAAATGAATTAATTAAAAATTAAATACTATAAACAATCAATTAGACCTGCAGCATAAATTACTAAATTTCGACTAAAGAGTATCCATAATTTATTCTTATTTTGGATGTCTTTTATCCACTACTATTTTTAATAAGAATACTTGCATTTAACATTTTGTATTTTATATATTTTTCTGTATTTTTCTGTATTTTTTATGTAATTCATTAGAGATTTTCTGATTAATAATTTTTTGTTATTTTGGATGTATTTTTTCCACTACTATTTTTAATAACATACTTACATACATTTAATATTTAATATTTTATTTATTTATTTATGTATTTTTATGTATTTTTGTATAATTTAATAGAGATTTTCTGATTTAATTACTTGGAGTATTTTGTGTGTGTATGTTCATTTTTGTCTTTTTTTCTTATTGAACCTGTAATTTAATAAAACTGAACATATTTTTGTCTTTTGTCTTTTTTTCCACTACTATTTTAAATACATACATACCTACATACTCTTTGGGTATAGATATACTTTGACTTGTGTCCTAAACAAAGTGACATTACAGCTACCTTCTCTGCAACAGTTGCTTTCGTTCAATAATGCATTGATGTAGGTCTCCTTTTTGCTGTGATGCTCCAAGAACCAACAGAAGACAAAATACAGAGATAATGTATTTTGAGGAAACTTTATTTGCTTAATTGAATTTCTCTCTCAACAAAGAGTCTTAACATAAACAAACTACAAAACAAGATACAAGTTACACAGTCAAAACAGACTCAAAAACAATTTGAGTCATGATACAACGAAACTAAAAACAAGATACAAGATTCATACTCAAATGAACTCAAAAACAAATTGAGTCATGATACAACAAAACTACAAACAACATAGAAGATACATAGCCAAATGGACTAACAACAATACGTCCCAAACTCCACTTAAAGTGTGCAGGTCTTTTTTGATTTAGTGAGATATTGAATAATAAAAGGAGAATTTAGATAAATAAGGGAGAAACCACAAGAAGGGAGATAAGAAACATTTCATATATTATCAAAGTTGAAGAAAGAGAGGACATGTCATCTCTTCTTATAATACATCCATAACATAATAATTAAATTATAAAAACTAAATAAACAACATATAAACTAATACCACAGGGCTCCTTCTTGATACTTATGCCTAGACATTTAAGAATATTGAAGAACAATTAACTCGTACAGAGTCCAAGTCCAAGTTTGAGTTCGACTCAGTTTGGTTTTCATCACAGACTCAATACAATTTGAGTCCTGATACAACAATTCTAAATCAAAACTCAGGTTTATAGAAGATAGTTTCTCTCTACAGTAAGAGATTATTCCACTGCCATCATACTATTACTTCGGTAATTCAAAAGGGAAGTGGTAACTGTTGGGTTTGTCATTTTGTTGTGCAAATTCCGGCATGTAGTTCCCATCATGCCCATGTTCTTCAAAGGGTTGCTATGGGAGAAAAAAAATCAAAAAATATATATTTTTTGAGGGTTATCGACAAGTGTCGATAACGAATTTTGATTAATAAAAGCAAGTTACTTACAGTAGTTTATTCTTCCTATTGCTTAACCTATTATAATACATTGATATCCCGGGTATAGATATCAACACTAAAATAAGAAACACAAGATAAAAGAAAAAAAACCAAAACTCATTCTCTATGAGGCATCTTCAACTCCTCTATTGATTACACATTTCGTGCCCATGATATGACCTCCACTGCCGTATCTTGAATCAGGAGTTCAGGACACTCACTGCACCTCCTTTTGTTTGAAAAGAATCTCCTATTCCTTTCCCGCCATAGCGCTCAGACACTTGCCACCCAAGCTGTGTTCCACAACGATTTGACCCTTGCCAAAGATGTTTGCTGACCCCTCCTCCACATGTCATAAATGCTTGTACTCCCATTTGAGCTGAAACCAAAACTTGCCATAAAAACCCCTCAAGAAGTTCACCGAGTATCTACATTCCCACATAGGTGATCCCTTCTCTCTAAGGTGTGCAGGCGACATAATTGACAGCCTGGTTGCACATTGCACCCCCTTGAGATAAGGACCTCCTATGTCAGGATTTTATTTTCTAGCATTAGACAAATGAAGATTCTGACTTTCATCGGGGCCTTAAGTTTCCAGAGTCGGTTGTGGTATGGGTTTATGATCCCTGAATGATGCATCAATTTGTATGCTGAGGCACAGGTGAATCTCCCTGAGGTCGACCAGTTCCACTTCCACCCATTGTCCCAATGAACCGAGATGTTAATAAAAGGTAACAGTTGGTTTAAGTCCTTTATAAAGAAAGATTTGTTTGCATTTTCACTAAAATCTGGCCAGCTATTCCATAGAGTCATCTAATGGTGGATGGCCATATCCCCTCCGGATTATCGCCTACCGCCCAGATCATTTTAGTAGTAGCGCATCGTTTTGTTGGCGTAAAACAATGATTCTCAGATTACCACCCCCCCGCCCCTCCCCATTAACTTCTAGTACGTGCACACACTTGCTCTCAATTCACTAGGCAATTAATCCCTCTACAGATTGCATTTCCTTTCCAGAGGAAATTCCTGCGGATTCTATCAATGTGTTTGATTACCCTGTCCGGTAATCCTAAATATATATTATAAGTGATAACTATCAAAATTAATTAATACAACAATTTACTCGGTTATTTAGCTTAACGCCCAAATACACCATTTTGTTATAATAAATATTTGATCTATTTAGTCATTCGATAAAGCAAGAAAAATATGAAAAATTAAATATAATTTAATACATTTTTTTATCATAGATCTAATAGATGGAATTGTGCTAATTGAGAGTTAGACAAATGTGAAGTTTCCTAAGATGAATTTATATTCTCTTCTCTTATTTTTAACATAATAATGACTCTAATCTCTCTGATTATTCTAGTCAAGCCGTTGTGTTGAACCTGTTGAAAGTAATTGGACAGTCTGGTTGCGTCGTAAGAGGAACCCCAGCTGTTGTTTAGAGATGGCATTAGAGGGGCCGATCGTTGGACCTGGCTGCTATTTGCTTGGGTCTGTATTAGACCAGGAGGTAATACCATTGGACTGAAAATGAACAAAGCCAAGGGATCATATACGGTGAGTTCAATTTGAAGTTAAAAAACATGCATGTTTGATTGGAGGGGCTTTTAAGAAAAGTAATTAATTGGTATAAGTTGAAATTGCTCTTCTTTGGCATTAAATTTATTTGATTAAATGAAGCATGCATGAGGAAAATTTAGAGAAAATTACTTCCGATCATTTCTTTTGATTGGACTTGGATATCTCATATTTTAACCATATATTATTTTGTTTATATGCAATGAAAGGCAAACTATATATATATTACTAACCCCCCCCCCCCCCCCCCCCCCCCCCATATATATATATAGGACTTGGCTACGGTGCTATAGGTTGCATAGAGGCCTCCAGTGCTACGGCTCAATATTCGAGTTTTCAAAATCCTAACGGTCGATCCGAACCGTTCATCTTGTTCTCCATATTAATATGTGTTTGGAGACCAAATTTTACATTTTTTAGAAATTTTTTACTATATTTTTAGATTTATTGAAAATTATTATTTTTCAGACAAATCTGAACCATAAAAAACAGCGATATTCAATAAATCTAAAAATATAGTAAAAAATTTCCAAAAAATGTAAAATTTGGTCTCCAAGTATATATTAATATGGAGAACAAGATGAACGGTTCGGTTCGACCATTAGGATTTTGAAAACTCGAATATTGAGCCGTAGTACGGGAGGCCTCTATGCAACCCATAACATATTAGTCAAATCATATATATATATATATAGGTGTCTAAATTGCTGCTGGCAGCATTTCAGCAGAGGTGCTGCCGGGGCTATATTTAGCCGTGTGATGTCCAAACAACAAATTCAAACCGTTAGATGTTTAATCTATATTATAATCTACTTGAAGACCAAATTTTACATATTTTGGAATTTTTTTACTATATATTAAGCTGGTTTGAAAACCGCTGATTTCAGTAAATTTCTGCAGCATTGAAATCAGCGGTTTTCAAACCAGCTTAATATATAGTAAACAAATTCCAAAAAATGTAAAATTTGGTCTCCAAGTAGATTATAATATAGATTAATCATCTAACAGTTTGGATTTGTTGTTTGGACATCAAAAAACAGAAAAAATAGCGGCAGCACCGCCGGCAGCAAATTAGCCACAGCCATATATATATATATATAGGCTGTGGCTAATTTGCTGCCGGCGGTGCTGCCACTGTTTTTTCTATTTTTTGATATTCAAACGACAAATCTAAACCATTAGATGTTTAATCTATATTATAATATACTTGGAGACCAAATTTTACATTTTTTGGAATTTTTTTACTATATATTAAGCTGGTTTGAAAACCGCTGATTTCAATGCTGTAGAAATTTACTGAAATCAGCGGTTTTCAATCCAGCTTAATATATAGTAAAAAAATTCCAAAAAATGTAAAATTTGATATCCAAGTAGATTATATTATAGATTAAACATCTAATGGTTTAGATTTGTCGTTTGGACATCACACGACTAAATATAGCTCCGGTAGCACCTCTGCTGAAATGCTGCCAGCAGCAATTTAGACAGATCCTATATATATATATATATATATATATATCATACAATTTAATATAGCCATTAAAAATAACATTAAGAAAAGAAACTTAGAGATTAATAAAATTTTAAAATATAATAATGTGAAGGTAATGAGACGTACCTGAAATTTGGCTCGCCTGTATATTTCATATTACTAGGTCTTCCTGGAGTTTGTTGCTGCAATAGCATACTTTGAGATCCTCCTTGAAATTGTTGCTGCAATTGAAATTGAAGTAATCGCCACAATTGAAGTACTTTTGTCGATCAGGTTTATGCTTCTTCAGTACCCTAGTTTAATTGTTTTGCATTTCGATAAAGAACAAAAGCCTTCTTGTACTTTTAAATCAATTGGACTTCAGAGATGCAGGTATCAGTTTGAACTTTGAAGTTCAAACATCGAAATCTATATAGTGGTAAAGGGAACCTAAATACTATTTTAGTTAAATCACAAATCTAGCAGACGTGATGATGAACCGGCCTGGACTTCCTACGAAATGAGATCGATACAATTCTCACACAAAATATTTAAAAATAAATATTTCGAAAAAAAATAAAAGCTTCTATGAAGTATTATGCCATCTCAGGAGGCTGTATCATTTGGTGAGAGCTAGAGGGACCTGATCCTATTGAATTAATATTCAGCATGGACTCTTCATGACTCTGCCATATAAAGTAAAAATTAGAAATTAAATTTTCAGATGTATATTTGTATTCTGGTATGTTAATTAGATGTATATTAGGAATAGTTTTATGGTATGTTAATTTGATGTAAATTTGTATTATGTAGAGGATGAAGCACGAGAGGAGCAACCACAAGAGGCAGATGAGTTATGAGAGGAGCAAGCACAAGAGGTGGAGATTAAGGTGGAAAAGGCACAAGAGGTGGAGATCAAAGTGGAGAAGGTGGAGAAGGCACAAAAGCTGGAAATCAAGGTGGAGAAGGTGGAGAAACTACAAGATGTGGAATAGTTTTATGGTACGTTTATCTATAACATAATTCATAATTAATTTTTGTTGTGATAAATTGTATGGCAGTAAAAGTAGAGCAAATAATATTATCATACCTGTAAATTGGATGTAATTTAAGATCAATACGCATTTCAATCTTGATTTTCTCAAATATCTTGATCATTAAAGACATATTTAATGTTATATATTTTAAATCTAGTTAATTTCAAAACTATTAGAAGCTTATTAATTTAAGAACCGTAAACAAAACAATTTATTCATTGAATTAGTATATATTATGATCTGTGTAAGAATCATTCTTATAAATAAATAAAACAACACAAAATAATCATTTAATCACATCATTTATATTTTTCACCTAAACATGTATAAGCATAGTTTTTGTATGACTACAAAATTTCGACATCATCATAGATGGCATTTGTAAACTCAAAGGTGATCAAATTGAGACACATGCTGGCACAGGACAATAGGTCTTCATATGTGTGATGAATGCATTATATCTTATTATTTTAGATATCCTATTTTTGTGTTTATTTGGAAATTTTTTACTAAATCAGCATCAGAGTATTTCTATGGTTATTCCATTAAATATAAATGATTAACAATATAATAGACGTATTTAGCATTGACCTGCTCTATATATTTGTTAGAAGAATACTATATTTAACCTGTTTTTTCATTGTTTAATTAAGTAACATCTTGTCAACAGTTTTCCACGAACAACAACAACATCTTGTATCTCTTGTTTCATTTAGTGAGATATTGAACAATAAAAGAATAATTTGGAGAAAGAACAGAGAAATACAAAGATTGAAGATAAGAAAATACTTTCATTTATTATCAAAAGCTGAAGAAAAAGATGACATGCTATCTCTTCATATAATACAACTAAATTGATAACTTGGACACTAATACCTCATAATGAACTTAGAAGTTCTAACAACCAACTCTGGGAAATTATAACAAATTAAAACAATATACAAAATATAAATAGTTAAATCTAGAAAATAGTAGCATAATAAAGTTTCATAAAGCACACAACATAATTTAATAATGCAATTAATCATCGTAGGAAATAATGAACTAGTGGAAAATATGGGATCCTTTCATGGGAATTGTGCCTAGCCGTTTAAAAAAAAAATCAAAGAACAATTAACCCATACCGAGTAGGTTTAGTTTTGGTCACGGACTCAATACAATTTGAGTCATGATACAACAAAACCAAATTAAAACTCAGGTTTATAAAACATAGTTTTGTCTCTACAGCAAGACACTATTCCATTGACATCATACTATGAGTGAGTCTATGGTACTATGCATATTACGATTTGGCCTGTAATACGGCTCAATATTTGACTTTTCAAAATCCTAACGGTCGATCTGAACTGTTCATCTTGTTCTCCATATTAATATGTGTTTGGAGACCAAATTTTACATTTTTTGAAATTTGTTTACTATTTTTTTAGATTTATTGAAAATCACTGTTTTGAATGATCCAGAATTTTCAGATCAAGTGATTTTCTAGATATCTAAAAAAATAGTAAAAAGTAGAGCAAATTTGGTCTCCAAAATTTACTGCCATACTATTCTTTTTCTGTTTTTTCTCCAGAATTTGGTCTCCAAAAAAATATTATATGTATAGTACCATAGACTCACTCTCATACGATTACTTCGGTAACTTCAAAAAGGGAAGTGGTAATTGTTGGGTTTGTCATTTTGTTGTGCAAAGTCCGGCATGTAGTTCCCATCATATCCATGTTCTTCAAAGGGTTGGTATGGGAGAAAAAAATAAAAATATATATTATAGTGATAACTATCAAAATCAAATACTTAATTAATACAACAATTTAATCGGTTATTTAGTTTAATGCTTAAATGCACCATTTTCTTATAATACAATATTTGATTTAGTCATTCGATATAGCAAGAAAAATATGAAGAAAAAGACTAAATATAATTTAATACATTTTTATCATAGATCTAATAGATTGAATTGTGTTAATTGAGAGTTAAACAAATGTGAAGTGCCCTCAGACGAATTTAAAATTAAAATGACTCTAATGTCTCTGATTATTCAAGTTAAGCCGTTGTGTTGAACCTGTTGAAAAAGAGGAATTACAGATGTTGTTTTGAGATGGTATTAATTAGAGAGGCCGATGGTTGGACCCGCTTGCTCGTTGCTTGAGTCTGTATTAGACCAGGAGGTAATACCATTGGCAGATTTAGCTTTCAGAAATTGAAGAATCTTTCTCGATCAGATTTATGCTTCTTCGGTACCTTTGTTTTTTTTTAATTTCAATATAGAACCAAAGCTTTTTTCATCTTTAATTTGGCCTTTCTTATTCCTTCTAAATAAATTTGATTTTAGAGATGTAGGTACCAGCTTGAACTTTGGAGTTGTAGTTCAAACTTCCAAATCTATATAGTGCCAATAGGAACCTTATTGTTCGTTAGTTTAAGACTGTAATATTGCAGTTTCTAACAATAACACGGAGTGATGTAATAACTATTTTAGTTTTCATGATATGAAATCATAATCTAGAACACATGATGATGAACCTAGACTTTCTACAAAAAATATCGGATCAATTCTCACAAAAAATATATTAAAAGAAAAAATTCCATGAAGTAATATACCACATTTCAGGAGGCTGCATTTAGGGGTGTCAATGGGTACAAAACGGGTAACTAGGGGGGAATACCCATACCCACTAAGAATGACTTTATCTATACCCTACCTTTATCTATTAAGATTTGATCATACCCTACTCTACCCTTACCCTTTAAAATTATCGGGTAACGAAACAGTAGCAGGTGAATAACGAATAATACTACTATAATAATTAGTTTTATTATATTTTATAAATAGAAGATCAACTCACACATATGCAACAGTATATTACTAATAAAATAAAATGTGCAATCAATTTCAACTGAATTATATTTTTTATAAACAAGAGAATTCAAAAACAAAAATATATCTTCCGACAAATTTAATTATTTAATTAAAGAACATGACATACAAATAAAAATAATATATTTAGTATTTTTCTTACAACAAAAACAATACACTAAATAACAAAAATACTCACTAATTATTGCTTGAATATTATTATATTATTATATTTTATATAATTAACCTAGAGGGTAATAGGTACGAAATAGCCTTACTCATACCCTTACTCATTTAGCTAATGACAAAAAAATCCTTACCCATACCAAATAAACTAACAAAAAAAAAAAAAAAAAACCTTACCCATACCCACCTTATCGAATATGGTACGGATCAGGTAAATGGCTAAAAGAGTATCATTGACACCCCTAGCTGCATCATTTGGTGTGAGCTTGAGGGACCTTCTCTGATTGAATTATTCCTCGTAGCTCTGCCATATAAATCTTCCATGTAACTCTGCGATATAAAGAATACGCTATTGCATTTAATAAATCATTATTTGCAGTATATTTTGCTAAAATTGATCATTATTGGTAGTATATTCTGATTTCAAAAGGAGAGGTCGGCTACAAGACTCTTTTGTCTGGCAATAATATATATACTTATTTTAAAAAAATTATAAAACTATGACTAATCTGAATGGAGGGACTTTGAAGGGAAATTTGGGTTGCCTGTCAACATGTAAAGAGTGAATCAGTGCCTCTCAAATTTATTACAATGGCTAAATTTAATTATAAGGTGCAAGGTGAGGTCTTTCCTTTCTTTGAATGAACGCAATGTATTATAGGGACAGGTAATTCAGGTATTATTGGAAATGCTTGAAAGGGCCGAAGGTTATATAGATTTCTGAGAATCATTGCTCAGGCCTCTTGTATTGATGAACATATCTGTGTCGAGACACTAGTACAAAAAATACATTCACTGACTGTTGAAGTACCCCTATGCCGACTGTTATAGCGGTGTCAGTAAAACCGGCGCCAGTGAAGGTTTCTTTTACTGACTATTATTTAATAAAAGCGTCAGTGTAGTGTGAGCAACACTGATGCTTTGCTTAAAATAGTCGGTGTATGGGTTTTTTGTACTAGGGAGATGGGAATTAATTGAAACTTAATTGAGTATGATCCCACCAATTTATTTGTAAATACAGTTAATTTTTACTAAACTAGCCAATATTTATAAATAACTTACATCTGTTTGCTCCATATTAGCAGTCAAGGCCTTGAGCATTTCATCATAATAATCTAACTGGTCAGCTGTGTCTGCCGAGACTGTATGACAGAACCTAATTATAGAAACCATATTGAGACAATTTAACATGTTGTTCATTCATAACTTGAAAAGCCCACTGAAATTGTTCGTAAGCTGTATGATTTTTCTCATAATAAATGCGGTAAAATGCAACTTGGTATTTCGATATTTTCAGGCAAATTTTTAAAGAAGTACCTGTTGATTTCATGTATCTTTTGATGGAAAACGCCATATTGATAATTAATCAACTCGGCATGCTGCACATTACATAAAGTAAACTTTAGTAATATATATATATATTAGTTGTAACTCTGGAGTGCATCTACGTTATTAATGGATCTCATTTGCCTTATCGGTAGTATTATAATATTATTTACTAGGGAAAAAGAAAACAAAAATGAGATCAATCCAGTTTGTACGCCAATAGTTTCAATACCAACGAACACTACATTAAATATTTGTTGTTTGTAAAGTAAACAATACAAATAGAACATGTTGAAAACTTAAAATAGTACCTGATTAAATTGGTTGTCATCACCTAGTGATGTTATCGGCCAGAAATTATTTCCTTGCTCCGTACTAAAAATAAAAGGCATGCATATACATAGTGAGGATAGATGCTTTAATTACTGAATTAATCAATTTTCAGGAACAAATTAGCTTTATATAAATACATATACATATACATATACATATATATATATATTAATTGATATAGATAAATTAATCAATTCTCCTTTGAGCACATACCTGATTTCTTCATCTGCCGCCATGTCAGCTTGTATTTTGCAATTTTAAAGTTTGTCAATTAGACTCTGCATTAAATGAAACAAACGTTTTGTTATAAGAGAGAAGTTACATATACATTTTCAATTACGTTTCTATGGTAGCATTTTCAAAAGTTTTCATAACCAATATCAATATGAATCTAAATAAGGATTTCTGAACTAGCTAGAACAAACTGTAAAGTATATTGATGAATATCTAAGCTAAACTACGAGCTCTTATATGAATGTGCTATATAATTAGTTTACAAGGGAGTAATAAATCAAATTTGATTAATTAGCTATATATATTCTTAAATATATGGAGTTATGACCAATTATGTGAAACAGTACTTAATATTATAATATTATTCGATTATTGTTTTATATTAAACTAAATTGGGTACAAATAAAGATAACTTGCATCTTTGTTGCGGATCACGATTCTTTCACAAAAGGGCAAATGAAAAACATAAACAATGTTAAAAACGAAAAACATAGAGTTTCTTTGATCATTGGTAATATGAGATCACTTGCTGATCTATAAATAAAAATAGGTTACTGCCTCCATTTTTATACCTAATCACTCTATAAATAAATCATTATAATTCTTTTTTATTTTCTGAGTTGTATCTACAGTTATGTACTAGATGTACAATACTTGATTAATTTATTAACTTAATCAATATATGATATAAACCTTTTCAATCAATCTACGGTTCATTGCCATTAATATAATAGGGTAAATTAAGAATTAATAAAATATTAGCAACTCAATTAAAATTTTAAAATTAACTTAATTGATTACAAGTATATATATCTTAACATAGTTTGTACAGTTTATTTATAACATAGTTCATAATTAATTTTTGTTGTGATAAATTATTGTATAACAGTAAAAGTAAAACAAATAATATTATCATACCTGTAAATTGGATGTAATTTAAGATCAATGCGCATTTCAATATTGATTTCCTCAAATATCTTGATCATTAAAGACATATCTAATGCTGTGTATTTTAATCTAGTTAATTAATTTCAAAACTGTTAGAAGCTTATTAACTTAAGAACGGTAAACAAAACAATTTATTCATTGAATTATTTTATAGTATGATCTGTGTAAGAATCACTCTTATAAATAAATAAAACAACACACAATAATCATTTAATCACTTCATTTATATTTTTCACCTAAACATGTATAAGCATAGTTTTTGTATGACTACAAAATTTCGACATCATCATAGATGGCATTTGTAAACTCAAAGGTGATCAGACACATGCTGGCACAGGACAATAGGTCTTCATATGTGTGATGAATGTATTATATCTTACTGTTTTAGAGATCTTATTTTTGTGTTTCTTTGGAAATTGTTTACTATATCATCAGCATCAGAGTATTTCTATAGTTATTCCTTTATTAACAATATAATAAACATATTTAGCATTGACCTGTTCTATAAATTTGTTAGAATAATACTATATTTAACCTTTTTTTATTGTTTAATTAATTAAGTAACATCTTGTCAACAGTCTTCCACGAACAACAACATCTTGTATCTCTTGTTTCATTTAGTGAGATATTGAACAATAAAAGGAGAATTTAGACAAAGAATAGAGAAATACAAAGATCGAAGATAAGAAAATACATTTCATTTATTATGAAAAGTTAAAGAAAAAGATGACATGCAATCTCTTCTTATAATACAACCATCACCTAATAATAAACATGGAAAAACTAAATTGATATGATAACTTGGACACTAACAACTCATAATGAACTTAGAAGCTCTAACAACCAACTCTGAAAAATTCTAACAAATTAAAACAACATACAAAATATAAATAGTTAAATCTAAAAAATAGTAGCATAATAAAGTTTTATAAAGCACACAACATAATTTAATAATGTAATTAATCATCCTAGAAAATGATGAACTAGTGGGACATGTTGGATCCTTCTTGGGAATTGTGCCTAGCCGTTTAAAAAAAATCAAAGAACAATTAACCCATACCGAGTAGGTTTAGTTTTCGTCACGGACTCAATACAATTTGAGTCATGATACCACAAAACCAAATTAAAACTCAGGTTTATAAAACATAGTTTTGTCTCTACAGCAAGACACTATTCCATAGACATCATACTATTACTTCGGTAACTTCAAAATTGTAAGTGGTAATTGTTGGCTTTGTCATTTTGTTGTGCAAAGTCCGGCATGTAGTTCCCATCATGTCCATGTTCTTCAAAGGGTTGGTATGGGAAAAGAAAATAAAAATATATATTATAGTGATAACTATCAAAATCAAATACTTAATACAACAATTTAATCGGTTATTTTGTTTAATGCTTAAATGCAGCATTTTCTTTTAATACAATATTTGATTTAGTCATTCGATAAAGCAAGAAAAATATGAAAAAAAACTAAATATAATTTAATACATTTTTATCATAGATCTAATAGATTGAATTGTGCTAATTGAGAGTTCAACAAATGTGAAGTTCCCTCAGACGAATTTAAAATTAAAATGACTCTAATGTCTCTGATTATTCAAGTTAAGCCGTTGTGTTGAACCTGTTGAGAGTAATTGGACTGTCCGGCTGCATCGTAAGAGGAATTCCAGATGTTGTTTTGAGACGGCATTAGAGAGGACGATGGTTGCACCGTGCTGCTCGTTGCTTGAGTCTGTATTAGACCAGGAGGTAATACCATTGGACTGAGAAAGAACAAAGACAAGGGATCATATATGCTAAGTTCAATTTGAAGTTCAAAAACATGCATGTTTGATTGGAGGGGTTTTTAAGAAACGTAAATTGGTATAAGTTGCAATTGCTCTTCTTTAGAATTAAATTTATTCTATTAAATGAAGCATGAATGAGGAAAATTTAGAGAAAATTACTTCCGATTATTTCTTTTGATTGGACTTGGTGGATATCTCATATTTTAACCATATTAATTATTTTGCTTATATGCAATGAAAGCCAAACTATACATATTGCTATGTACGCCCCCCATCCCAATGGTCACCACCAAATAGAAAAATAACATTAAGAATAGAAACCTAGAGATTAATAAAAATGTAATAATGTGAAGGTAATGAGAAGTACCTGAAATTTAGCTCGCCTGTATATTGCATACTCCTTGGTCTTCGTTGAAGTTATTGCATGTGAATGGAGGCTGGGTTTAGCTCCTCATTATATTGTTGCTGCAGAATCTGAAAAATTGAAGCACTTTTCTCGATAAGGTTTATGTTTCTTTAGTAGATATATCATGTATATCTTCTGGAGAGGAAGCAGAGATATTTTTTTGGCAGATTTAGTGTTCAGAAATTGAAGAATCTATCTCGATCAGATTTATGCTTCTTCGGTTACCTTAGCTTTTTTGCATTTCAATATAGAACCAAAGCCTTTTTCATCTTAATTTTGGCTTTTTTTTACTTTTAAATAAATTTGATTTTAGAGATACAGGTATCAGTTTGAGCTTTGGAATTGTACTTCAAACTTCCAAATCTATATAGTCACAATACGAACCTTATTGTTCGTTAGATTAAGACTGTAATATTGCAGTTTCTAACAATAACATGGAGTGATGTAATAACTATTTTAGTTTTCATGATATGAAATCATAATCTAGCACACATGATGATGAACCTAGACTTTCTACAATTAAATAATGATCAATTACACAAAATAATTAAAGAGAAAAATTTGGAAAGAAAAAAATTCCATGAAGTAATATACCATTTCAGGAGGCTGCATCATTTGGTGTGAGCTTGAGGGACCTTCTCTGATTGAATTATTCCTCATAGCTCTGGCATATAACTCTTCCATATAACTCTGCGATATAAATTGTACGCTATTGCATTTAACAAATAACTATTGGTAGTATGTTTTGTTAAAATTGATCATTATTGGTAGTATAATTCTGACATCAAAAGGATAGGTCGGCTACAAGAGTTTTGTCTGGGAATAATATATATACTTATTTTAAAAAATTTATAAAACTATGCCTAATCTGAATGGAGGGGCTTTGAAGGGAAATTTGTGTTGCCTGTCAATAATATATATACTTATTTCTCAAGCCTCTTGTATTGATGAACAACTGTGTCGAGATGGGAATTAATTGAAAATTAATTGAGTATGGTCCCACCAATTTATTTGTAAATACAGTTAATTTTTACTAAACTAGCCAATATTTATAAATAACTTACATCTGTTTGCTCCATATTAGCAGTCAAGGCCTTCAGCATTTCCTCATAATAATCTAACTGGTCAGTTATATCTGCTGTGACCGTATGACAGAACCTAATTATAGAAACCATATTGAGACAATTTAACATGTTGTTCATTCATAACTTGAAAAACCCACTGAAATTGTTCGTAAGCTATATATATGATTTTTCTCATAATAAATGCGGTAAAATGAAACTTGGTATTTTGATATTTTCAGGCAAATTTTTAAAGAAGTACCTGTTGATTTCATGTATCTTTTGACGGAAGACGCCATATTGATAATTAATCAACTCAGCATGCTGCACATTACATAACGTAAGCTTTAGTAATATATATTACTCGTAACTATGGGTGTATCTATACGTTATTAATGGATCTCATTTGCCTTATCGGTAGTATTATATTCATTACTAGGGAAAAGGAAAAACAAATGAGATCAATCCAGTTTGTTTTTTGTAATGTAAACAATACAAATATAACATGTTGGAAACTTAAAGTAGTACCTGATTGAATTGGTTGTCATCACCTGAAGTTATCGGCCAGGAGTTATTATCTTGTTCAGACCTAAAAATAGAAGGCATGAATATACACGGTGAGCATTGGTAGCACATGCATGATAGAACAATATATATAACTGTTATTAGCTTCACACTATAACTACTCAAGTAATAATCATTATATATTGAAGATCATTTCATTAGCTTTAAATTGGCCTAGCTAGGCAATGCAAAATAATTTTATATATATTTATTGATATAGATAAATAAAGAATGGAGGTCAAACTTTATAACTTCAAAATACTATTACG
The DNA here is from genome assembly GCA_033356055.1 of Carex pumila. Lineage (NCBI taxonomy): Eukaryota > Viridiplantae > Streptophyta > Magnoliopsida > Poales > Cyperaceae > Carex > Carex pumila. Next base: position 55,495 of record JARJHM010000326.1, on the reverse strand, counting down.
ATTTATATATTATAATAACGTGATCTCCTTTGAGCACATACCTGATTTCTTCATCGGCCGCTATGTCATCTTGTATTTTGCAATTTTGAAGTTTGTCAATTAGACTCTGCATTCCATGAAACAAACGTTTTGTTATAAGAGAGAAGTTACATCTTTGTTGGGGATTTTCAAAAGTAAGCATAACCAATATCAATATGAATCTAAATAAGGATTTCTTAATAAGGACAAACTGTAAAGTATTTTGATGGATATCTAAGCTAATACTATTTTCATGCACTAAACTATGGGCTCTTATATCAATGTGCTATTTAATTAGTTTACAAGGCAGTGTTCTTTAATAAATGGATTTTGATTAACTCTATATATTCTTATACTATATGGAGGTATGGCTACTTGTGTGAAACAATACTTAATACTATATTATTATTCGATTATTTGTTTTATATTAAACTAAATTGGGTACAAATAAAGATAAATTACATCTTTGTTGGGGATCACGCTTCTTCTGCAGTTCATAAAAGGACAAATGAAAAAAAACATAAACAAGGTCAAAAACGAAAAACATAGAGTTTCTTTGATCACATTGATAATATGAGTCTTCCTATGCTCTGTGTTCTCCAAATCAATGATTTTGTTTTTTTTTTTTTTTAATATAATAGCCGGATAGATAGAGCTATATGCAAATTAGAAAAATTCTACTCAGGTTAAATAGGTATGTGGTGCGTCTCTACTAGTGAAATCCTACAACAATGAAATAACAACAACACAAATAAAGCTAATAGAGAGAATTATTACATTTAAGTTTGTTTAATTATCTAGTAAATAAAGTTGTTTTTCATGCAATTCAAGTATATGAGGCATATTTGTACCTATATTGACAACTGAAATTTGTTTCGTAACATTGTAATATTTAGAATTGTTACTCCAAATATCCAATTGGGTTGAAACTTCTATTCAATATATATATATATAGAGAGAGAGAGAGAGAGAGAGAGAGATAATTTATACTTCAAACTATTAAAACTGAAGTAATAAATTCAAAATGTCTAGTGAGTTTGCCACTTAAAATAATACAGTAATATCATCAATTAATGATAGAAGTAATATAACAAATTTTAAAGATATATAATACCGTGCATCATCTGGCATGTTAATATATCTAAGCAAGGCATCCTCCGGCCTAGAAAATAAGCATATAATAAAATGTAATTAATAAATGTAAAGCACATGGCGTGCGGGGGCGTAGACAATAGATGCAATTAAGAATTTCTTAAAAGTAAATATGTAATTTTCAGTAAATTTCTGCAGCATTGAAATCAGCAGTTTTCAAACCAGCTTAATAAATAGTAAAAAAATTCCAAAAAATGTAAAATTTAGTCTCCTAGTAGATTATAATATAGATTAAACATCTAACAGTTTGGATTTGTTGTTTGGACATCACAAAATAAAAAAAAACGCAGCAGCACTGCCGGAAGAAATGCTTCCGGCAGCAAATTAGCCACAGCCTATATATATATATATAGGGCCATGCACGTACCAAAGGTCCTACGAAACTACTCCTAAGTCAAGCATTAGGTCGGCGAAACATGTCCTCAAACCGGACCTCACCAATAGGTCAGCAAAACCAAAGACAAGGCTCGCCAAGGCCCTCCTCGACAGGCTTACTCGGCACGAGTAGGCCAGGCCCAAGCTCGAGATCATATTGCAATCGCTTTCATATGATCTGTCAGGCATATTGTCAGATTACCAGGTCAACACTACACGATAGTAATGTACTAACCTATGAAAGGCCCAAATCTAAACCAAAGAGGAGGGTCACAAATTTTTCACTACACAAGGTGTCTATAGAAAAGAGTCCGAACACCTTACTCATATCCATCTTTCCACCTCAAGACAGGACGTATCAATAGTCTTATGCTATGATTATTGTTTTGTTTGAAAGTTTGTTGCTTAGGCAACGATTATTATATTTTTAAAAAGACCTTTTTAGAAGTTGCAAGGTTTGGTACTGGTCGTCTTAATTATTGTATGATTATTATTGAACTCAAAAAAATTGTTTCTTCTCGTTTAAGCCTTTAAACAAAATCTATTGAAATAATTTAGACTTTGAAGAAAATCAAATGAAATAGATTCAACAAATTACTAAACATGATTTGTGGGACAGCATAAGAGGAACAAGGTCATGATAGAGATCGTTTTGTCATCATCACAACTAGAATTAACAATTTTTTTGTTTGTTTGAATTCGCCAATATTCTGCCAGTATTAGTTTTTTTTTTTTCCAAATTGGGAAATATGAAATTGCCAATATTAGGTTTGTTTTTTTCCAAAATTTCCAAATCGAGAATAATGGAAAAAAATGATGTAGAATAAGTAATCCCTACTCACTACATATATAGAAATAACTATTACTTCAGACATTTAGAATTCAAAGAAACCTTAATAAACATGATTTATGAAAGTAAATATATATGAACGAGTCATGAATACCTAATGAGTGAGAAGTAACTGAGTTTGTCATCAGAAGGGTTGCTAGTGATGAGCACCCCGTCAGTGACGGTGAGAACGGAGAGCTCATAGGCCTTCTTGATGAGGCCAGGGCAGCGTTTCGAGAACTTGTTCTTCCGGCCCCTTAGTTCTTCTATCTTCTTAATTTCTAGCTTTTTTCTTCCCATCTTGCCTCTTTTTCTCTCTCTCTCTCTCTTTATCTGAAACCTTGACAATGGCTGTCAAGTACTCCTCTCTGTGCCAATTAATTAGCAAAGTAATTAATGAAGCACGTAGAGGGTTTTAGAAAGGGTTTTGGACATGTAAGTATATAAAGGAGGGAACCTTCCAAAAACAAAAGTATATAAAGGGAGATGTTAGTTATAGGAACTTTATTTTGGTAAATGATAAATATAACAATTTGAGTAAAATCCATCTTGGTCAGTTATATAAAAGGCGTGTTTTTTTTTTTCTCTTTTTCTTAGCCTTCCAAAAATAAAATCTTAATAAAACTCTAAGTGAAATTTAATACAGCAAGTGTCGATATAATAGGAAGAACATTGTTGGGGAAAAGAAATATGTTTTTGGCATCCGTGTTTATCTAACACGTCTGAAAAGTTTGATTGGCATCCAAGTTAGAAGTTCAGAGGTCAACAGGATCCGCTCTTATAAATTACTTAAAATGTGCTTTATAATTTTAGTATCATTTAATTTAGCATACTTAGTAATCAATGAGAATTTAAATTGAATTCATAAATCCACTGTAGACTAATAAACCCAAATGTATAAAACAGGCTCTCTAAAGTAGAAAGATATATAGAATACATTTATGCCATATGAAAACCTAATTGTGTCCCGTGCCAGCATGCATCTCAATTAAAATTTCTAAATGTTGTAATTATACATGAAGATTAAGTACTTCAAGTTCCAAAGCCTATATCTTTTTTAAGTGTAAATAGCCTTATTTCAGATATACACTTCATACATTCAATGTAAATACTAAACAGACTGCGATGTGGATGATATTGGAAATGTATAGTAGAGATAGAGAGAAATAGCCCAATAAATCTAATTATATTGTTTTTGGTTATTTAGTGTCATTTATTATTCTTTTTAAAAAATGTATTGTAGCAAATCATTTGTATAATCAGCTTAAAAGAAAAAAAAAACATTATAGGGCTATCAGCTTAATTTAACATTTTATTTAAATATTTTAAAAATTGATTTGACAACTAGTATTCCATTTTATTTTAACCCAATAGCCTGTGCCGCTTTTATAACTTCAAAATTCCTATTTTGGTGAATAGCTTTTTAGGTCTTCTGATGTCATTAATGTATTATATCTTATTATTATTATTTTAGAGATCCTGTTATTTATTTGATTGGAAATTTTGGACTGTTATCACTACTAAACAACAATTAGCCCATAAAATCTAATAGTACATGAAATCTTGACAGAAGTCAAAGCCCATGCAAATGTGTAGTACAGATAGAGAGAAAAATGAGAACTATTCCATTTATAGTTGGCTATTAGCTTAATTTAACCTTTTATTAGTTATTTGAAAAATTGAATTGACAACTATTCCATTTTATTTTAACCCTAATCTCCCCAAAATAACCTGCGCCGATTTAATAATTTCAAACTTCCTATTTTGGTGAAGAGCTTTTTTGTTGGTCCAATCTGATTCTATGAAATTCTCTGCACCAAATTAAATTTGAAAATTTTCCATTATTAGATTCGACTAATAGTAATTTTCTTAATATTTACATATTGGAGATGTGTTTATACAAAGAAAAAGGAAAAAAAGAAGGTGACTATTTTTTATAACTAACCAAAATTTGACTATGATAAAAATAGTATCATTTGTCAAAAAAAAAAAAAAAAAGATTCCATTATTAGCAACTTTGTGTGGTACACGAATGCTCACAAGAGAAACAGTCCCCCCAAGACCATATTAAATTTGACTCCACGCTCCTCTCTTTTAATTTGCCTCTTCCCCAAAACCCTTTTCCATATATACTTTCATCTAAAGTACAAACCCTGTACGTAGGTGCTTCATTAATTAATTTGATAATTAATTGGCAGATATATATATATATAGAGAGAGAGAGAGAGGTAATTGAGATGGTAAGGGGTAAGATAGATTTTGTGAAGATAGAAAGCACATACGACCGCAATATCACCTACCGCAGGCGCTGCACTAGCCTCTTCAAGAAGGCTTATGAGCTCTCCATCCTTAGCGCTGCTGAGGTGGTGCTCATGACACGCCACCCGACTAATGGCAAGCTCCGCCACTTTTCCTACCCCAAAAGGTTCTTCTTAAATAATTTTTTTATCATATCTCCATTGAATAAGCTTATTTTTAATCATATCTCCATTAAGCAGTCATTATTTTCTCCTTGGCCTCCTTAAGAATTCATGTTTTTAATATGTCATGTTGAATGCAACCTTCTTAACTGAATTGTGTTTTACTTCTATAAATATGTAAAGAACAACTAATAAATATGTACAACTCGTTTGTTCAGCATATTTGGAAACATGAATTGTCTTTTACTTCTATAAATATATAAGGAAGAACTAATAATTAATATGTACAACTCGTTTGTTCAGAATATTTGGAAATGTTGTTCTCGATTAATACAAAATGTAAATTTTATAAATTTTCACATAAATGCTAGACATGTCAAAAGATAAGATTTACAATTAATCAAATCGTTTATTCCAGAATAAAAAAATAAATTTTGGCAAATCTGAAAAAACCAAAATTAGTAATATAAAATGATGCATCCATGCATGTTTAAATAAGCAGTTATATATATTTGTTTCTACAAGTCCTTTCAGGAATTACATATTTAACATTATGAGAAATTCTTAATTGTATCCCTTTGACATGCCCCCGCTATGTGTTCTACATTTATTAATTACATTTTCTTTTATTGGTTTGCTTATTTTCTAGGCCCGAGGATATCTTTACTAGATTTATTAACATGCAAGATGGTGATCGGAAAGTCAATGGTCAAAAATTTCGGTATTATGTTTTGTTTTTTTATTATATTACTTTTGTCAATGCTGATTTTGTTAAGTAAAGATTGTTAATAATAATTCAGGACATTTTCTTTTGAGACTAATTACTACGAATGGCATTACTTCTGTTATTGTTATTTCATTAATTGTTTTAGAATTTCACTACTAGACACACCATATTTACATGCCTTTTAATTTGTGCAGAAATTGTCTAATTTTCCCTTCGCTCTACCTAGGTTATGATTAAATTAAATTAAAAAATCAATGATTAGGAGAATATCATAGCATAACAAGAGTCGTATATATAATCAATGTGGTCAAAGAAACTCTCTATGTTTCTCGTTTGTAACCATGCATGTCTATGACATATCTCTTTGTTTTTGTCCTTTTGTCATGAACAGAGGAAGACTGGTGATCCCCAACAAAGATGTAAGTTATCTATATTTAAACCAATAACCGAAGATTAATAATGGTCCAATACTCCTTGTCCTAATTAATCCTTATTTAGATTCATTTAAGAAGATAACACATTGAATTTGAGCTTAGATGTTCATCAAAATAGTTTACAGCTTGTCCTAAGCAATCCTTATTTACAATATTGATATTTGTGATACAACAAACAAAAGGTCCCAAACAACTTACTTGAAAATAACATGTATATGTAACTAAAACTCTCTTATATGAAAACCTTTGTTTCATTGAATGCAGAGTTTAATTGATAAACTTCAAAATTGCAAAATACAAGATGACGTAGCGGCAGCAGAAGAAACCAGGTACATGCTTATATATATTTTGAATAGAAATCGCATTTTAATAACATATCTCGTAATATATATTTAAAGTTAAGAAGTTTGACCTCCATCTTCATTTATTTCTATCAATATATATATTGCACAGCAATGCACTATTTTTCTATCTTGCAAAACCTAGACCAATTTAAAGATAAGGAACTGTTCTTAAAAATTGATGAATTCAGTATTTATAGTGTCAAGCTAATAACAGCGATATTTTCCTTTATTGTGCATGCACTGCCAATACTAACGGTGTTTATCATGCCCTTCTATTATTAGAATGGAGCAGGGAAATTCCGGGCCCAGAAGATCAGGTGATGACAACCAATCCGTCGAGGTATGGTATTGTTTGAACATGTCTATTTGTACTGTTTACATTACAAACAACAACTATTAAATGTGCTTGTCAGTGTTAATACTAGTAATGAACATAATACAAAAGAGATCCAGTTAGTAGTCCAATAGGTTTTGATCAGAACCCAACATGGGGTTCCGTATTTACGTAAATAACATAATTCACCAGAATTACAAGTATTATATTATATAAATTTTATTTTATGTAATGTGCAGCATTCTGAGGTGATTAATCCTCAAGATTTTCCTCAACAGATACTTGACTATCAGAGGTTAGTTGCTTATTAATCGGGCTACTTTTCTCAGATAATTGACCTGAAAATATCAAAACAAATATGTTGGCTGGAAGAAAAGGAATTGGCATTTATTATGAGAAAAATATTATACCTTACTAACAATATTTGCAGTGTATTTTCCTTAAAATAAGATATTTACTCGGTTTCCAAATTATGAATTAACAACATGTTAATTTCTATAATTAGGTTCTATATGACGGCCACACCATCTACATCCGAACAGTTGTTTGATGATTATGGTGAAAAGCTTCAGGTCATCCTTTCTCATATTAAGGAAAGAAAAGTAAGTGAATTTAAAAATATGTACTTTTTTAAGAAAATCAGTTGAATTAGCAAATAAATTGGTGGCACTATACTAACTGCATTAACCAGAGTTTGTGGATACTTGAGGCTTGAGCAATAATTATCAGAAATATATATTTATTATTGTTTTGCTTTCATGGAACTATTGTAGTAACTAATACCTACAGGAAAAATTACAAAAATATACATGTTGCTCAATAATTATTGACTTATGTCCCATCCATGAAGCATAAACTGGATCAAGAAAAGTACTTGAATTTCTCAAATAAAAAAGTGCCACAATACTATGTCTGTTTCCTCTCCTGATGACATATATAAATGGTGCATCTTCAATTCTGCAGATGTTGTTGCAGCAGCAGGAACATGAAGCAGCAGTGATGCAAACCGATGCATTATTTTCAGACATACAGCTGCAGCATCAAGAAGAATTTCTGATGAATGGGCAGCAAGATTTAATATTGCAGGAACAAGGTCATAATATACCATTGCAGCAACAATGGCAGCCACAAGCTCATTACAATATACAATTGGAACAACCATGGCAGCCACAAGCTCATGATGATATACAATTACAGCAACAATGGCAGTCACAAACTCATGAAAATATACAATTACAGCAACAATGGCAGCCAGAAACTCATGATAATATACAATTACAACAACAATGGCAGCCACATGCTCATAATATGAATAATGGACACATCAACCCTACAGGCGAGCAATATTTCAAGTACATCTCGTTACCTTCACATATTATATTTTAAACTTTATTTATCTTTCGATTTCTTTTCTTAATCTATTAATAGCTACATTCAATTGTATAATAATTTTCTTTTTGCTGAGGATAGTTATATGTAAAGATATGCTTTCTTTGCACAAAATTAAGCAAAATATTTTTGTATTAAACTATGATATATCTTCCTCCAATCAAAATAAATGATAGAAAGTAATTTTCTCTAAATTTTCCTCATACTGCAGTTATATAAAAAATAAAAAATTAAAGAAGAGAAATTACAACTTACCAATTTACAGTTCTTAAAACCCCTCCAATCAAACATGCATATTTGTGTACTTCAAATTGTACTCACCATGATCCATTGGCTTTGTTCATTATCAGGCAAATGGAATTATCTACGGATCCAATACCATCGGCAGCTCTGATGCCATCTCGAAACAACAACTGGGCCTGGCGCTCCACTTACAACACAGCCGGACCATCCGGTTACTTACAGGTACTAAACAACTGCTTTAACTTGAATAATCTTCAATTAAAGCGCACGAAAAAATTTCTGTTCATATCTTATTAACTAAAACAGAACAATCGAATCTTTTGCACATATTGTCTCCCCTAGGCATTGTCCCCAAAGAAATTAATACAAAAATAATGAAAGAGAGTAAGCAAAAGATTATTGATAATTAATATGGTTTTATGAAAGTACATATATTAAATTTAATGTTTTTGGAAAAGGAAGAACAACATGTGTGTATATAATTTAACTAGAAGTTACAGTTAGAGATATTAAGTACACCTCACATGTGCCTAAATCTCAATTATCACAATTTAATTTATGAAATCTATTATCAAAAGTATAAAATTAAAATTATGTTTTCCATATTATTCTTGATTAATCAAATGGCTGAAATCACTTCTAATTAATATTTTTGTATAAGAAAGTGGTGTATTTGAGAGAATTGTATAATTAACTTATTTACAACTCCATTAATTTGACAATATAATTTATCATTTTAATTTTTGTTTTCATATTATCCTGAAATGTATTTACTAAATATTTGTGTATTGAATCCAACTGATCCAATGTATATTCCGCAAGGATACATATATTGCAAAATTGGTAAAACATTCTTCAAAGAGCCAACCTTTTGTCAAGCGTTAACCTTAGGGAGCAAATTGTTTTATTATATGTTCTACATATTTAGTACTTAATATAAATACTTTAATTTCTTTCTTCTATAGCAATCCTTTGAAGATGATGCGAACAGGGGGCCGAGCCTTGGACAATATAATGACGAACTCAACTTTGACCAGAGTCATTACTGACAATATATTGAAAAACTGGCTGAAGTCCGAAGCAAAGTTTGATGATAGTGGAATAAATGGTCTCTTAAATTTTGTAAAGACTATATATGTTTATATACATAGTACTGAAAATCTTTAGCTACTTATCTTTTCAATTTTAGTTCTTATTTTTGTGGGTCTAGTGCTAAGTTCTTATTTATCTCATTTGAGGCCAGGTAAATACTTCTTATAATAGCCTAGTTTCTCCTCTACTAAGGAATGGTTCCATTAATTAATTGATTTTCATAAATTCTGTAACTTTTCGTTTGTAACTTTTTGAGTAGCGGATTGTATAAAGCTGCTATACATATTAAATAACATTCGTGTTTACTTATAAGCTAGCTAGGATGGTAATAGAATATCTCTGTGTCACACCTTCAAGAGGAGATGAATATACAGAAGAGGTCCCTTAAGTGTTTTTAGTCTTAATTAGGAAGTAATATATCAGAGTATGGCCCTTAAGTGTTCTAAAATATTAAAAGAAAAAACAGAAAAATAATCTACATAGACTTTAATGCTCAATTAAAACACTCCTTAATATAGTAGCATTTAAAAAAAAAAAAAAAACTGTTTCGTATGACACTGCCTAAAAAATAAACCTAAGAAAGCAGTGACAAATTAACAATAGTTAAGCTAAGATGAATAAAAAATTAACGAACTCACCTGGGTCTATTTGAAAAGTTAATTTTATAGTAGACTAGTACAACAAATGAAACCTTATACTACAGATGGGGTACAAAGCATACGCCCTGAAATTCTCCAGGTAACAATTGTGTTGTGCTCTCGTCGATGTCAAATCATACAAGAAAAGTTCTACCATCAGAGCCAATTTTTTTATTTGACTCTTATAAGTAAATGCAATTTCCTTTAAACCCTGGAAAATGACTAGCATTCAAACAAAAGTCATTTCGACCATATTACAAAAACAACATTCGGTCCCCAATACCATCGTTTATCTTTTCCCAACAACGTGTCTTACAATGATTTTCAAGTCAATACACCTCAAATTAATCAACATCAAATGATTTACAATGTCTTACCAATCCAAGAACATCACCACAAGCCTCAAGAAAGTGACTAAATCTCAATCCTTACTTACAGAGACTTGTACTACATCTCTAGTGGTGACATTTAAAAGCTTTGTTATCTTTTCGACAATTTTATAGATGACCGTTTTCCTTTGCAAAATGTGTTTTGTCAGAGCAAATGTTGTCTCCTTCCTATCATCTAATAACATTATGCAGTGCTGAAAAGGGCGTACGAAGATCAATTTAAGTCAGCTTTTAAATTACTTAAAATTTTCCATCTACCCTAAAAAAACTTTTAAACTACTTAGTGCACCGCAAAATATGAACTCAGTCTTATTTTTTCGTAGGTAGAATACATTTATGACATAAATTATAGTTATAAAGCTATATTATAAGTTTATCTTTATTTTTTATTGTCAAAAGTATTAAGATAATTTATTATCAAGTGATGACTTCAGTTTATATTAAATTAATATTTAATTTGCAGAAAAAAAATTCATAAAATAATATTCCATACTATAATATATAAGAGTCAAGACCTGGTTGGTTTTGGTTCAATGGATCTAGATCTGATCATGAATTTAACATTAAGGGCTACGTGGTGGATTTGTTTTAATGACCCTTCAGTCCAGTGCAATTAGAAATCAATCTTAGTTGACAAATATGGCCCTAATGGTACCACTGGTAAAATGTCTTCCTTCTGAGATGACCTTATTATTAAAGAAAAGGAAATAGTTCATATATATAGGTTTGTGTTAACATGAGTCAAATAAGATCAGGAAAGGATCAATGAAAAAGGCAGCAGAATATTTAGAAGATCAGAAGAGGATCAACGAAAAAGGCAGCAGAATATTTAGTTTCCAATAAATGTAATATCTTTACAATTAATGTAATATTTAGATATTTAGACAATCTTTAATTAAGGAAGGAAATAACTAGAAAAGCTATATGAGAGGCTGCTGCCCTGCTCAATAGAGTATTCAAAAATACATTTCTGTAACCTTCTTCTTGAATGAAATAAAATATGGGAGGGAAGGGAGTTTTTTGGGAGTGCTGTGTTTATATTTTTAATTTTTGTCATGGTATCAGAGCCAGGTTTATGGTTCTGTAGAAGTGATGGTAGCTTAAATCAATTCCCTGTGCAATCCAATATTTATATTGCATAGTCGCAGTTTTTTTTTTCTCTTCTCTTTTCCTTCTTGCTCTTGGTTTCTTTTGTTTTCCGCTGCTATGGCTGAAAAATCAGTAGATGATAAACCGGATAACACTTTTCTATTGGAAAACTTAACTAATGCTCTATCTCAAATTCTTCTTCAGCAGAAACCGAATAATCCAAGTCATGATGGATTCGCTTCCGCAATGACGATTAAATTTGATGGCAATAATTTTTATCTATGGTCCCAAATGGTGAAGATGAAACTTGCCGGGAGAGACAAACTCGGTTATATTAATGGGACAAATCCTCAACCCTCCTCGACACATGAAAACTACCGAAGGTGGTCAGTAGATGATTCTATTATCAAAGATTTCCTTATCAACTCAATGGATTCGTCATTAATAGGTAACTTTCTTTCGTATTCTACTGCCAAAGAGGTGTGGGATGCCGTGTGTACAACCTATTTTGATGGTAATGACTTATCCCAAATTCATGACCTGAAAAGAAAGATTAACCAGATAAAACAAATGGGTGGGTCGATTGAGAATTATTATACTCAGTTGCAAGGGTTGTGGAAAGAATTAGATATCCGTAGACCAAATCCTATGGAACATCCGGGTGATATTGAAAAATATCAAAAACTAGTGCAAGAAGATCGGGTTTTAACTTTTCTAGATGGTTTAGACAATCGTTTGGACCATGTTCGGGCAAGGGTGCTCCAGGTACAACCTTTTCCAACAGTGGAGGAAACATTTGCACTAGTTCGAAAGGAAGAAATACGACAAAAGGTTATGTTGAATCAAGAAGAAACAAATAACTCAATGGTCATGTTAGCAAGGGAGTTAACCATGAACAAACCTAGTTATTACCCAAAGCCTAATTACCACCAAAATACAAAACCACATAAAATAGAAGGATGTACTTACTGCCATAATCCGAAACATACCAAAGATAAGTGTTACAAGTTGATTGGGTATCCTGAGTGGTGGAAAGATCCTAGAAAAAAGAAGCAGGGGGAGTATCAGCCGCAAAGAGGGGAAGCAAGGGCAGTCACGGCCGAACCGGCTACAAACAAGGCAGCGGGTCAGGCTGCAAGTGCAGCAGGTCCGGCCACTGTAGCAACTGTAGCCGGGTCATCCTCTTCCACAGAAATTGGGTCTGCAAAGCTCTCCATTCTACCACCAGTTGAGAACAAAAAAGGTAATAGTAATTATGTATTACTGGAACATAATACTAATAATATTGATTGGGTTATAGATTCAGGTGCTACGGATCATATGACTCATTCTAAGAAGGACATGGTGAGATACTCCGAACCAAGAAGAACAGAAATTGCTAATGCAAATGGAGAGATTTATCCGGTAACAGGAGCTGGAGATGTTCAAGTGTCATCATCTCTAACTCTTTCAAATACGTTATTGGTTCCATCTTTGTCGACAAGATTACTCTCTGTCGGCCAAATATGTGAGGAATTAAATTGTGTTGTACTCATGTATCCTCAGTTTTGTGTATTTCAGGATCTTCTGACGAAGGAGATTATTGGCCGTGGTACTAAAAGAGGAAGACTGTATCATTTGGACGACATGGTTGCTGGGAGAACTAATCTGACCACCAGTGCGTCCTTAAATCGAAAATCTCACATTTGGATGTGGCATAAGCGTTTAGGACATCCATCTTTTGGGTATTTAAGAAAACTTTATCCGAGTTTATTTTCTGGTTGTGAGAATGAAAATTTTGTTTGTGATGTTTGTATTAAAGCGAAAAGTCATCGTACTCATTTTGCTAAAAGCTTGAATAGGAAAACCATCCCTTTTGATTTGATACATTCAGATGTTTGGGGTCCTTCCCTAGTTAGCTCATCTCTTGGAAATAAGTGGTTTGTATTATTTGTTGACAATTGTACGAGGATGACATGGTTATATGTGCTTAAAACCAAAGATGAAGTACCACAAGTATTTAAGTCATTTTTTAATATGGTAAAAAAACAATTTGATAAGACTATAAAATATTTGAGAAGTGATAATGGTGGAGAATTTGTGAATAAAACACTTCAAGAATTTTTTAATGCTCAAGGAATTATCCATGAAACAAGTTGTGTAGGAACTCCACAACAAAATGGAGTAGCAGAACGGAAAAATAGACATGTTTTAGAAACAGCCCGGTCAATGTTACTTGAGTACGATGTTCCACAAGTATATTGGGATCATGCAGTTGCAGCTGCTATTTATTTAATTAACCTAATGCCATCAGTTGTTTTGAATTTCGAAACACCTCTCCAAGTTCTTTTCTCATATGTCAAAATTCCGTCTGTTCTCAATATTCCACCTAAAGTGTTTGGTTGTGTAGCGTATGTCCATATACAAAAACATCACCGATCAAAACTAGAATGTTGTGCGGAAAAATGTATTTTTGTGGGATATGGCCTGAATCAAAAGGGTTATAAATGTTTAAATCCTACCTCAAAGAAACTATATACTACAATGGATGTAACATTTATTGAAAATGAAGGATTTTTTACAAAAGAGAAGATTCCTCCTCAGGGGGAGAATTTATTAGAGGATGAATCTTGGTTTAGAATGAACACTGGCCCCTCAAATTTTCAACTTGCAGATCTAAATCTCTCTATATCATCGAGTTTATCATCCCAACCTAGTTCGGGTCCAGCATCAGAGCCTAGTTCGAGTTCAGCATCAGAGCCCAGTTCGGGTTCAGCATCAGAGCCCAGTTCGGGTTCACCATCCGAACCAACAAGTCCGAGCTTAGTTCAGGTTCCTTTTAATGAACTTCAAGAACCTGGATTAAATATATGGATTGACCTAAATACAAACAACACCAACAGTGAGCAAATGATACAGTCTCCTCAACCACAACGAGGTCAATCTCCTGAAAGAGAGGTACTTGTTCAAAACTCTAAAATTACAAATTCTAATTATGAATTCAAGTTACCATATAGGCACAACCGAGGCAAGGCACCAAAAAGGTACCGAGCCGATGAAAGCAGTGAGGGAAACTATGCAATTGCGAACTTTGTCTCAACAGATCATCTTTCCAGCCATCTGAAGGACTTCGACAAAACTCTAGCATCAGCTCATATTCCTAGAAACCTAGAAGAAGCCATGAGTGACCCAAGATGGATAGAAGCCATGCAAGTTGAAATGAAGGCACTAGAGAAAAGCTGTACTTGGAAATTGGTCAATTTACCTACAGGTAGAAAGACAGTGGGATGTAAGTGGGGTTTTACCATTAAATATGGTCCAACCGGTTTGATAGATCGGTATAAAGCCAGGTTGGTTGCTAAAGGGTTTACCCAAAAGTATGGTATTGATTTTCAAGAAACTTTCTCACCAGTGGCTAAATTAAATACTGTTAGAATTTTATTGTCTCTTGCAGCAAATCTTAATTGGCCTTTGCATCAATTTGATGTGAAGAATGCTTTCCTTCATGGTGATCTTGAGGAGGAAATATATATGGACATCCCACCTGGATATGGTTACTCAGGTTCTCAATCTCTGGTGTGTAAATTAAAGAAGGCACTATATGGATTGAAACAGTCTCCCAGAGCATGGTTTGGGAGATTTTGTAATGCAATGAGAGGATATGGATATTCTCAAAGCGATTCTGACCATACTCTGTTTTATAGGAAAAGACAAGAGAAGATAACAGTTCTGATTATTTATGTTGACGACATGATAATCACAGGTGATGACAATGATGGGATCAAGGACCTAGAAGAAAGACTATCTAGATAATTTGAAATGAAGAACCTAGGAGGACTGAAATATTTTCTTGGAATTGAAGTTGCTCGAACTCAGGAAGGTATTTTCTTATCTCAACACAAGTATGTATTAGACTTACTTGCTGAAACTGGGATGCTTGATTGCAAACCAGTAGATACTCCAGTGGTACAGAATGTCAAGATGGGTGAGTTTCCTAACCAAGTACCAGCAGATAAAGAAATGTACCAAAGACTAGTAGGTAAACTCATTTATTTGTCACATACAAGACCAGATATTGCGTATGCAGTAAGTGTAGTGAGTCAGTTCATGCATGCTCCAAGTGAAAAACACATGGAAGCTGTGTTTCGAATTCTAAAATATCTTAAAGGATCACCTGGAAGAGGTATTTACTTCAAGAAAAATGGACATCTAAGAATTGAGGGATATACAGACTCAGATTGGGCCGGAGACATAACTGATCGAAAATCCACATCTGGATATTTTACATTTGTTGGAGGAAACTTGGTGACATAGAGAAGTAAGAAACAAAAGGTGGTGGCCCTATCTAGCGCCGAAGCAGAATTTAGAGGAATTGCTAAAGGCTTACAAGAACTAATATGGCTTAAGAAGATTGTAAGTGAGCTCGGATTCAAACCCAAAGAAGAAATGAAACTTTTTTGTGACAATAAGGCAGCAATTGCTATATCTCAAAATCCTGTACAACACGACCGTACTAAACACATAGAAATTGACAGATATTTCATTAAGCAAAACTTAGATGAAAAGGTCATATCTATCCCATTTGTAAGGACCGAAAACCAACTTGCAGATATGTTAACAAAAGGAGTCTCCAGCACCATCTTTCATGATTCACTTGACAAGTTGGGTATGAAGAACATCTACATACCAACTTGAGGGGGAGTGTTAACATGAGCCAAATAAGATCAGGAAAGGATCAATGAAAAAGGCAGCAGAATATTTAGAAGATCAGAAGAGGATCAATGAAAAAGGCAGCAGAATATTTAGTTTCCAATAAATGTAATATCTTTACAATTAATGTAATATTTAGATATTTAGACAATCTTTAATTAAGGAAGGAAATAACTAGAAAAACTATATGAGAGGCTGCTGCCCTGCTCAATAGAGTATTCAAAAATACATTTTTGTAACTTTCTTCTTGAATGAAATAAAATATGGGAGGGAAGGGAGTTTCTTGGGAGTGCTGTGTTTATATTTTTAATTTTTGTCAGTTTGTACTCAAAACCTCTTCCTTTTGAGATGGCCTTAGCAGGTAGATGGGTAGTTGTGCATTGAAATCTGTTTATCCCCTTCTTTATATGATTGCAGAGGAACAAAATATCAGTGGCAGATAATAAAATTAATTTGAAGTTTTGCAAACAAATAGTTCTTGCCTATTTAGATGAATGGTATTAATCTCTCAAATAGTTGTTGCTTATTTAGAATTAATTTCATCACTGTACTGTCATTCACATTTCCCCACTCGCATCTTTGCTCGCACATCTGTCCTCTTCCACTGCTACCACCACTTCTGGAAACTCTCTCCTTTCATGAAGCTCGATCAATATCAAATCCCTTTTCTTCTTCTGAAAAATCGACTCAAATCATGAGAATCGGACAGATCCAAACTTCAGCTCGGTAAAATCAGACTGAATCCACCGAATAACTTGGGCATAACTCGGATCACCCCCTGTTGATTCTGGTCCAACTTGAAATCGGCCGATATAAATTCTTCCGAATATATTTAAAGCTGACCCAAATAAGCAATAATAAATTGGGAAGTCGTGACAAAAATCTCAGTGTGTACCATGTATCAATATGTAACGTTCATCCTTCAAAAAGTAACATGATAAAATAAATTACACGATGAAGCATAATATTGGATAAAAGGTCAAAACTAAGGATATGTCATAGTTGGTAACATGCGATGGGTTATATATAATGTTCTTACAATACCAATATTTTGGAATGTTATTTGACCACAATTTACATACCTATATAATAAAACATCCTCAAAGATTATTGATGGAAGTTATTTTTTAATTTCTTCTTATTTTTATTTTAAGGTTAAATTAAGTTCTTTGGACAGTATGATTTTGTAATTTAGTAGGCTTCTTATCCCCTCATTTACCTAGGATTCAATGACATTATTTGATTCATCCTTCTTTGGAAATTAATTATATATTTCGGGGAGAATATTTGAGTGATTCTCGGAGGACAACAAAAATCAAACAAAATGTCAGATGCAGATGTTATTATGAACAAAAATATTGATAATTTTATTTTTATTAGTTTAAACAAGCAAGTACACAACACACATTTCACTAGTCCCGCTTATCAAGAGCTATTGCACTCTATTTAATTCACAACTTGAGTAATAGTAACATCGGGATTTCCCTGAAATTCTGGATCATACTTGCTCTCCTCCTCGGAAGCACTCCTTTGAAACCTTGGAGCAAATAAGGCCATTTCCTCCCTCCTGCTGTTCTTAAGCCTCCTCGCCTGTTCTATCGTTAGGCGGTAAGAAGCCCTAAGAACATCCAACGGCAAAGCTCGGATAGTAGATTCCTTCCCGGTTATTTTGTTCACCATAGCATTTGGGTTCGTCTTGAATGAAACATATTCAAATTGATCTTGGTACGCCCTTTTCAGCACTGCATAATTCTGAGGGATTAACAAAATTTGTCTTTGGCGGAGCTGGCCATCAAAAACAGTTCTTCCTTGGTGGTTGACAATCTGGACCCTTCCTCTTCCACCGGTCACATAAATCAAGCTATGAGCATTGATGTTCCAGTGTGGGGCAAGAACAGAATTCTACAAATACAGAAAATATTTCATTATGTTTGAACAAATTTAGTTGCTCATTGCTTAATACACAAAAAGGTTTTTTTAGAATTACCCTTCTCAAAACAACCCGGTTGGCACTCATTTGGACGTTGTTAAGGATGGGCAACTTCTGGCTGTTGAGTATTGTGACTCTTCCGCTACGAGGGTTGTAGATATCGGCACGGGATGGATCATTAATGTTCTCCCTTATTCTCATAGTGCAGAAGTTCTCATCCAAACCATTGGTATAATTGCCCCTTCGCTCTCCCTGATACCTTTCCCCGTAAAACTCTTCCTCTTGTTGTTGTATTTGCTCCTCTTGGATTCTAGATGGTCTGAGCAATTGAAGCCCTTGCGGTACATGAACTATTTCACCTCGCTCATCATTTAGACTCTGGAGCCTTCTCACGAGCTCCTGATTTACTCCAAGAGCCTCAGCCAAAAAGCGAGTGTCAAATCCAGTTAGGATATTTCCAGATTGTTGCTCGGTTTCATAGGATTGTCCTCCTCTCTGATGCCTTCCAGCCAGCAGGAACTCCTTATTCAATTCAAAGAAGTACATAAATTAGAAGTTTATTCTACAACATGAAGATGCATTCAATTTTGCCCAACACATATGTTACGTGATAAATTAATGTTCTGTTACATCCCATACCCTGCGTCTTGGCTCAAGCTGATTGGCGCTATTGCTTATGTCAGACACAGTGACTGCAACTGCAGGGACATCACCATCATTGTAGAACCAGTGAGTAACACCTGCCGGTAAAGCAACAATATCTCCCTCACGGACACGCTGAACTTTCTGGTGTTCATCCCGAGGCCTCTGACCCTGAGCCTCGCCTTGCTGCCTAGACTGCTCAAATTGTTGCTGGAATGATTGGTAACTTTCTGGGCACCCAGGATATACAATTCCCATTAGGCACCTTCCTGTAAATTATGTTAAACAAAATTTTGTCAGATACAGTATATATTATCTCGGAATGGTACGCAAATGAGTGCTTTGATTTGAAATATTATGTCTATGCAATCTCTGAGAACCCAACTTTACCTTGTTTTATGTAGACAAGAGAAGGCGCATTAGAGTAGGCAGGTAGGCGAAGGCCTCTAGGCTCGATTATGCGGCGTCTAGCAGATAGACCAGCGCATCGAAGTTGTTCATTATTCTCATCATAGTATTCAGTGACGCCCGCCTCATGTTGCACCCGCCTTGATGGTTCGAGTGCTTCAAGCCTCTCAAATCGACATGCCCTCTGGCCTATACCGAACCCTCGTGAGGTATGCCATGGGCTCTGACCATCAATGCCAAATTGAGCTGCACATCCATGAAGCAAGACCGAAAGGCAAAGTGAAAGGGAAAGAAAGAAAGTGGAAGTAGCCATATCTAATTAAGTTCTCACCAGAAGATTAGTGGCTGAATTGATTACTTGGTGAAGAGAATGACAGTGCTCCTTGGTATTTATAAGTGAAAAAAGTGCTTTGTTTTTGATAGACTCGGAGAAGTTGGTAAGGTCAGGACAAAATGACTTTAACAGAATTATATTGTAGGTGGAGATTATTATCACAAACAAGCGATTTTCCGCGTATTTTTCTATTGAAAAGCCAAGAAATATTGATCATATCAAATATAAGCTTCCTAAATAATGCAGAGAATTCCACGTGTCCTTCTTCATCATGAAAATTATCAAAAGTATTCTTAAGGGTTCAATCTTGCTGAAAAAACTTGTGGGAAAAGCTAATCTCTTTTGGACGCTAATAAAAAGGTTGGTGAAGTGTAAATGATTGAAATTAATCTACACTTGATCATGGTATCTAAGAAATCTGTCATTCTTTTTTCCAAATACTCTAATTAATTATTATAATTAAAATGCTATTTTTATTGTAATAGTGCAATTTAGTTTTGTCATTCCTTTGGAACCAGCCCAATGGAGAGAAACTATATGTAAAGACTTTCATGATTATTTATCTTCTTATTTAAAATTAATTGCGTACAAATTGATTTGTTTCATAATTTTAATTTTTTGGGAAGTTTTCTTGTAGATACTAGTAAAATTTTCTTGGATATGCCTTGTTAATGATTTGCAAAGAAAATTTGTACCATTCCCATGTTATATCTAAATCTGTGTGTTCAAGTACTTCATAGTTTTATCTTTCGGTTGCTTAGGCTTAAGTTGGGCTTAAATTTGCTTCAATCAAAAAGTGTTGAAATATATTAAACACTACAACACCTTCTTTTATTTCTTTTATTTTTATCAGGGTAAAGTAGAAATTATGAATTTAGGAGGTTGAATGATTTAATAATAAAAAAATAATAATGAATTGGGAAAATATGTGATTTTTCGCAACTTTGAAGGGTAAATATGATATTACAAACTTTTGAGTAGTAAATACGTGATATTGATGTTTTTCAGGGAGATACATGCAATTCTGTCAGTTTCAACTAGTGAAGGAGGCCCAGTATAAGCCCATTATTAAAAGCCCAGATTAATTAAACAAGTCCAATTATTTTCCCAGTTCGTATAAAAACCAGTCAGTGGTGAAGTCACTACCGCAGATCAGCATCTAATGCAACAGAGGACAGGACGTGCCATAACTGCTGATGTTGCATCATGTCTCAATCGAAATATTGAACTGTCGCGTATATATGTTTATATAGTAGCGGATCCTTTTGTAAAAATACCATGCAGCCTATTTTTTACGAGTTTCACCATGCGATTTGCATATACAGACAAATATTACATGCATATACATTGCTAGATCGCCACAGAAAATCCGACATCTACCTGATTGTTAGGCCAATTCTATTGGGCGAGTCAAGTCGAGACGATTGATTTGTTGGTAAGCAAGTCAGGTTCGAATTTGACATATTACATGCGGATAAGGTTAATTGTCATTTACAAATTTAAAAGCCGAAATAAACTTCTAAGCGTGACTAATTCAACATTTCGATCAAATCTGACAATATTAGTAAGACAGTATGCACAATAACATCAAAATCTATTAAACCAATATCCTAGACAAACAAAGTCAATATTACACAATAACAACATACAAATAGGACTAAATGGCATCTTACGTACATCAGCTACTTTTTTTTATTTTCTATAGTTATTATTTTTATTTGTTAATAAAAGTTGAAGTTATATATCCATCAATTTCATTCATGTAAACGAAACCATACAGAGTTCACAAGTATGAGTACCATTCTATAGTTATAATTAGTATGAGACAGATATCTGCAGCGGGTCACAATTATAATGTTGAGGAGATAGTGTCCGGATCCTCTGAGTTAACTCAAATTGTGAGTTTAGCTCAGGATCATCTGATCAGAACCCAGCCCACTCTCTAATGTACGGGATCTTTTAATATTCGTACGGATTTAAATCAGACGGCCAGGATACCAATACAAGGTCCAGATCCTATGTAGAGTATTTATCAATGGAAAAAAAGGGGTGATTGATGATACATATTAAGATTTATATGTTAGCTTCTCCATATTCATAATAGAGCTATACTTTACATTTGAAGAAGTGGAACAGATAATATTTTATTCTAATTAAATGATTATCTTGTGATTTATTATAATTATAAGAATGATTCTTACACAGAGATCATGCCATATGATTAAATGAAAAAATTAATTCTTCTGCTAATTGTTCTTTACGTTAATATATAAGTTGATAGGAGTTTTCTAACTAGTTATAAAATATACGAAATAAAAAAAAAATGTCTTTATTGGTTATGATATTTGATAAAATCAATATTGAAATGCGTATTGACATTTTCATTTTCAATTGACGGGTATGGAAAAAATATTTGTTTTATTGTACCTATAATGGTTTCTTTCTTTGACCTTATGTAATACAACTTATTGTCTTTTAATAATTGACCTTATGTAATACAACTTATTGTCTTTTAATAATTGACATATCTTTTGCTAATTTTTCTATGTTTTGATTCAAATTTCATAGCAACTTAGCTCGTGGGGCCCACATAGGAGGCTAACGGCTGTACAGGCCATTCGGTACCCATTATGTAATTAATACTCTACTAAATACTAATTCTGTGATTTTACTCAAGTTCATTAACTTGATCTGTTGGAGATGAATCAGTTCAGTGTTGCCCAAGCCACATATCACCTAATTGTGTACATATGGATCAACGATGCTATTTTCAAAAGATCAGGGTTTGTGATCTGAAAATTTTATATGCAGTGTTAAACTGTTTATGGACCATTAATGGAATATTCCTCCAATTTCCTTATTTTGTGTTTGCACCATTGCTAAATTTTATCTTGGTTTCAGGTGCAGCGTTGGGAGCTAGACCTTGTAGATTAGAAGAATGCTTTATTTGCAGCTATAGATGAGAATCCTTGCACCTCTCATTGGAGGCAAGAAGGATCGGTGGAAGAGTATGTTTTTGCAACATACTCTCCCAACGACGAGTCCCACTGCCATTCCATGATTAGAACAGATCGATGTAGAAATGAAAATTTTGGTTTACATACTCAGAGTGTATGGATAAGTTTATATATGAATCTAATGGCACGTGTGTACGTAGGTGTTCTAGGTGTAGGTTTAATGGATGAATGCTTGGTTCTTGACATTTCTGTAAGGCTTGGGTTTCATTTCTTGAAGGAAAGAGGGTTTTTTTTTTTTTTTAAGTCTTGGAAAGTGGTTGGAGACTTAAAGTCTTATATCTTGGATTTAAAATATAATTATCCCATTTTTGTATTAAAAGTAATTCCATTAATCCATGCAGTAATCGTGTAATTAAGTCTTCAACAAGAACGTGTAATTAGTTTATTAAAAGTAATTCCATTAATCCAGATAATCCTATGATTTTCACCTAGGTAAAAAATTGTAAGTTTATTTTGTAATTTTTATTTGTAATAAATCTAATTTGTTACATTATTTATTTTATATGTATGCAGGATGATATCTCGAAAGAATGTGTGATTCTTATGATGAGACTTATTACTCATTCCAATAATATTCACAGGAGGTTGTTAATGTAGAAGTTTTATGTTTTTATAGTTTTTTTGATGTTGTTTTAGATGTGGAATGATATACTTAGGTTTGATTTTGTGTGGTGATCAATATTATGTTTTGTTGAACTTATGTGAATATTATGGTTTGTGTTGAACAGATGTTGTGTGTAGCGAATATTATATATGGTTTTGTTGAACATATGATGGATATTGTATAAATGCAATTGATTTATAATTTAGATTTAACAATTTTACAGTATTGATTTTTTGTATGATGTATGTTTTGTTTTTGTAGTTTAAGTTGACAGTTTTATAGTATTTAAATTTTGTATGTTTTACGTTTATTTTCACAATTTAAATTCACAGTTTTACAGTATTGAAAATTTCTATTTTTTAAATTTTATTTAATCGTTTTCATTTGTTAATTTTACATTGTTGTAAATTTATAGTTTTTATTTTTATTTTCACAATTTAAGTTGACAATTTTACAGTATTGGATTTATAACTTTTACCTTTTTATTTTCACAGTTTAAGTTGACAATTTTATAGTATTAAAAATTGACATTTTTATATTTTATTTAATTATTTTCGTCTACTAATTTTATAATTTTATAAATTTATAGTTTTTACTTTTTGTTTTTATAGTTTACTTGATAATTTTACAATATTGAAAATTATTTTTTTTAACATTTTATTTTATCGTTTTCATCTGTGAATTTTGCATGTCTGCAATTTTATAGTTTTTATATTCTATATTGTATAGTTGAAATGGTCAATTTTACAATATTCATTATTTTGATGATTTGTTTATGTGTTCATTAAATAGAGAAACATTTAATTTGGAATATTTAATTTTACCTTTTTATCATGTTTTTTATCGAAATAATTGCTAATAACTAATAGTAACTGCCAATAACTTCCCGTAACTGCAATTTCTGAAAGTACAACTTGTTCCTTTGAAAGTATTTTTTTTAATAATTATTTCAATCCCCACACTCCAGTACCCGCATTGTACCCCCATCTCTTAAACTGATTTTAACTTCTCATAAACTAACTTAACTAACTAGTTTAATTAAATTTATTCACAACACTGTGATCTTCCAAGTTTAATTAAAATCATGGGTATAAATACTTGGAAAATAATAAATTAATACTTGCAAATTAAGATATTAATACTTGTATGTCTAACTTGATATAACTATATAAAGAAACCACTCAAACTACATGGGAGAAGAATCATACACATTTCTAGAGGTGGATTTTTTTTGTTTTTTTTCAATATCTTTCACATTTCTCACGTTCTATGAGGATTTTGCGAATCTAAAACCATGAACGTATTCTACGCAATTTTATCTTTCAAATGAGATCCATAATGACGTACTTTCGAATTCATCGTCACACAAGTATTTATACCTCATTGTGCAAGTATTTATACCTCATCGTGCAAGTATTTATACCTATACTTGTAAGTATTTTATCCCTAATCGTGGACCCCGCATCTCCGCATCACATTTTCCTAATCGTCCCTGCGTCAACCTTTTTCTAACAAAAATAGTTGACCACATAGATATAAATACCTCTGTCCATAGGTATAAATACTTGTAATACTTGATATTATACTTTTAAATGTCAGCAGTGTCACATGTGAAAAATACTAGGTATAAATACTTAAATGACGAGGTATAAATATTTGTGTGATAACAAGCTCGAAAGTATGTCATCATGGATCTCATTTGAAAGATAAAATTGCGTAGAAGACGTTCGTGGTTTTAGATTTGCAAAATTCCTTATAGATCATGAGAAATGTGGATGAGATTGAACAAATAAAATTGGGGGGATAATGGAGGGATGAGAGTGCGAGTACTCATATCGTATCCCCTTTTTTTTTTATCCTGTTGTGTAAGTTGCAATATGTTTCTAACTATCGTGGGACCACTTTGAATAGTTGCTGGATGTTTCGTGATTAATTATATATTTTATGTGATATATTGTATAATTGTACAGCATGTAGGAGTCATTTTACAGTATTCGCGCAAGTCAAATCTGTTTACAAACTGTGGACAATTAAATGCTTCCTTTTTTTAATCACATTATCTGTTAGGGATCGACTAACAGTCCCTCTACTTCAGTCCCCTATCTGTCCCCGCACTAAAAGACAAAAAAATAAGTTAAAACGTGCTAACTACCACCAAAGAGCAAGATTAATGCTATTTTATTAATAGTCAAAACGTATAGTATTCATACCTACGAATTTATAGTATTCATACTTATTATCAGAATCATTCGTCATATGTAAACACAAGCTGGACGGGACCGGTAACAACCAGGGAGACCGCTGACGTCTTGTGACAGCCTTAATTGGGGACTGCAATCATCTGAAAGCGACATTTGCCAAGATTGGGGACCACTACAGCGAATCTATATATTATTCATATCTAAATAAAGAAGTATTCATACTGACGATTACGAAGTATTCATATATATTTGAAATAATTTATACAATTCAAAATTCAAAGTCAGATTCATCTTTCTCACCCCACCTCTTCCAAGAAGTATTCATACTGACGATTACGAAGTATTCATACATGTTCGAAATAATTTATACAGTTCAAAATTCATTGTCAAATTCATCTCTCACCCCACCTCTTCCAAGAAGTATTCATATCTAACATGAAGTATGCATATATAACAAATGAAGTATTCATATCTAACTAATGAAGTACTCAATATCTAACAAATGAAATATTCACATATATAACTATTCATATCTAACTAATGAAGTATTCACACATGACACTAACAATATTCACATCTGACACTAATAATATTCACACCTGCCCAGATTGAGACCAAGAAATATTCTCAACAGACTAGTATGCATATCTAAAACAATGAAGTATTCATATCTAACTAAAGAATTATTCATACTGACAATTACGAAGTATTCATACATGTTCGAAATAATTTATACAATTCAATATTCAAAAGTCAGATTTATCTCTTTCACCTACCTCTTCCAAGAAGTATTCATATCTAACATGAAGTATGCATATCTAACAAATAAAGTATTCATATCTAACTAATAAAATATTCATATGTTCCACTGTGACAACCTTCGCTAGGCTAGCATGGATCCCCTCAAATGATGCACCACGCTCTCCCCACCGAATCTCAACGGTGCACCACTATCTCCTCACCGAATCTCGACCATGCACCATGCTCTCCTCGTCGAATCTTGACGGTGCGCCACGCTCTCCTCGCCGGATCTCGACGGTGCACCACGCTCTACTCGTTGGATCTTGATGGTGCATCATGCTCCCCTCGTCGGATCTCAACCACCATCACAACCATCGGCGTGGGTAGCTGATAGCGAGCAATAGAAGAGAAGAACATAGTGGGTTTTGAGTTGTGTTGATTTTTTTTTTTTTAAGAGAAGATTGAAGAAGGTGGATTTTGACCACATGGGGGAACGAACAAGGAATGTTGTTAGGAGGACAAATAGAGGATAGATTCAAGGGGGACAACATCTTTATTCTATCTATTAATCTATATCTATACTTGTATACTATTTATATCAATATCTATGTTATTTTTGGTGTACAACCACATAAAGCTAGAAGAGGCACTTGTTTCCTGGTTTAACAATTTCCAAAAATATTTTTTCTTTTTCAAAAATATATACAAATATTCTAAAAATTCAAGAAATTATAAAGTTATATTTTTTTAATAACATAATCCATTAATTCTATATCTATATTTTTATCTCATCCTAAGACTTTTAATCAACATATACTTATATTTCTATGTTGTTCTCAAAATATATTATAAAACTATAAATTAAAATCTTATTCTAAATTTTTTCCCCACTTTATTAAAAATCATGACTTTGCTCATGTTTGTGAACACATAAAATTAATAGTTGTCAAATATTTAATAATAAAAATATTGATGTCAATTATTTGAAAAGGCGCATGGACCAAAGTTCATAGAGAATATAATCGGTACTATACAATATGTATAGCTCTGGTTAGTAGTATGGATCAATAAATTTATTTTTTTTAATTCTAATAGTTGATCTGAACTGTTTTCCATTGACTTCATATGAATACCTACTTTGCAAAATAAGTTTTACATTTTCCTAAAAAAAATTACTATTTTTTAGATGAGTAGAAAATCATCATCGAATTTTTAGATCAAATGATTTTCTACTCATCTAAATAAATAGTAAAAAAAAATCTAAAAAATATAAAATTTAGTTTACAAGTACATATTCATATAGAGAATATGTTGGAAGGTTCGAATCGACCGTTAGGACTTTTAAATAAAAAATTTGAGTCCATAGTATGGGCCAATATACGCTATGCATAGTACCAAAGCCTCATTGATTCCAAAATTTTAAAAATATCATCATAAGAAAAAAGAAACCAAAAGACCACTGATTTTTCAGAATTACAGAATTACTAGGACTGCAATTTCACGTTGCAAATCATTCTTGGTCGTTGCTGTAACGTGAAATGGCAGACCCATTATGAGGGGCCGCAATGTGAAATGGAGGTTCAATTTTTGGGGTCTGCAAAATGAAATTCTGAAATTCTGAAATTCTGAAATTCTGTAATTCTGAAATTCTGAGAAATCAGTGGTCTTTTGGTTAATTTTTTTTATGGGAGTGTTTTTAAAAATTTTGGTAGATAAGTTTAACGCATTTTATTTGGATTTAATTTGGAGGCTTGCTTGAAAGTACTATTTGGCTCATTCAAAATCACTAAAACTCCTCCCTAATGGCATAGCTAATACAACAACAAAGTAGGCATCTTTCGCGAGAGAAAAAACGCATTTATGATGGTATTCCATTGCGAAAAATACTACTGCGAATAGAAAAAGCACGTTTATGACTGTACTCCGTCGCGAAAAGTTATTTTTTACCCTTGCAAGTCAGCCAAACATAGAATGAGATAACTATGTAAAGCTATCCTTACCAAAGTTTTTGAACAGAAAAGAAACAACATATACATCAAACAGGTAAAGTGTACATATGGAAATTAAGATTAAATTAATTTCTATTTAGTGTTTTAATGCTGTTTTTAATTGTTAATCAATTTTTGAGATGGAGATGCTCTAAGTTTTAAGAAATACAGCATGTTGGAATTCAATTCATTTTAATAATTTAATTTATTATATAATTATTTAGAAGGGTAAATATGATATTATGATTCTTAGATGGAGAAATACATAATTTCTACGGTTTTGACGGGTATACACGAAATTCCCCCTTTTTTCATTTATTCACTTTCAAGAGAGGCTCAATGAACCAAATTATTGGTTTGGTCCTTTTAATTTTTAGATAGAAAATATGCAAACCAATTTCAACCGGAACCCTAACCCTAGGCCAGAGACGAGCGGAGCTGCCACCACCATTCGGTGCACAAATTGCAAAAATAAGGGACACATTCGAGATCAGTATTGTTTCTTGTACCCTCATTTCAGACCAAAGGGATTGAAAGTCGTGGAGAAAACATGGAGAAATATGGAGAAAGAAAGAGGAGGCGTTCCCATTTGGCCATTGATCTCCATTTGGCGCAAGAATAGATGAATGGAGAAAGGGAGAGAGAGAGGAAGAAACAGTTTCTCTGGTGGATTGCTCTCCATTTGGCGCAAGAATGGAGGTTTGTAGTCTACACACTTGTGGGTCAGCTCCAAGCGAGTTGGCTGGAGATCTGATGCAACATACACCTTCTCCTACAGCTGTCTGCGCTACTCACTATAAATAATTAGAATTCCAGCCGCTGCGGTATTGTATCTCTCTCCCAAAAAAAAAATTTGTTTGACCAAATAAGTTATAGATAGTGGTGCAACTGAAAATATGTTTCGAAACAAAAAACTTTTCACCAAATTAGATTTGTCAAAAAAATTATTAATATGTTCTAGATGCAAATGGCATGAAAACACAAATTAATGGAATAGGAACTATTAATCTTTTTTTCCAAAAGATATATATGTCCTATATATAGTACGTGGCATTTGCCATCAACTTAATTTCGGTTACGAATTTGACAATTGAATTGATTTGTGATATAATTTTTTCTACAACATATATGAAATTTCATGGCCAAAAAACCGGAAATACAATTGATGAAGGATTCCTGAAAAATGTACATTATCTTGTAAATGAAAACTCATTTTTTCTGCTAATACAAAATCTACATATTATGACGTTTGGCACCAAAGACTTGGGCAAATCAAATCAGCTCAGTCCTCGGTAATGGTGATGGTTCTGCATTTCACTATCCTCTTCTAGTATCTCAGTGCTACTGGGACCATATGTCATATTACATTTATTATCATCAGGTGGATCTTCTTTGGTTTTCCTATGATCAATCACAAGACGATAATTGAGGGTCATGTACACTACTTTGCAAAAAAAAAAACCGAGAGCGTCATTTTCTGAAAGTTCCTTGATCTCATACATATGGTCACTTGATTGAGAATAAACCATATATGGAGTACAACAGTACACGGTTTCTTATTAAAAAGTCGTGTATGAATTTTGGAATCTTTTTTACACTGTTGTGTTCCAAATAATTGTGTGTGTATGGTTGAGCAATTTTTCGGGTGAGCGTCTACTCCCTTTATACATTGTTTATTTGAATTTTCTCGTATTTGTGTATGATATGTCGCATATGTTTAATGTTTTTGTAGTAGCAAATAAGGTAATCCAAAACAAATTGCAAATTAATTTGTGATTTTAGGAAGACCTTTGTCTAAAAGGTTGGACATGAGGCTTAAAATCAAAAGACTTGTACTGATCCTAATATTTTCTAGGCCAAAAATATATGTTTACATAATCATTCATGATGACTGTCTCGAATCAACGACCAATCACCACGTAGCAAAAAAGGAACAAAATAACTTGAAATGTCGAAATATTACATCCAAAAGTAGGAAATGCAAGAATGAATTTGACTATATTCAGGCTCCCAAAGAGAAATCAGAACAAAGTCCAAGAGAAATTAAATGAATAAACAAACAAGAAAATCAGCATATCTTCTTACTTCAAAAGGACAGAGATACATAACCGCAACGATCTCAAATAAACTTCTCGGACTTAAGAACATAATACATAGTTTTGTTTCTTCATAAAGGTAAAAAAAAAAAATAACATCAAAACTCAAAAGTTCAACATTAGACAAATTATTTTTTTTATGAATCATGAGGCAAATTATCATTGATTGCAGCATAATAGCAACATAAGTCACAAAATATCAGGTCTATTTATTACACACCAACAATTGGAAAAATACATTAGAAAATTAAAGAAGAAGAAAATAAAAGCAGTTCTCTTTAATTAATTCCATACGCAACATTTTACACCAGTTGACGAATAAACAAATGCTTATTAGAACCAGTGCTGCAGCACTATTCTTCTGGACCTTCAGTCTTAAACGCTCTAAGGTTTGGGTTTGTTGGAAGCATCCAGAGTTTCTCCTGCAAGCTTCTCACAAACATTTCATCCCTCTTACTATACGACACCACCATCTCCATCTCCTTGAGTTGTACAAGAAAGTCCAACCCTGATACACCATTCTGTGCAATCGACCAGCATTTGCTGATCTTTAGCTGCTCAAGCCTTTTCAATGCAGTCTTTTCAATTAATACTGATTCTAACTCTTTCAGTCCTTCAATAATCAATACCTGCAACATTGAAAATGTACCCTCGCCAAAGCACATGTCCTTCAGATCTTCAAATGAGTTGCTCGACATATAGAGAATCTTCAGGTTTGGCAGCTTTTCAATGGCTTTAATGTCTTCCGCTAGGAAAGTTTTTCTGAAATGTATCTTCTCCAAATTCTCAAGGGAACTGATCCAATCAGGCAATTCAACAAGAAAGCTGTACAACTTTAGGCTTTGAAGATACATTGGTGGGGAGGATACATTTTCTAAGCAACACCTGAGCCCTAAATCATCTGCTGCTGAAAGGAATAGCGATCGTAAGTGCTTAAGCCCATCAATGACCTTTGCTAATGTTTTCCCATTTTTCTTTGAGAAACCTGTCACTCCTAACTTCCTTAGATTAGTAAGATTCTGCAACTCCTTTGCTAAAACCTTGCTCATACCAATATCAATCCTGCCAAGAATATTTAGGGACCTTAATTTCCCTATTCCTCTAGGTGCCCTCACCCCAAATATACCAAAATATTTTGGGTTTAGTTCATCAGCATAAAGTTTAGAACAACAATATAATGGGCCGTAACAACATACAGCAAATAGGATTGAAATAATATATGACATTAGTGGAATTGTTGCTGGATCTTGTACAAGGACCTTTATTGGCCAACCGAAAATTGCTGATGGCCAACATGACATGGTACTTGTCAGTTTTTCTACAACGAAATCAGCCATTTCCTTGTGTGAAATCCCGCTATTATAAAGGTCAAATCCTCCACGTAGATAACTTAATTTCTGTAGCTTAGCAATTCCTGTAGGAAGTAGCACTACAGTTGTGTGCCTAATATCAAGGGTCTCAAGTTCACTAAGCTTTCCCAATGAATCTGGGAGTTTTGTAATTTTGGTTCCCCTAAGACCAAGGTACTTTAAGTGACGAAGCTTGCCAATACTCCTCAGGTCCCTATTATTCAAATCCAAAGTACCTTCTAGATCTAGCACTCTTACTAATCTCATTCTAGGATATTTAAGATAGTCTCCCATCTCTCCAAATATGGATACGGATCGCATGTGGGACAACTGCACTCTTGCTAGGACTTTGTCCCCATTGTATGGTCTACCTGTAATTACAAGGTGCCTCAACTTATCTGTCATTGTTATGAGGTTTTCATCTTCGAGAAGTGACACCATATTCTCATTTATAGCCTTTTCAAGAATCAATTCATACATCATGTCATGAATGTTACATGTTTTAACATATCCATTGTCAATTCTGTTCATTTGTGATGGTCGGATAAAACTTCTCCCTATGAGATCATTAAAATAGTCCTTCCCTACCTCAGCTGAGGTTTTTTTACGGTCATCCGTTACATATCCATCAGCCATCCATCGCCTTATTATCCTTGATCGTCTTATTTCCTTATGGTTATGGAAAACACTTAGATACAACAAACTTGGCTTGAGATGATATGGCATGCCATCATAACTAGAAGTTAAAACAGTTTTCACTACCCCTAGGTCTGGGTTATTGCCAAGCTCTGAGCTAAGATGATCATTCATTGTCTTCCATTCAACACTTGTTTTGGGTTTGGTGGCTAGATAACTACCAATAGCCACAATGGCAAGTGGTAAACAACCACAACTTTTTATAATTAAACCAGCTTGGGTCTTCATGTCCGATGTAATATTGATGGTTATACATTGCTTGTGCACTTCGCTATCCTCTTCCATGATCTCACTGCTACTGGAACCATATTTCATGTTACACTTGGTTTCTAGGGGCACATCATCATTCATTTCCCTGTCATCAGACACAAGACGATAATCAGGAGTTTTGTACACTGTTTTGCAAAATAAATCAAAAGCGTGATTTTCTGAAAGTTCATTGATCTCGCATATATTGTCACTTGGGTGAGATATAGATCTTGCCAGAGGCTTTAATCGTGTGGTTACTATGATTCGGCTCCCATTGACTGGATGTAACACATTTTTTATCTCCTCCCATTCTAATACACTAGACAAGTCATCTAGTACAATCAAATACTTCTTGTCTTCTAGATATCCAGTCACTTGTTCTTTTATTATTTCTGTGGGTAATTGTTCCAGCTTTATCTTATTCCCATCAAATGTTCCCCAGTTATAATCAACCTCTTTGGCCTTAGACCGGATTTGCTTGGCCAAGCTTTCTAGAAATTCTTTCATGTTGAAAGGATGCAGGACTGTGATCCAAGCAAAACAATTAAACTCGTCAATAAGTTCTTGGCAACCATAGACCTCTCTGACAAGAGTGGTCTTTCCAAGACCACCCATTCCAACCACTGATATCACTTCCCCATGCTCCTTCAGAATAAGCTCAACCAATTTTTTCTTCGGCTCTTCCAGACCTACAAGAAAAGCTTCAACAGTGACAGTCAATCTGGTAGAGACACTCTCATTGTCTGTGTTGGCGCTATTTTCCTTGTTAATCTGGTTATACCGCATGTTTCTCTTACTCACATCCTCAATTCTAATTTTCAGCGCCCGAATTTTTCTTGCAAAAAGGTTCTGTTTCTTCACCGAGCAAATGACAGGTAGACAATTTTTTTTTGTGAGGTAGACAGAAGCCTCCACGAGACAATCCTCCACATCAAATGCCAACTCTTGGACTTGCTTAATCCATGGTATCACTATTTGATCTTTCACTTTCTCAGTTGAGGCAGCCCGTAAGAAGACTCGCATCGTTTCAAGTTCTGCTTTGATAATACCCAACTCTTCTTGCACCCCTAGCAGTAAACCAATTTCATCTTTGATGGCTGTTGTTGCTGTGTTAACTACTGAATTCAGTGCAGATCTAGCTGTGCTTATGGCAACTGCCTCCATTTTTTGCTTACGGACAATATATCAAGTTTCTGCATATGGACAAAAAGAACATTTGAGCCAAAATGACCAAACGTCTTTACCTAGTTCCTAAGTAAATAATCCAAAGGAGGTTTAATATGTGGACGAAACAATTCTTGTACTTTTGATTAATTTTTACCAAATATAAAAGCAATAGAAAAAATTGAAAGTTTGGCATTGATTAATAAATAACCAAATATAAAATTAACCCCGGCCAGCATATTGACCTGACTCTATATATAGAACCTCTGGGAAAACTTAATGCTCATTTCTCCTATAAAATATTATATCAAACTTAAGCACTATTATTTAAACTCTCTTTGCAAAACCCATGTTTCAAAATATATATATACATATATATATATATATATATATAGAGGAGGGTTCAAATGCACCCTATCTTTCAAATCTTTTTTCTCCGTTTTCAAAGTCCAAATAGTCAATCCGAACCGTTAGATGCAATTTATATATTAAGATGTGATTGGAGACCAAATTTTATATTTTTTTGGAATTTTTTTACTATTTATTAAGTCACATTGAAAACTGTTGATTTTACATTTTCTGGACCATTGGATCAGCGATTTTATATTTTTTTGGAATTTTTTTACTATTTATTAAGTCACATTGAAAACCGTTGATTTTACATTTTCTGGACCATTGGATCAGCGATTTTCAAAGTGGCTTAATAAATAGTAAAAAAAATTCAAAAAATGTAAAATTTGGTCTCCAAGCACATCTTAATATATAGATCGCATCTAACAGTTCGGATTGACTATTCGGACTTTGAAAACGGAGAAAAAGGATAGGGTGCATTTGGGTGCATTTGAACCCTCCTCATATATATATATATATATATATATATATATTTTTTTTTTTTTTTGTTTACTCGTAATTTTCTCTACAAAAGTACGAATTAAAACAAAAATGTCACTACTACATGAATGACTTCTAACGCCCAATTTCTAACGATTTAAACCAATCTTGGTATAAAACCAACAAATTAAACTGTTGTGGTATGTTAATAAATAAGTTGGAAAGCTCTTCTATCATTTGTGGCCTCAGTGACTGATAGAGGTAGCCAATGTCATTCTATCGTTGAAGTAAAGTAATCATGTTGAACTCGTCTTTTACAAAACTGTTATTTAAATATATGGTAAAGTACCCATTCTAATAAATGGTAACAAAATAAAAAAAAAATAGAAAATTTGATCTCCAAGCACATTTTAATATAGATATGAGGAGGGATCCACTTACACCGTTTTTTAGTAACACTTGATTACACTCTACATTTTCAAAGTTCAAATAGCCAATCCAAACCGTTCAACATGATGGATATATTAAAATATGCTTACTGATCAAATTTTACATTTTTTTATTATTTATTAAGATGGGTAAAAAATTCAATGGTCTGAAAACAATGATCGATTTTGTAAAATATTTAATAAATAATTAAAATTAAAAAAAATGTAAAATTCGATCTGCAAGCATATTTTAATATATTTATCATGTTAAAAGATTGGATCGATTGTTAAAACTTTCAAAACTTTGACAATATAAGGTGTAGTAGGGTGTCACCAAAGATTTGGATCCCTCTCTCTCTCTCTCTCTCTCTCTATATATATATATATATATTATATAGAGATGGGCTATGGTGCATTGCAATGTATAGAGGGTTTGGTGCATTGGATCATAAATCTAAAATTCAAAATTCAAATGGCTGATCCAAACCGTTCATCTTGTTCTCCATATTAATATGTGCTTGGAGATCAAATTTTACATTTTTTGGAATTTTTTTACTATTTATTAAGCCACTTTGAAAATCGCTGATCCAACGGTGGCTTCTAATTTTACTGTTCCAAACAATCACCGTTGGATCAGCGATTTTCAAGGTGGCTTAATAAATAGTAAAAAAATTCCAAAAAATGTAAAATTTGGTCTCCAAGCACATATTAATATGGAGGACAAGATGAAAGGTTTGGATCGGCCATTTGAATTTTGAATTTTAGATTTATGGTCCAATACACCAAACCATCTATGCATTGCAATGCACCATAGCCCATCTCATATTATATATATATATATATATATATATATATATATATATATATATATATATATATATATATATATTTATTTATTATGACTGTTTTGAAAAATTCTGAAAAAATAGTAAAAAAATTCGAAAAAATGTAAAATTTGGTGTCCAAACACATTCTAGTAAGGAGAACACGTTGAGCTCTTCAGATCGACCATTTGGTCATTAAAATGCAAAAATGACTTATAAGCATATGACCTCATATGCTTATGGAATTAGAGTAGTCAACCTCTATATATAGAGAGAGAGGGAGAGTGACTAATATGCACCGATATGCATACTGTCCAAATTTGAAATTTCAAAATTCAAAAAATCGATTTGAACCATTCATCTTGTTCTCCATATTAATATGTGCTTGGAAACCAAATTTTACGTTTTTCTGAATGTTTTTATTATTTATTAAGCCACTTTGAAAATTACTAATCTAACGGTGGCTGCTGATTTTAATGTTTTGTGTAGCCACCGTTGGATCAGCAATTTCCAAAGTGGCTTAATAAATAGTAAAAATATTCAGAAAAATATAAAATTTGGTCTCGAAGTACATATTAATATGGAAAACAAGATGAACGGTTCAAATCGACTTTTTGGATTTTGGAACTTCAAATTTGGACTGTATGTATATCGACCCATATGGTACCGAATGCATATTAGTCTCTCTCTCTCTCTCTCTCTCTATATATATATATATATATATATATATATATTTTACCGATAGGAAAACAACTCTTGTTCTATGGGTACATACATAATACATTACGAATAGAGGAAGGGTGGTTCTCCTATCATGTTGGTATCTAGTGGTTGGGAATCCGTTAGGAGAGGCCATTTTTAATCTTTAGAGGACTGCATATTTATGCAGTAGTGAGTACGTCTTTTACAGTTTTACGGATATTAACTGAGTAGTGGTATGATTATTCTTCATTAAATAGACACTATAATTTCTTCGTTCTACAATTATCCTTAAAAAACTTTAAACTTCAATAAGATTAATATTGTTTTATTTTCCTTGGAAATTAGATTAGGGACTGAGACATATATGAGAAATTTCTACCCCTCTTAATCTTGTCCATATTAATTAAGACAATGCACAAAAATATATTTTGCTTCGTTTGGCTAGGAAGTTATTGGTGGTTCAAGCAAATATGAGTGCTATCCATGAAGTGTATATGGATATAAGGCTGCTACCGAAGCTATAACCCGCTAATTAATGCAATTTCACTCACGGTAATCTGTAGTAGACACTCATATCCAGACGACAGAGTTTGTTACATGGATTGACAACTTGACCTCTCAATTTTTTCATCTAGTAATAGTTATATAATTCTCTCCTTCGAAAACAAGCAATTTTCTTTCTTATCCCAATCAAAATTTCTAATCCAATAAATAATATTGTTTTTTCACCGGGCTTGTAGACTAATGGCAGTGGCATTAATTAGGTTCAAAAGTAGGAAATTGCAGAGTAGGGAACTGTGCACACAGCCGCTGGTCCGGAAAAAAAAGTATTTTTTTTTGCAATTTCTGTCAAGAGTAGATGCTACATCAGATACTTTTATTTTCTTTAGATATTGTTATTTTTATAACGATTTATCACATATATGTTATTATAATTTTATGAAATAAGAGTAATATGCGATTGGTACATTTTGATAGAAAATGAAAAATACCAACAAACATAAAAGAGAAATTGGTGATATTGGTGATGAAATTTACAGGAAATATTACAGCGAAAGTAGCGACTAATAGAGGAACGTTTATCAAAACTCACATTGAAGTACAAATATTAATTTCTTTCTACATTTGCATCAACTGTTTAAAAATCCCATTAAAGCTTAAATTTTGAAAATATATATAATTCATCTCTACAATTCTGAAAGAGTTTGATATATTTATATATTTTTATATTTTCATTATAAATTGGATACAAATGTAATGTTCGACATCTATGTTTTTACCGTGTCACATATTACATGGCCATATAACCGTCAGTAGCGGAGCCAATTCATTCCAGGGGTGGGCAGTTGCCTACCCCTGGAAATTGATTTTTTTTTACCGATTATAGTTATTCAAGTTGATGCCTACCTCTGATTTGTTAATTGCCTCCCTCTGCAACCCACAAAGCAGCCCAAAAGCCCAATTCTTATTATTTCCTATAGAGAAATTAACGCAGGGATTATGCGTTGTAGATGACTTCCAAGCAAGTCAGAATTTTGACTTTTATACTAAGGTGCAATTCTTGGTTGGGCAGAGGGCTCTTATATATATATTTTTGATGTCATGGTTCATTATATACTTTATACAATCCATATGTCTTTTGTTTGTATATGTCTACTGATGTTTCTTGTTAAGATGTAATTTGGAATTGTAACCAAACATCTAGTGGAAGTTTTACAAAGTATAGCTTGCATGGTTATTGCTTATTTTTCAGGACAAATAATTGTTTTAGCCAATTCCGGTTGAAGTGAATTGTTAAAAACCACTCTTTCCATACATAATTTTTTTTTTTTTTTTTTTTTACAAAACTTCACTCAAATTTAGTAATCCATATACATTTACTAATTTTAATTTGTGAGCATTGGCAAAATACACAGCATAGCAAAACCAGAATACAAAGCATAACAAAACCCGAACCCGTTTTAAAAAAAAAAAAAATCCACTACAACAAAAACGAGTATCAGCGATCAGTATCAGAGACCGATATAGACACCGGTCGCTGATACCCATTTGTTTTCAAAAAATAAAAACCATCAAAAAAATCAGGCGACCATTTGTTTCAGTGATCGGTATCAGAGACCGGCGTCTGCACCGGTCGCTAATAATCTGGGTAAAAAAAAGGAGCGCAACATTTTAGCGCCAGAACGAAAACCATCTCCCTCCGCCAGCCCTAAACCCTCTCCGCTCAGCCCTAAACCCTCTCTCTCGCCTAAGACGCACCATCTCTCTCTCTCTCGCTCTCTCGCCTCAGACCGACGCTCTCAGCATCAGCACCAGCACCGATCCTGGCAAGCTGCCAGTGCCGCCTCCAGTTCGTTCAAAAAGAAGGTGGTTGATTGGGCATTTTAATCTCTCCGTGAAATCTAAGGTCTACCCTCAAAAAGAAATCTAAGGTCTGATTTCCCTTAATCTTCTTAATTAAATTTTGGAGATATTTTCCGAAGTCAATTGTTTAGTATTTTCTCAAAATAAAGAAATCAATTGTGCATTTCTCAATTTGATTTGTGAATTGGTATTTTCACGTGAAATATGGAGGTATTTCCTTAATCACATGTGTAAATTATGCATTCCTCAAAATAAACAAGCCAATTGGTATTTCACGTGAAATCTCAGATGCCCCGAATTCAAGTGACAGGGATGCAACACGAATTCAAGTGACCAAAATATATTCAGTTTTCTTACAGCCTCCCAAGAAAATTTAGCATTAATAGAAGCCAAAAATCAAGTTATAAGAAAGCAGATGTCGGCATCTTTTCTCAAACAGGTAAACTATATTTTATAATACCAGTATTTCCAAAATGGCATCTGTGGAATTGTACCGAAAAAATCAGTGGTTGCTTTGACAATTTACAAGTACCTGCTTAATTGGAAGTGCTTTGAAGTAGAAAAGACATGCATCTTTGACTGATTCTTGGAGATGTATAATTCTGCATCTACGGTACCTTTTGTTTGAGTCAAAAAAAAATGAAATAAAGGGATCCATTGCAATCAAAAGACCACTGTATGCATATTTTTTTTTCTAATACCAGCAGCCTCTCTTCACATTGAAGTGATAATTAAGACTATATGGGTAGAAATACGGTGATATGAGTATTTTGCATATTATCCACTGCTTTGTACACATTCTTGATATATATTGAAATAATATTGCACTTCTATTATTAAGTGCTTATATTGACCTATCTGAGCCTGTAGGGTTTTTTGTGGGGGGTTATAGTATATTTTCTTTTAGTACATATGTAAATCTTGGTTACTGGTAAAAAATAAACTAATGTGTAACAATTTGGTGCTATACATGTTGTTATTGGGTTCTTTGGCATAACAATCGTTCCAAATAATTATCTTGCTTAACAGGAGCATGGATACAATTTCTTGATGATACAATGATATCTCGAGACCATAAGGTATGATGATTGGTACTTTTTTTTGGTTAATTAGTGGTTAATAATAGAGTTGTCACTTACCATGGATACTTTTGTTTAATTTTATGCAAGTTTAGACTCAAGTTTTGATCAATTTGAATTTTTGAAGTTCAGCCTTTGAAATGGGAAAAAACAGCAAAAATGACAGCACTGTTCCCAATTTACCCCTGTGTTTAGGCTACTGTTTGGTATATCTAAGAAGCCCCAAATTTTATGAAACTTTACCAGCATATAGAACACCATGTCCTGAGAATTTTCATATAAAGAACATGAAATTTTGTTTGGTAAAACTCTTGGAATGAATTTCTAAAGTTGGCTTCAATCTCTTCTTGACCTCCTGTGACAGATCAGCCAGTGCAGGCTCATCAAAAGTCCAAATCCAAAATTCACTTACACAGTTAGATAGAGGACAGAAAAACAAGTGGTTTAGAGTCGAATTTTTCTCCATTTGGATTTTTTTGCTATTTTCTATCTATTTTCAAAGTTAGACTTTTCAAAAATATAAAAACAGCATATTATACAGCATATAAATTGAGGCATTCAACTATGAGTCGGTATCTGTGAAGAAAATGATATATCTTAGTGTTATGTCGTGAAGGTCTAATAATGTTTCCTACTTGTGCAAAAAATAGGATGATAACATTTCACATAGAAAATCTGGTGCCTTCCCAAATTGATTTTATAGGTCACGACATGAGACTCATGCCCTTACAGAACTTGTGAGCATATAATACTTTTGATATTAATTTTTTGTTTTTTGGTCTTTTTTTAGGATGAAGGTGATGACTGAGTTGGACATAAATAGCTGGGTTAGAACTTTATTAATTACGTTATATGTGTTGTTTTGTTAAACGGGGGTGTTTGATATTATGCAAAATAACAATAGGCTAGCTTAATTTGGGAAAATTGGAATTGAGAATTTTGAGGAATATGTGTTGTTTTTTTATGTTTCATGATTTGAGAATTTTGAGGATATTGTAATTGATACTATGGCAAAATTAGAATTGTTGTGTTGATATTGTTACTGTTGTATCTCAAATAAAAATCGTAATTTTGTATGATATTTGATGTTACAATTGAATCGATCTATTGTGTATGTTTTGAGAAAAGTAAAATGAAAAAAAAACTAACAGAAAAGTAAATAACCAAAAAAAACTGACAGAATAATATCAGTGACCGGGTTTTGACTTTGAGAGACCGTTTCGTTCGTCGCAAATACATTTTTGTGACGTCAGCAAAAAACAACAGCGACAAAAAAAAATTGGTTCCAGAAAAACTATCAGCGACCGGATGATGTCATTCAGCGACCGGTGACGTCATCGATTAAGTATCTGCAACAATGCTTTCAGCGACCGGAATCAGCTTTCTGAGACCGAAATAACTATCTGCAACCGGCGACGTGACTATCAGAGACTGAAAAATCGGTCTCTGATAGCCTTTTCTGCTGTAGTGATCTAAACCTTTTTTTGTCCTACTCCTTTACTTAAATCCTGGCTATAACCGTCAATACTACTACTTAACTATGGCTCTGATCGGTATCAAGAAGGCACACAACTTTAACTCACTTCCATAAATTAAGATGACTTCATGAGTTAATATATGGAAACAAATTACAATAGAATTTTTCATCTTGCAAAGATATTTTCACCGAGAAAATTCATTATGTGACACTCAAAAATAGTCAGCTATATATTTGTCTTTATTAATCGGTGTCATCTGTTATGATTTACAACTTCAGCGAAAATAAAAAGAGCAAAAAAAAAAATATATAGAAAGGCAATAGACAATAAAGAGATTAGTTTTATTGTTACCTGTCGGAGCTGTTTGTGATTGTCCAAGCTGTCAATATATATCACCTGCTTTCTTAGCTGCGTGAGACGGGAGCGCAGCAGTGTCGTTTCACACTGTCTAGTTCAATTATCGTCAATATTCTACGCTTGACTTAATTTCTGAATGGAGCTTTTCCATTGTCAAATCGCATCGCCTCTATTGAGCTGATCAGTGTTTGTGTTGATTGTCTGCAATCAGTAAAAGAATGAAAAATCACATTACATTTCTCGTTTGATCGAGAAACCTCTCAAACCGATCGGAGCCCCCCATATGACAACATATCCTATTGCAAAGTCACAATGTAATACTGTTTACATTTGCTTGACTTTTCAATTGGATATGAGATATATATTGCATCTATCCATTGTAGCTTAACAATTTATAATAATAAATAAAAATGACCGTACAGGGTTTGTTTCTTCTAGGACGGGGAATTTCGGATTAGTGTTTAATTTCATGTAGACGAGTTCAGATAAATATAAATCTAAGCCCTCTCTCAATCTACAAATAATTCAGATCGGATGGTATAGACTGAGCATCACACCAAACTCCGGTTTAATGGCCCGAGTTCGGTGCGATATGGGAGGCTCCTATCAATTCCCCTTGCTGTAAATGAGCCAAAAGAGGTTATTGCAAACCAAACAATTTCCCTTACTGTTGATTATTAATTAAACACATATAAAATAACTGGGTTAACAGTAATTTCTAGTTCTGCAATTAAAAATTACCATATATAAAATTAGCACCAGAATATTGATCTAAACAAGACAAAACACAAACTATATTACTATATATTCACCAACTCTATTGGAATTTGACCAAATCAAAGTTTTAAAATCTATTTTTGTTTACGGGTAATTCTCTGTGCGTCATAAATACAAACTAACAAAATAAAAATAGAGCACGCTTTGAATCTCAAAAGTATTTAAGTAGATATCCGATTGTAATTGTATGATTTTTTTTTCATTAAATAGACAGGTAATTAATAATTTTTAAGAACCTGTATCTTAACTTGTACAACCCATTTTACTATTTCTCTTAAACCTTGTATAGGGCACACATGCACAGGCCTAATGGCATGTACTATATACAGGGACTTCTCTCAAACACATACATGCTAGTATAAAAAACAAAGAGATGTGTGAGATGTACTTACGCAGTTTGTATTTATACCTTGTGTAGGTCCGGAGGAGGAGACAATAATGGAGTAGGTCTGAGAGGGAGTTCAATCTGAATTTTGAGACATGAGACAATTCCTTGGCAGATCTGAGAGGGAGTAGGTTCAGAGGAGGAGCCAATAATGAATTTCTAGTGTGGTATATGATTTTGTTGAAAAATTTAAAGTCAACTCTCCCCCTCCCAGGATTAATTAAGAACGCTTCATGACTTGGGGTTCTCTAAATTCGAATAAACAAGTTGACACTCCATTATGTATTTGTCGTGCAGCGCACGTATTATGACGCTCCATTATCATTTGACCCCATTATCATAACTTGGTCCAGTTCAAATCGGATTATTTCGGATATATTAATATTAAAAAAAAATCTAATAAAAATTATAAACTGGAACCTAAAAAGACCTATAATAAACATGATAGTGCGATTTGATTGAAAATTTCTTTCCGAATGAATTTGTCAACTAAACGAATTTTATGAATAATATTTTTTCCTATAAGTTTAGAAGTTTGTAAATTTATATGTATTATAAAAATTAAATTACTTCCAAATTATACACATATTATGCATGTATCATGAATTTTATATCACATTTATTTATAGTCAAATTCTTAATTTCTCAGAAAAATTATTCAAATTTAGGGTGATCATAAATTGTATGATATTAAACTAAAAAAATCCGAAACTAAATTAACCAGAACTGAGAGGAACCGTAATCTGATAGGATATACATATTATAAAATAAAAAACATGTATTCGGTCTTTTGCTATGTAAGCCGAGTCAGTACCGATCTAAATAAATAGTAAAAAAAATCTACAAAATATAAAATTTAATATAAAATTTAGTTTACAAGTACATATTCATATGGAGAATATGTTGAAAGGTTCGGATCGACTGTTAGGACTTTTAAATAAAAATTTTGAGCCCATAATGCGGGCCAATATACGCTATGCATAGTACCATAGCTTCATTCATTCCAAAATTTTAAAAATGTCCTCATAAGAAAAAAGAAACTGAAAGACCACTGATTTCTCAGAATTACAGAATTACTAGGACCACAATGTTACGTTGCAAATCATTCATGGTCTCCGCAACGTGAAATGGTGGACCCATTACAGGGGGCCGCAACATGAAATGGAGGTCCAATTTTTGGGGTCTGCAACATGAAATTGTGGCCATGGAAATTCTGAAATTATGAGAAATCAGTGGTCTATTGGTTAATTTTTTTTTTTTAATGAGGGTGTTTTTAAAAAATTTGGTATATAAGTTTAATGCATTTTATTTGGATTTCAGAGGCTTGCGTGAAAGTTCGATTTGGCTCATTCAAAATCACTAAAACTCCTCCATAATGGCGCAGCTAATTAACAATCAGTCAAACATAGATTGAGATGACTATGTAAACCCATCCTTACAAAAGTTCTTGAACGGAAAAGAAACCAGATATACATCAAACAGGTAAAGTGTACATATGGAAATTAAGATTAAATGAA
Source organism: Carex pumila (assembly GCA_033356055.1). Classification (NCBI taxonomy): domain Eukaryota; kingdom Viridiplantae; phylum Streptophyta; class Magnoliopsida; order Poales; family Cyperaceae; genus Carex; species Carex pumila. The sequence goes on along the minus strand of JARJHM010000326.1, from coordinate 11,172 downwards.
TTCCTATTTAGTGTTTGAACGCTGTTTTTAATTGCTAATCAATTTTTTAGATGGAGATGCTCAAGAGGCATTTGCCCGTTTCATATAGATGAAACTGGTAACTTACAAAACGAGTTTAATAGTCAATCTCTGTTACTCAGAGAACAGCCCAACAAATCCCAAAGAGTGGGATAAAACAACAATCAAACAGCATAGTGAACGCAGGCACAGCAAGATAAACCAACAGAATCTGGCAGTAAGCTCCATATAAAACAACAAAAATTGAGCTTGCATATAAGTTTTTAAGAACAGAGAAGGTAAAAGAGTAATCAACCTTCATCTTCAGTGTACCCAGCCGAGCAGCAACACATCATCTGGATCTACAACCTGAAGAGGAATTGCATCAGTATCCTGAGGAAACCAGTCCTGCACAGCTGCCTGTATCTCTTCCTTGGCATTCCCTATCCAATAAGATACCAAAGATAAAGTTTGTAAGATTAAGTTTCTAGCTGTGTAAACTCTAGTATTGTTGAAGCATAAATCATTTCTATGTTTCCACAGACTCCAGACCACTACACAGACCACAGTTAAGAATGCAATTTTTTAATTTTTTGGGAAGGTGAACTGCAAAGCTAAGGATATCTTCTATGGAGTTTCAGTTGTGATAGAATTGATGACATGAGCCCATCCAAGACCACACCTGTTTGGCATAAAAACATCTAAAAAAGAGGTGATTGGAGGTTTCATCACAAGTACAGAATTGGCATGTAATATCACCTGTCCATCCTTTGTTTTGCAAGTTTTTCTTAGGTATTCTATGTTTGGTAACCAACCACATGAAAGCTTTGATCTTTGGTGGAACAGGGAGAGGCCACCAAGTCAATGTGTATAGTACTATACCAGGTATAAGAGAATCTATAGATGAAATATTACAAAATCTCAAGACAATTGTCTTGAAAACCTCACCAATCAAGTTATCAAAGTATCGATATCGATTTCGGAGAGTGATCTAATCCTTTTTACTGCCAAAAATATAAACCTACTTGATTTTGTTCACATAATCAATGAAGACCAACCTATTGTGTATATAACAAGACAAATAGACTTATCAATTGAATTGATATTAGAACGAGATAGAGGGTATCACCCTTGACACAGTGTCATCAATGACAATGTCAAATATGGCGATATAGAGATGAAAATTGCAGTTTTACTTTTCTCATAGATAGCACATTTACTCCTGTGCTACAAGTCAATTATACGTATCATGCGAATAAACAGTATTATGATCCGCTTAAAAAAAAAATTGACTCCGAGGAAATACTGTTTCTCAAGATATGCACGAATGGAAGTTTGACTCCTGTAGAAGCACTTCGTGAAGTTCATTTGATTGATTCTTTTCAAATTTTGCCCCTCTTATGAAAAAGAAAATCTCTTTTTGAGAGAAAGGGATGAAAAGGATTTTGATATTTCAACCAATTTTTTAGAAATATCTGTGTATGGATATACAAAAGTTATAGTATAATAAAAAAAAAAATACTTCTTCACTTCACCATCCATATTTTTTTGCAAAAAAAGGACATAAAATGAATGAGTAAAATATTTTTTTCTGAAAAAAAAGGAGGAAAAAAATGAAAAAAGAATTACTATGTTCGTTTCTATTCAGTTTATGGAATAATTTTGTTCTATTTTTTATTATGTTTTGCTCATTTTTGGTTTGAACCACGATTTTATATCATGGAATTTGATTATTTCACGAACAATTTTGGATTGTACATTATTTTTTGTGTTCTATAAATTTGTAATAGAGATTTTTCTCTATTTTATAGGATACATTTTTAAAATGTTCAAATTTCAAAATATTCATTTCGAAAATCAAATTGAGCAATATGCTAAGCTCATTCATGGGCTTATGCTAGCCTATACATTAATGTCCCTTAATGAATATGAGCTAATGGAATTAATCTATAGTGGTTTTTTTGTATTTCGATTCATTTTTTTGAATTGGAAATCAAGATTTCGTATTGAATTTCAATTCAAAGTCTTTTATCGCAAATTTTTTATTCTAATCCTGATTTTCAAGATAATCAAAAACTTTTTTGATAAGTGAGAAATTTGAAATAAACTCTGATATTGATATTCTAAATAGTAAGATTTCGAATATTTTTATATCCCTATGGAATAGAAGAAGAAAAATTGAAATGAAATCAAGAATCCAGGAAAAAAAGAAATCAAAAAAGGAGTAGAAGATAGAAAGGATTCAAAATGAATAAATTGAAACTCATAATGGAACAATTTTGTCTTTTTTCCATTCCGAATTATTGATTTTGACCTCGATACTTAGATCATTCTATTGGACTTAGAATGACAATCTTTTCAATGCGAAAAAAAGGAGTAATCAGGTGTGATAGGTGAAAAAAGAAGGATTGTCAAAAAAAAGATTGTAGTAAAGAAAAAATTTATAGCTAATTATTTATCGGAAACATTTGAGAAAATCAAAAAGAGAAATAATACTCACTGGGCTCAGGCATCTACTATTCTTGAGCCATACAATCATGAAACTTTTCTTTTTTTCGAAATACTAAAAAAAGTGCAATCAAACTTATAACTAAGAAACATGAATGGAAATCTGTTTCCTTTATCCATCATAGTTGTAGCTTACATTATAGTCGTTTCATGCTATCGTCGCTTAAGGAAGATTCGGTTCTGAGTTCCATTCCAATCTATTTCATGGCTTCGTTTCTCTTGCCAAAGTGGGTAATTAATAGGCTGGACAAGATTAGAAGGGGGTTTCTTTGGGGAAAAGGTGAAAATAAAAAAGGAATCTCATTAATAAACTGGGGCGCTGTATGTATCTCTAAACAAAATGGTGACATGGGAGGGGCTGATCTGCAATTAAGAAACTGGTCTCTATTGCTCTGTTGGTGGTGGAAGCTGTATCGAAATCCACAATCCTTATGGACTCAAACAGGGGTAACTATTCGATCGGTTACAGGAAGCCAGCAATCTCACCAAGTTTGGATGATACAGGGATCCTTTTTTTGGAAAGATTTGCTTAAAATTAAACCTTTATTTGATTGGAGTACCTACTGGAGCATTGGCACAGGTGCTTCAATTCCGTATTGGTTTGACATTTGGATGCAAACTCCAATGGCGGAATGTACTAACATTGTGTCTGGTAATAGAACATGGTCTTTACAGAGGGAGTTACAAAATGTTTTTCACCATGACATTTCTATTACATCTTCTGTTAGGGATCTCCTTGTAATCTAGAGAATAAAAGAGAGAGAGAGAGAGATTGAATATTTTGACAAAGGAAACCTTATTATTTTATTTCTCTCTTAATTCCTTACAATACATACAGTCCTTTATTTAAATAGGAGATGGTGAACCTAAAAATAGAAGTTACAGACCACGTTTTCTATACCTAACAAGAATGTGCAACTTACAGAAATAGAAAAACTCCCCATAATCCTATTACACGTTCTACCCAAAATAGAAATCTAAAAATAGAAACAACTAAACAGATGTGTAGTTAATTCATCTCCTGACCGTGTGATTAATCATGATGGAGTCGCATCACATATCTCCACCTCGACTTCATTCATGAATTTTGACTCCATGTTTCCCTTGCCCTTAATTTTGTTGACCTTTCTCCTTGCTACACTAAGCTAACCAAATCCAAACAATGTTTGAATTTAGTTAAAGTAAGGACTTTTGTCAACATGTCTGCTGCATTGTCAGATGTACTGACTTTCTCCACAATTATGTCACCTTCTGCTAAAACTTCACGTAGCTTGTGATATCTCACATCTATGTGCTTAGTACGCTCATGAAACATACTATCTTTAGTGAGGTATATTGCGCTTTGGTTGTCGCACATAATCTTTAACTTCTGAATGCCTTGAGTTAATTCGCCATGAATATTTCGAAGCCAAATCGCCTCCTTAATTGCATCTGAGAGAGCCATGTATTCTGCTTCAGCGGTAGATAATGCTACACACTCTTGAAGCCTTGATCTCCAACTTACTGCACATCCTCCAAAAGTAAACACATATGTTGATGTTGATCGTCGAGTATCCAAACATCCTGCATAATCTGCATCTACATAGCCTATCAGGTATGTAGTATCTCTTGAAAATTCGAGGTGGTTTGAATGTGTGCCCTTGAGATATCTGAATATCCATTTCACTGCTTGCCAATGTTCCTTCGCCGGATTTGCCATAAACCGACTCACAACACTCACAGCATGTGCTAGATCTGGACGGGTGCACACCATTGCATACATTAATGATCCCACCGCACTTGCATATGGTGTTTTTGCCATTTCTTCTACCTCCTGTTGAGAAACAGGTGCTTGTTGTTTTGACAATTTGAAATGTGCTGGCATGGGTGTGTTTACTGCTTTTGCTTTATCCATCCCAAACCTCTCCAAAATTTTAAGAACATAGTTCTCTTGACATAGGTACAATTTTGAATTCCTTCTATCTCTTGAAATTTCCATGCCTAAAATCTTTCTTGCTGCTCCAAGATCCTTCATATGAAATTTAGACTCCAGCTGCAACTTAATTTCCTTGATTTCCTCCAAACTTTTGGCGGCTAAGAGCATGTCATCAACATATAGTAACAAATATGCAAAAGAGGTCTGACTTCTCTTACAGTAAACACATGCATCATAATCACTCCTCTTGAAACCAATTTGCAAAACAAAATTATCAAATTTCTTATACCATTGGCGTGGTGATTGCTTAAGGCCATAAAGAGACTTTTGCAATTTGCATACTAAATGATCTTTTCCTTTCACATGGTTACCTTCCGGTTGCTCCATATAAATCTCCTCATCTAACTCCCCATGTAGAAAAGCTGTTTTAACGTCTAGCTGTTCCAATTCCAAATCATCTCGAGCAACCAACCCGAGGAACAATCTAATTGAAGTATGCTTGACTACTGGGGAGAAAATATCATTAAAGTCAACACCTGGAATTTGACTATACCCTTTTGCAACCAATCGAGCCTTGTAACGCATGTCTTCAACCCCCGGTATTCCTTCTTTTTTCTTGAAAATCCACTTGCATTTAATTGCCCTTTTGCCGGGGGGCAATTTTGTCAAACACCATGTCGAATTTTGTTGAAGTGATTGCATCTCCTCCTGCATTGCCTCTACCCATTTGTTAGAATCTGGGCTGCTCAATGCTTCATAGTATGATGTGGGTTCATCCGACTCCAATTCGGTTGCCACTGCACATGCAAAGCCAACAAAATTTGTTTCTTCAATCAGCCTCTTTGGAGCCTTAATTTCTCTTCTTGAACGAGCAGCAGCAATTGTTTGTGTTTGAACACCTTCTGGAGCCACAGTGGACTGTTTCTGGCTTCTTCCTTGCACTCCACCTGAACCAAGTCTAGGTCTGACATGGTTTTCTGACGTACTGGGCTGCTGCTGGTTAGTGGTGCCAGTTGAGGTTGCATGCTGTGTCACCTCACCAGGGGGTATCATGCTAAACTGAATGGTAGTACCAGGTGATGCATCAAAGAGGTGGGTTTGCTGTGTTTTCTCCATCTGGTCACCATCAAATGATAGAGAATTGCTTGATTCTGTAATGTCTTGCTTATTTTCCAAAACAGAATTTTCATCAAAAACTACATCTCTAGATACAAGTATTTTGGATGTTTGAGGGTTCCAAAGTCTATAACCTTTTACACCAGGTGAGAACCCAAGAAAAATGCACTTCACAGAACGTGGATCAAGTTTTCCCTCTCTTACATGTGCATATGCATGACATCCAAAAATCTTCAAGTCGCCATAATCTGCTGGTTTACCTGACCACAATTCTTCAGGTGTTTTCATGTCAAGTGAAGCATGTGGGGTACAGTTAACAATATGGGACGCCGTATTTACTGCTTCTGCCCAGAATCTCTTTGCCAAGCCGCAGTTTGAAAGCATACACCTAGCTTTCTCAAGAAGTGTATGGTTCAATCTTTCCGCAACTCCGTTTTTTTGAGGGGTATATGGAACTGTCATATGTCTTACAATTCCATTCTCTTGACAAAAATGATTAAATTCCCCCGAAAAAAATTTCAGCCCATTATCGGTTCTTAATTTCTTTACTACACGACCCGTTTGTTTTTCTATCATAGCCTTCCAGACTTTAAAATTACTAAAAGCATCTGATTTATTTTTCATAAAATAAACCCATACCTTCCTTGAAAAATCGTCGATGAAGGTGACAAAGTACCGGGCCCCATTAAGTGATGCTTGACACGAAGGCCCCCAAACATCGGCATGTACGTAGTCCAGAATGTCTTTTGTCACATGTCTAGCAGTTCGGTTGAATGACACCCTCTTTTGTTTTCCAAACAGGCAATGCTCACATAAACCGACTTTGAAAATATTGCATTTGCCAAGTAAACCACGCTTACATAATTCATTTAAACCACGATCGCCCATATGGCCTAGGTGCAAGTGCCATAATTTTGTGTCATCTTTGGCCTCTACAGAATAAGCACTACTATCCATTGTTTCACCCTCCAGTATGTAGAGGTTGCCTTTCCTTATGCCTTTCATCACCACTAATTGACCTCTTGAAATTTTCAAAATACCATCCCTTGCTGAAAAATGAAAGCCTTTATCTTCTAAAGCACTTAAGGAAATCAGATTCCTTTTCATTTCAGGGACGTATCTCACATCATTTAGGGTGTGAACTGGGCCTTCTTTGGTGTGAATTTGAACTGAACCTATTCCTTTTAATTTCACAAGGTGCTTCATTTCCCATATATACTACCCCATTTTCTACAGCGGTATATTCTTTAAACCAACTTCTATTTGGTGTTATATGGAAGGTACATGCTGAATCAAGAGTCCACTCTTGTCTTCTCTTATCCCTTAAATTTTCGACCAAAAAATGCATTTGAACTCTCACCATCAATATTCCCTTCTACCATTAATGCGAGATCATCAGAAACATAATCCGCACTATCATGATTTGATGAATTTCCTTCCTCTGCCTTGGCCTTATTCTTATTTTGCAACTTAAAACAATTCTTCTTAATGTGACCTTTCTTCTTACAATAGTTGCAAATAAGATTTTTATGTTGAGATTTCGACCTATACCGTGTTTTTCCGGAATTGTCCCTCTCATTGGATCTACCCCTTGTATACAATCCTTCTCCACTATTTTCAAATTTAGATGAGTCCATCCTATCCTTTGATAGGAGGCTGGTCATGACCTCATCTAAAGTTATGGTCTGCTTACCATACAAAATGGTATCCCTGAAATGAGTATAAGATGCTGGTAGATGGTACAATAACAATATGGCTAAATCCTCATCATCCGTTTTCACACCGAGGTTTTCTAGGTCATTTACTATCTCACGAAATTCCTCTAAATAAATTTTCAAGGCTTTTACCTTCCATCCTGTGAGAGAAGAGGCGAGCCTTTGCATACAACCGCGTTGTGGGAGTCTTTGTCATGAGCAGAGACTCCAACTTCTCGCATAGACTCTTGGTGGTTGTCTCCTTGTGAACTTGTTGTAGAATTTCGTTAGGAGAGATTTAACATGATCTGTGCAAGGGCTTTGCAATCTTTCCTCTTGTTCTCTTCATTTGTGCCTGTCATTTTGTCGACACCAAGAAAAGCTTCTTCGAGATCTAGAGAAGTTAGGAGAGATTTCATCTTAACTTGCCACAGATGAAAACTTGGTGGTGGAGGTCAGCGGTGCCATGTCGATTCGTGAAGATGCGGATGCCATTGAGGAAGCCAAACTGAAACCCTAGCGGCAGCGGACTGATCTGAGAACCCTGAAACCGCCGAACGGGGCTGTCGGCAGTGAACCTGGCTCTGATACCAGTTTTGTTAGGGATCTCCTTGTAATCTAGAGAATAAAAGAGAGAGAGAGAGAGAGATTGAATTTTGGCAAAGGAAACCTTATTATTTTATTTCTCTTAATTCCTTACAATACATACAGCCCTTTATTTAAATAGGAGATGTGAACCTAAAAATAGAAGTTAAACCACGTTTTCTATTCCTAGCAAGAATGTGCAACTTACAGAAATAGAAAAACTCCCCATAATCCTATTACACGTTCTACCCAAAATAGAAATCTAAAAATAAACAACTAAACAGATGTGTAGTTAATTCATCTCCTGGCCGTGTGATTAATCATGATGGAGTCGCATCACATCTTCAGAGGACAAATTGCTGTGGCGATGGAGTGGTAATAATGAATATTCAACCAAGTCATTTTATGATATAGTGATAACAGGGGTAAAACAAATTGGAATTTTGCTTTCACTTGGCAGCTTCAAATACCCCCTACTGTAAGAATTTTTATCTACCTATGTCTCAAAGGTAAACTCTTATCCCATGAGGTCATGCTTCGTAGAGGCCTACTGTGTGAAGCTAGATGTGTAATGTGTACAAATTGCCAACTAGAAACCACGTTCCATATTCTATTTGCATGTGAATATGCAATTAGTTTTTGGCAGTGTTACAATTTCCTAGTGGGCTACACACTGATGCACCGTCAAAATCCGGTTCAGAAAACGGTTTCTGCTTCATGGAGAACGTGTCAAGGTCGAGTGACAAAGAAGATATGGAGTGTTTTTTTTCTTTTCAGCATGCTGGATTTTGTGGAAGGAAAGAAATAGCAAAATTTTTGAAGGAAGATATATTCACCCAATGGGGGCTGCACATCGGGCTTGGAATGAGGCAAGACTATGGATGCAACACTGCTGATTTACTGATGTTTTAGATGTTTTTTTAGATGTTCTCTTGTACTTTATTCATTTGTTGATGTATATAATGATAGCCATTATCAGTTTTTCAAAAAAAAAAAAATCAAATGAAACGACGGGCGACGGCAATGGCATGCTCTCCTGTTTTTGTTTCTTGTAGTTCCCCTTTTCTCTATCTCATAAGAAGGGCAACGGAAGATAGCGTTGAACTCTTTCTGGCCATCCCTTTAATTTGTTCCCTTGTTTTGTGACCAATTACCAAAGCCCACTCGGCCACTGCTCGCCAAGCATTCTCCACCTTTCATGATTTCATCCTCCCGCTGCTTTCCTTGCTCCCCATAATTTAATTAATTCAATTGGTTATTGTTGATTCTTATTTTGATTCTCTATTATCGTACTTACAGTATACTGAATCAGACTTTGAATTACAATTGGAGCATTCTGGCCTGGATTTGATTCGATTTGCCAAGCAAAGAATAGGATAGAATAGAATTATAAAATATATATGTATTGATGATGATGAAGGTATGGCAATGGCAATGGCACCTCTCTGCCGCTTCTTCCTCAACCTCTTTAGAGAAGCGTCAGCCCCACTGCACCTTAACCACCACTGTTTGCTTTCTGATTCTGGCCTCTTGCACCATGGTCACTTACACCGCCTTATCTCCGACCAACTGCAGCTGCCCTGGACAAACCCCTGCACCCTCTGCCCCTCTGCTCTCTACAACCCCAATCAACTTTTGCTTAGCCCTGCATCACCCTCCTCTGACCCCACAGACCTCTCCCACATAGTTATTTCGATAGGCGGCTCTGCCAAGACATGGGACCAGAGATGCGCCTACACTGAGCTCTGGTGGCGCCACAACCACACAAGAGGCCACGTCTGTCTGGACCAGGCACCTGGCATGACACTTGCCTGCCTTACAGGATATCTCACAACATGTCTCATTATGGGAACTGGACATCAGCATCTCGAATTGCTTATGTCGTGGTAGAGTCCTACCAGCTGGTGTTATCGTCACCAGAAAAAGAGAAAGTGTGGTGGTTTGTGATGGAGGATGACGACACAGTGTTTTTTGTAGAGAATCTAATAGGGGTGCTGCAGAAGTATGACCACAAGCAGATGTACTATGTGGGGATGCCATCGGAGAGCGTTGAGCAAGATGTGATGCATAGTTACGGGATGGCATTCGGTGGAGGAGGCTTTGCCATCAGCTACCCAGCCAGAGCTGAGTTTGCCGGGGTCATGGACACCTGTCTTCAAAGGTATGCCTCCTTCTATTTGCTGGGGTCATGGACACCATTCTTGTCTCACCGAGCTCGGCATTCCCCTCACTCACGAACCCGGCATTCCCCTCACTCGCGAACCTGGTTTCCACCAGGTATATATGAATTCATTCATTCATATATGTTAAAGTATCAGCACCGTAAAAAGCCCAAAGCCCAAATTATTCTTATGGATTAATCTAGAATCCTCTTAACCGTTGCTATGTTTTACTAGAAGCATCTACATATATTTGTCTCATGTATCTTCTAGAAGAGTCCAAATTGTAAGTCGGTAACAAGATAGAAATATAGGAATAGTTTAGAAGTTTCTTTGAACCGACATAATAAGAGTATAAATAGATGAGTGAGGTCAGTGAAGTTGTGTCTGTGAGTAGTGAATGAAGAATAGAATTAGAGAGCAAAGAAAAAGAGTGAGGCGTGAGTTAGAATTGTAAAATCTTGTACTCCATTAAATAAGAAAAGTTATATAAACTCCTTTCTATTGATATCATCCACAATCCGATTAATAATTTCCAACATTTGGTATCAGAGCTTCAGGTTCGAGTTAGCGAAGTAGACAAGGGCGTTCGTGTAACATAAGAAGCATCTCAAGACGATGTCTTCAGGTATTGACATAACTATGGCGCAATCGATGGTTCCTATATTTACGGGAGAAAATTATGCCATGTGGAAGATCAAGATGCGGACGCTGCTACTCTCGCAGGGATTGTGGGATGTCGTCGAACAAGGCTTTACGGCGCCAACAGGAGCATTGACGCCGGTTCAGCAACAACAACAAATGAAGGATGCCAAAGCCCTGTTTCTAATTCAACAGGGTATTGTCGAAAGTCTATTTCCACGAATCAGTGGGAAACTACATCCAAGAAAGCATGGGAGACTTTGAAGGAGGAGTTTGAAGGCTCCGAGAAGGTGAAAGCGGTGAAGCTGCAGACGCTCAGAGACAATTTCAAAACCTCCAAATGAAGGAGTCGGAGAAGATCAAGGAGTACTTCTCGCGAGTCGTAGAGGTTGTGAACCAGATGCGGACGTATGGAGAAGACATCTCCGATCAGAAAGTAGTCGAGAAAATTTTAATTAGCCTCACTGACAAGTATGACTACATCGTTACTGCAATAGAAGAATCAAAAGATATATCAATGCTTTCGATTCAACAACTGAAGAGCTCCTTGGAGTCA